>OZ010792.1:489169921-489683543 GCA_963932465.1 Maratus speciosus
CGCCATAAGAAATTTACTATTTGAGCGTTTGATTTTGAAAGTGGGTCATGCCCATTTTATGTTATTTCCATATGATCATTTTGAAAATTAACGCATTCGAAATATCGTTGACCATATTAAAGAACTAAAAAAAACATTTATACTGATATTAAAAGAAATTTATTGTGAATTGATTAAAACCATACTTTCTTATGTTAACTTGTAATAAGATTTAGCTTTAACCAATTAAGGCGTTTTTCACAACATGGCTTGCCCCACTTTCAGAATCAATGGCTCATTTACCCATTTCCTTTTCTGATGCACATTTGGCATTTATTTGGCATTTATGCCTTTTATAAACTTTGTAATACCTCTTTGAGCTATTTCATATATTTCTTAGATTAAATGTGTTCAAGACAGTTACTTTAGAATGCACCCATAGGTAGTTTCGCATATAAAAGTTTCTTCATGTGACGTATAGCAGAACGAATGAAAACACACGTCTTACTCAATAAATAGTCGACAATGAACAATTAGAAAAATTAGAAAATACAATAATAATCAGAAGAATTATAAATAAATAAAAAGAATTTTTGATGTCTAAAAATACTTAAAATATTTTTCAAATAATTATCGTGATACAGATTTTATTTTCAACTTTTGATTGTTAATTTTTGGAGAATAATTTTTTTCCCTTTTCAGTTTTGTACTTGGTAGTCTATAATATTACTTTTTCCAAAATAAGGAAACAAATTACACAGAGTGTGGTTAGTATAAATTTGGAATCTCCCCCTAAAAAATGAAATTGCAGCCGGAGCTTACGCCTCATGTTGCGAATCACATCTCTAAACTACATTTTATATAATGACTTAATATTATTGAGATAGTTAAATATTTTCATAATATTTTATAATTCATTATTTTTTCAAAATCTTTTATGATTTTCAAAGTTAATTGAATTTTAAAATAGTTTCTGTCAAAGAATTTATATATCATTACTTCTTTCTATAAAATATAGTTTAGATATCATTTTAACATAATGTTTATGTTAATATATACCTTCTAAGTTATCTTACGATTCATGACACAAACCGTGAAAAAAATTTGCAATAGTAACTGAACTGTATTTTTTAGTATGTTGTACTATAAGTGTTTATTTTTACATTTTATAAAGCTTGGAGTATGGCTTAGGGGCTGTACATATATAACGTTATCACTTTAGGGGGGGAGTGGGGGGGGGTCCTGGCACTTGATATCTTAAAAAATCTCTACGGGAAGGTGGGGGGGGGGTTGTCTTTTGATATCGTTATCATTTTTGGTCCAACGAAAATTTTCTTATTTTGGTAAATATTTCTTTACATCAATAAAGTACGTTATATATATATATATATATATATATATATATATATATATATTCATTCTTCTGTCTATTTTTACGAAAATGCAAAATTATTTTTAAAACCATTAAGTATTATTATTAAAACCATTAAATATTATTATTAAAACCGTTAAATGATTATAGAAACATTTCATTCCAGATTAGGTAAATTCCTAACGTTCTCCATTCTCATTCATTCTCCATATTCGCATATAATTTGTAGTTAGAAAAACCAGTTTCGAAATGATACTTGTTACGTTTACTAGTAAAAAATACGGAATGTCCACCTGTTTTGTTTATAAAAAGTTCTGCTTACCTGCGTGCAGTGGGTAAGTGCAACAAGACAACATTATTGTTGAATGCATTATGTAACAAAAGCTATTATTAAATACTTTTAAATAGTAAGTATTTCTTTAAAGCGTTAGTTGATATAATGTTATTTCATGTGTAATGGATATATTTTTTAATTTCTTCTCTTCGTTTAAATCAGCAAAGTATGCGAATAATAAATGTATAACTATATCTATATATCATTGCAAACGGTATAAACAGAAAACGAATGAAAAAAATTGAAAAAATAAAAAGAATTATTACACCTTGATAATGATGTCATCAAGGGGAGGGGGGGGGGGAGGTTAGAGGAATGATAACGTGTGATATCGTAAGGGGGGGGAGGGATTCCAAAATTGCCAAAAAGTTGATAAAGTTATATATGTAAAGCCCGTTAAATAAATTCCATCTTTATATAATTTCAATATTAAAGAAATTATGAGAACTCGGAACCATATCTCTTTTCGCAGGCGGTGGAGGCTTTTAGGACTTCAATTCAGGAACTGAAAATGTTTAATTAAGGACTAATAGCATCCGAAAAACCAATATTCGGGTTAAAAAAAATAAGAAATTTTATTAATGCACTATAAAAACTACTCGGAATCTATCCGAAAATCAGTGGCAGCAAAAAAACAAACATTATTTTTATAAATGACTCTGTAAAGCTTGAAAATATTTAGTTTTTTGTGTTTCTACAGATAAAGAACGCTTTTAGGAATCGTTCGTAACTCGTAAGTATTAGAGAGTAAATTAGAGAGTAATTACTATTTAGAGACTAAAGAGTTAAGAGAGAATATTGTATATTCTCGATCATAGTTATATTACATTTTCGTAGATTGAGGGGACTCAAGGCTCTTAAAGCTTTAAAATTTTCGAAATTTTAATTTTTTTAGATGTTAAACTCCTATTTTTTCTGAATGTTCTGATGTAATTGTTTCCTTGAAATTCCCATTAGAACAGAAGTTACGGCATTTGGAATTATACCCGCTCAATAGTTGAAGTGGCATTTTCGAAACTTTGACGTCATTTTTCTCCAAATGACGTTTTTGGGCATAAAGCGCACGATATCTCAAAAAGTTCTGAATATTTATTCATGAAAATTTCAAAACATGTGTTTCACGCTAGTCTTTATAAACTGAACCTAAAATTTCCTTTTTATTGTTACAAAAAAAATTTTTAGGTGATTATATTGTTGAAATTTTCTAAATTTTGCATTAGCTAAATAAAACTTTGTAGTAAAAATATAAAAATGCTTTAAATACAAATTTATTTAAGTTCAGGATAATTATTACATACTGAAGCATAAGTAGGCAGCAAAATTTTTATTCTAGCTGCAAAATTTATTTTGTAATCCTGCGCGTAAGCTGTTATGCCGATTTTCTGCTCGTCAAATGTTTGACTGTTTGGAACCCCCTGTAAATGCTAATTCTGCATCTTGCAATTTTTTAAATATTTGACATGAAATAACATACTTATGTCTTTCATCCCAGATAAAATTGTGCCTTAGAGTCAAATACAGTTTAAGATATTAAATGTTGAAATTGGTCTTTTTTTCTTTTCATTTTTTTTTCAATTTTAAGAGTCCCGAGACCCCTTAAGAAATATTTGTCTTTTTTACAGTATAATAAACTATGCCGATTACATTATGTTTTAGTTATATTTTTTTTTTTTTACAGAAAAAGTAGGTTTTACAGAGTCGAGAGTTTAAAGAGTGACTACAAATTAAAAGTAGGACTTCTGGGAAATTTTTTGTATGTAAAGAAGAAATGCATCCCATGAGTTGTAGATTTCCAAGTCCGGCCCGAATTTACAACTCATATGATTTATTTACCAATTGAATATTTGTGTTAAAAATTAATCTAAATGCATCCTATTAAGAAAAGAAAAGGCAACGTGATAAGCACAAATATCCCCATCTGTAAAGAAACAATTTAAAATTTGTAACATTGAATTTATTAAGTGATTAATAGAACAATACTTTTATATTATCATATTTGTAACTTATTTGAAATTATTATTAATTTACTTAATTTTAAATAAAATAATTAAAAATAATTATAAACATTATATTAATGATGCTAAATGATTATTATCGATATTCTGTTGAGCTGTTTTAGAATGATAATTGCTGTGCTGTTTTAATGTGAATTAATGAGGTTCAAATATTTGCAATATGCAATTTTTCTACAGTTATTTTTGGTAATCTACAATAGATGGAACCACTACAAATTATTTCTACTTTTTTTAGCCGTGATTGTGATTTTGTATTACAAGTTATAGGTTCCATCTTTATTTTGTATAATGTCAGTGTTAAATATTGAAGCTAAATTTATTAATTTTTAGTAATTAGAAATAGATGATGAATTGTAATAATAATAATAATAATAATAATATATATATATATATATATATAAGTCAATTGTCTGTGGTTAAAGACAGACTTTTCTCCATGAACACCTACTGCCACTCACATGTGGTTGTAGTCGTTAGATAGCCCTTGGTTTCAGTTTGGTCGTGGTGGGTGGAAGTGGGAGATTGCTGGGACACTCAAAAGTATTCCATTACATCAAGGCCTATGGGGGAAAATCGTTTGAGATATTTTTTAATCTTTATCTCCATATATAAAAGGCCCAGTCCAAACTACTGAACCTAGAAGCATTAAAATTGGGGGGGGGGGGGGGGGAAGAGCACTAAGGACGGATTTTTGAAAATAAAGGTGTTAAAAGTGGCAGGGGTCGAAAATTTTAGAGCATGTGGCTATATCTCAGCCGCCGTTTTAGTTAGGAGCGTGAAATTCCAAAAAATAAATCTAATTAAAAAAATTAAACGCATGTTTCAGCGATTTTAGAACCCCCCCCCCTTAAGGGGGTTAAAGGCGGGGGGGTTCGAAACTTTTTGAACATTTGGCCATATCTCAGAAGCCGTTTTTAGGTAGAATTGTGAAATTCCAGAAAATAAAGTACTAAAAAATTATTTAAAACATGTTTCATCGATTTTACAAATTCCCCACCCTAAGGTGTTTAAAAGAGGGTGTCGAAAATTTTAGAACGTTTGGCATATCTCAGCAGCCATTTTAGTTAGAAGCATGAAATTCAAGATAACAAACATACTAAAAAAAGAGGTAAACATATTTAATTTTTTCTAGATATATTTAGTTTGATTCAAGGTTCGTTTAGAGAAACCGACCAGCGGAGAGGGCGAAGTATACAGGTATAATTCATATATATATTCGAAGTATACAGGTATCTTAAATTCATATTTTTTGCCTGTGCTCTTATCACGTTGCCTCTTCATTTCTTAATATATAAACACAAAGTTATATCCTCTCATTTTAACTTTAAAAACTAACAGTTAATATGACGACAAACTGAGAGAGGTGATAGTAAACTTCAACGGAAGAAATTTTTATATGGGGGAAACCAGGGTTGACAACACACTTATTATTTCAAAAATACAAGGAAACTCACTTAAAGATGACCCAGATTGTTTATGCACCATATGTATTCAAGCGATAAAATTCTAAGTAAAAATCCTGTTCAACGTAGTTCCGACGGTACTTAAAATTCTAGCTTTGAAGTGCTTCGTAAAGTAAACAACTGAAAATTAATTTATTTTTAGCCTAACATATTGTCAATTGATCTATTTAGAACAAGAAAAAAAATATGATAGCTTTCTTTACCTTTAGAATTTAAGATGTTTCCAAGCAAAAGTTAGGGATACCATCTCAGACAAGAAAATGGAAGCAAAATTGACACTCACATACGACAAAATAGCTTCGTGAACAATTTTGAGCTTACTGGAACTATACTATTGCTATCTAGTAATGGTCAAGGGAAGTACTATTTACTATTTTTTCTTAAAAGTACCATTGCGAATGCTTTCAATGAGTGTGTTTTAATTGGGATAAAAAACTGTGGTTCTTTAAAGTACCATCGGGGCATAAAGGGTTAACAAAATATAATCAACGGGAAATATCCTGCCACTCACGAATTTTTTTTTTTTTTTTTTTTTTTGAGAGTGCATCACCTCTCTCAGTTTGTTGGCACAACTTGTATAACTTGTTTTTATTTCATAAGCTTAATGTTCTAAACGAAATATTATTTAATATGAGTATGCTGTATGTTTCGCATAAAAAGGAAAAATATACAGTATTAGTTGTTTTATGATGATATTTTTAAGGTATCCAACTACGTTTGCAGAGACAGTTTTAGGAAAATCAGAATTTCTTTTTACTGTTTTATTTGAAAGTCTGTACAATTAGCTATTTCAGCTCTCAAAACGTATGTATATATTTAAGTTACCCAACGGAGCTATTTAAGGGCCTTAAAAAAGAAAAAAATTAATATTGGAATTAAGGAAGCTACAAGATGAAAAAAGTCCTTCCGGCCAGTGCCGGGAGGAAGAGGTAGCTTTCATATTCCTTATTTTTAAAAAGCCAACTTATATTATTCAAACACACGAAGCTCAATTTAGTGGAAAACGAATATAGGAGATTCAATACTAATTTTTATCAATACTAAATCATTATGAATGAGAATTTCGCGAAATTAGTTATTAATTTCGCGCTTAATTAGTAAGTTTATCCAAGCTGCTTTTATTTAAAGTAATTTATATTTGGCTGCCAAATTCGGCGATTTCTTAAAGTGCCCGCCATTTTAAGACAACATGGCGGATGAGGCTAACCAGTGAACTTGGTCGAGACCTTAGTAATTGCTGTGCACATGCTCACTCACATCGGAATCGGTTGATATATACAAGTGCTGTCGACGGCAAAAAATCAGATTTTTCAAAATGTCACCCACATTAGCAATTGAAACTGCTATATCTGAGCCATTTTTTAAGATAAAGACAAAAAAAAATGCTCCTGAATCCTTATATCAAGGTCAAATACTTAAGAAAGAAACCTTTTTCAATTTCTAATTTTTTTGCACCTCACTTTAAATATAATTTTTTTAAATTTAATGGCCGCTATTTTGAAACAAGATGGCTGATGAAGCTGGCCAGCGAACTTGGTCGAGATATTGATGTATACTATCCACATGCCTTCTTACATTGAAATAGGCGAATGCGTGTGTTATCGCGTGACAAAATACAAGATCGTTTCAAAATGTTAGCCATGCTAGAAATTCAAAGTGCTATAATTCAACCATTTTTTAAGATATAAACAAAAGAACAAATTTTCAGAAACAAGAACTGCTCCGGAATCAAGGCCAAACACATAAAAAAAATCTTTTTAATTTTCCAATTTTTTAATACCTCATTTTAAATTTAATTTTTTTTAATGGCAACCCTTTTGAAACAAGTTGGCGAATGAAGCTGGCCAACGAATTCGGTCGAGACATTGGTATGTACTATGTACAGACGAAGTTACATCCAAATCAGATCATAAATACGCCTGTTATCTCGTGACAAATATCAGGTCGTTTTAAAATGTCAGCCACAATAGAAATTCAAAATGCTATAACTCAGCCATTTTTTTAGATATAAACGAAACAAAAACTGTTCCGGAATCTTTGTATTAAGGTCAAACACATACGAAAAAATCTTTTTCATTTTCCAATTTTTTGGTATCTCATTTTAAATTTTAAATTTTTTACTTTTTTTTAAATGGCCGCCATTTTGAAACAAGATGGCGGATCAAGCTGGCCAACGAACTCGGTCGAGACATTGGTATGTACTATGCATGAACGAAGTTACATCCAAATCGGTTGATAAATACGTCTTTTATTGCGTGACAAAATTCAGGACGTTTCAAAATGTCAGCCACGCTAGAAATTCAAAATGCTATAACTCAGCCATTTTTTAAGATATAGACGAAACAAAAACTGCTCCGAAATCTTTGTATAAAGGTCAAATACATAAGGAAAAAATATTCTTTCAATTTTCAATTTTTTGGTACCATATTTCAAATTTAAATTTTTCTTAAAAATTTAAATGGCCGCCATTTTTAAAGAAGATGGAGGATGAAGCTGGCCAACGAACTCGGTCGAGACATTGGTATGTACTATGTATAAACGAAGTTACATCCAAATCGGTTCATAAATACGCTTTTTAACGCGTGACAAAATTCAGGACGTTTCAAAATGTCAGCCACGCTAGAAATTCAAAATGCTATAACTCAGCCATTTTTTAAGATATAGACAAAACAAAAACTGCTCCGAAATCTTTGTATAAAGGTCAAATACGTAAGAAAAAAATATTTTTCCATTTTCAATTTTTTGGTACCACTTTTCAAATTTTAAATTTTTTAAAAAACTTTAAATGGCCGCCATTTTGAAACAAAATGGCGGATGAAGCTGGCCAACAAACTCGGTCGAGACATTGGTATGTACTATGTACACACCGAATTACATCGAAATCGGTTCATAAATACGAGAGTTACAGTGTGACATAGGTCAGATATATATAAATATATATATATATATGTGTCAATTTTGAACGGAGGGTGGTTTCGGGGTCTGGGGGTCATGATCGATGAAAATATACCAAAATTTTTTGAAATCGCTTTCCTCCGAACGGCTGCAATAGGTAGCTTTTTGTAATGAAAGCTACCTAATATCGATAGTTTTAAGAACCCGAGACGAATGTTTCTAATAGATTTTCATAAATAAAAACTTCAAACGCGTTTTTTGTAAACCATGATTTTTATGAACAATCAGCTACGAAAAACGTTCCATCTCCAAAAATGTTTCATTATATTTATATAAAACTGATCGTCTACAATTTATGGGGAGTTTTGAGTGTAATGAACACATTTGTTGAAATATCTGAGAATTTCCTCAAATTTTACAGCTATTTTCTTTTTTTTTTTAAATTAACATATAAAAAATATGTGAAAAATTATGAAACTGGTAATTTTAAAGGGTAAATCTATGGAAATTTTTACTTTCTGGTTTAGATTGCAAGTTCGTTACATATTTAGTACTTCAAACGGAATATGGTTTGAAGGAAGAATAGGGATACTAAAGTTTTGATTTTATTATTACCAAATTAATTATATCTGATAGGTACTTATTACTGTTTTTACAGGTAATTGAACTATTTATTAATCGTATTACAAGATTGCTGTTTAAAATAACAGCCGGAAAGATAATGAAGAATTTGCAAAACGTGTATAATTCTGGGAGAACATTGCTAAAAGATATAAAACAACGAACATTAACCATTTTAAAAATGAAAGCTGAAGAAAAGTAGTGATATATCGAATATTTAAAGGATATGAAAAACTAAAACAGCGGAATTCAAAAAGCCTGAAGGTCGTACACCATCTAAATCTCCACTAGAAATGATTCATAAAGTAGAGAATCTCTCCAAGAAAAATTCTTCACTTTCCATCCGTGTAACTACTAAAAGATAGAAAACAATGTGTATTAAGAAAAGACTACAGATGTAAAAAGAAAATAAACTGGGTATTGAAATTGTTTTTAAAAAACTGCTCTAAAATACTTGAAGAATCAAAGTAAACTTAACAAGTTGGAAATTGCTCGTCAAACGTGGCAAATGAGGTGCGTTCGTACTATAACTGGTTTTATAATTATTTTTTGCACCCCTTATTGTACTGAATGTATATTTTTTTCACTTCATAAGTGCATAGTCTGTAACATCATTAAAATGTACTTGCAATAATTTTTCCCCATTCCCCGTAATGTAACGGAACACTTTTAACTGTCCCTGTAATTAAACTATACATCCGATTTTCATAAAATTTGAAATGGCTCGACAAAATTTTGCAACAATTATATATTTAAAATTTTAGACCATTCGGAAGGCTAAAACATCATTACAATGCATTTGCAATAATTTTTTCATATTGGCCGTAATGTAACGGAAAACTTTTGACTGTCCCTGTAATTAAACTATACATCCGATTTTCATAAAATTTCAAATGGCTCGACAAAATTGTGCAACAATTATATATTTAAAATTTCAGACCATTCGGAGGGCTGTAACATCATTAAAATGCACTTGCAATAATTTTCCCCATTGGCCGTAATGTAAAGAAAAACTTTTGACTGTCCCTGTAATTAAACTGTACATCCGATTTTCATAAAATTTGAAATGGCTCGACAAAATTTTGCAACAATCATATATTTAAAATTTCAGACCATTCGGTTGGGTAGTTTTTGCTCTGTTATATGCGGACGGACGGACTGAACGACGACTATAGGTGCTACGTATTTATATAATTACGAACGCACCTAAAAATTCAGGGTGTCGACGCGTCTTAGGTTTGAACAAGAAGTAGAGTTACTAAAGTTTGAATTATATTATTAACAAATCAGTTATAACTAATAGCTATTACTCTCTGTAACAAGTAGTTCAAGGATTTTTGTCTTGTAATCCAACATTATTTTAGCTTATTCTGAAAATGTTAAACACTCATTGTTTTATCGTTTCCAGAAATGTTTTCACAGTATTGAACAATACGTTTTTCAAATGCTTCATTTTCTTTTCGGTTCATGTTTTGAAACAAAGAGCAAACATAAAAATAATGTTGCATTACGAATTAATAATCATTGAGTTACCTGTAAAAAGTAGTAATTTTCTTATTGAAAAAGAATAAGTAAACTATTAAGGTACTTTTACCGAATTTGGCCATGCACGTAATTAGGCCATCAGGCTTATCTCTTGTAGAGTCTGCATCTTGTAGGTCTCTTACTAAGAAATGGCAGCATATACCTATAAGTTTATGTGTTCTTGACATGTGCGAATAGTTTAAACCACAATCGATACCGGCTTCGTCGTCATTTTGAATTTGTCGAAACGATCAAAAACATCGCCTTTTTCAAAGTACCAAAACACATATAATATGCAATTAAGATCTTTTTTCCCCCTTTCTGCCAAAAGTACATATTCTTAACTATATTATCCAGAAAAATAAATGTTGTATGTACAAAACTAATATTTAGATCTTAAATTTAAAAATTCATCTCACTAATGCGTGAATTAAAAGAATTAAGTGCTGCGCGCATGATAAAACACTAAATTATGCATAACAATTTTTGAACAGAACCGATTACACTATATGGCCATAAGGTGACCGGTCACTTGCGGTTTTAGACGTTTTGTTAAATATCTAGAAAAATACATGAGGAATTAACCTGAAACTGCAGGTGTGTTAACAGTATAGTACAGGTCATATATTTCCGAGAAGATTTTTTCTCCGAAACCCCATAGGGGATCGTCAACAAATTAAAAACAATGAGTACATTTTGGATAACCCTGTAAAAACTAATGTAGCAAAAGCGTTCAAACTCGATATTATTAATAAGTGGCTTATTGTAATGTGCTGTGTTCATTTTTATGAGGATAGCATATATACTCGTAGAGAAATTAAGGTTTTTATAAAAACAGTACCAGATTTCGCCAAGTTTTTTTCTTATAAGTTGCAGGGTTCTTAATATAAAATAAGTTCTTTTCAGAAAATATGACAAAGAACATTGTACACAATACTCTGCAATCAGAATTAAAAAAAATAATTAAAATTGGATGAAAAATGAGCAGGTTTACTAAAAAAGTTTCACTGTGAATGCGCGAATGCAATCAAAATATAATATGCATAATGTATTAGCTAAGTATATAGAGCAACTTTTATGAAAGTAAAAAAAAATCATAGCTGGAAAATTCTGAAAATTATCGTCCATAGAATAAGCTCGAAATCCGTTGTTCTTAAACAGAAGCAAAAATACGAGGGGTTGTATCAAATATCTGTTGATTAGTGCCAAGATAGCGCACACAGTATTGCACGTACTACTATATTTGGATACAACCCCTCATCTTTTTGCTCCCTTTTGGGAACAACGGATTTCGAGCTTATTCTATAGACGATAATTTTCAGAATTTTCAAGCTATGATTTTGAGATTTTCACAAAAGTTGCTTCATATACTTAGCTAATACATTATGCACATTATATTTTGATTGCATTCGCGCATGCGCAGTGAAACATTTTTTAGTAAACCTGCTCATTTTTCATCTAATTTTTATTATTTTTAATTCTGATTGCAGAGTATTGTGTATAATGTTGTTTGTCATATTTTCTGAAGGGAACTTTTTTTTATGTTAAGAACTCTGCAAATTATAAGCAAAAAACTTGGCGAAATTTGGGACTGTTTTTATAAAAACCTTAATTTCTCTACGAGTATATATGCTATCCTCATAAAAATGAACACAATACATTACAATAAGCCACTTATTAATAATATCGAGTTTGAACGCTTTTGCTACATTAGTTTTTACAGGGTTATCCAAAATGTACTCGTTCTTTTTCAATTTGTTGACGGTCCCCTATGGGGTTTCGGGAAAAAATCTTCGCGGAAATATATGGGCTATACTATATTGTTTACACACCTGCAGTTTCAGGTTAATTCCTCATGTATTTTTCCAGTTATTTAACAAAATGTCTAAAATCGCAAGTGACCCGTCACCTTTCGCCATATAGTGTACTTCTAAATTAAAACGAAAATATGCACAGAAAGTTTTGCTTAAAATTTAGTTTTAGCACAAAAAAAAAAAAAAAAAAAAAAAAAAAAAAAAAAAAAAAAAAAAAAAATCTTTTTTTTTCAAGTTTTTCAAGTGCGAAAAAATAATTAACGAAAACATGTGAATTTTTTTGGCTTTAGCATGTAGGCTATAAAGAAACGCATATTTGGTTAATTTTTTAAAGCTGTAGCTTACATAGTTTGAAAGTAACAGAGCGCACAAACTCCAAATTTACCAATCTGCGAAAACGCATTTTAAAGTTTCAATATCTACGGACCTTCAATTATACTCACCATCTATAAAGGATTGTAACTCAAGAAATAATACAAATTTTTGAATGCGGTTTTTTGCATATTGTGAGAAATTAAAAAAAAAAAAATCACAATAAACCAAGAACTAATTTTTTGAAAGTTTAAGGGTTCTGTGCCCTCTTAAGAAACGAAATTATTTTTTTCTAAGCTAATTTATTTGGAAACAATTGGTATTATACTCATTTTAGTTTTATTAAAAGAAAACAAAAAGGCGTGTCAAACGTAATTGATGCATATTAAGTATATCAGAGTTGAATAAAAAATGTTTTAGTTCAGAAATAATGACTATTTCCTAATCTATAACTAAATCAGTTTACTAATTTTTTAGCATTGCTCGAAATTGCTTCAATAATGCTTTTATCTTAAAAGAATTCGAATTATTATAAGTCGTGTACACCGATATAGAGGATATAAAAGCTATGGAATAATTTAAAATAGATAATACAATACATATTTTCTGATAAAGCAGTTAATATCCTCTTCATCTTCCGAGAGCTAAAAAAAAATGGTGTTGAATTGCGCATTTTTAACAGCATAATGCTGAATGCGGAATGCAGAGTTTTCTCTAAAACTACGCTGTGATTGGAACAAATTCAGACTTCTGTCTTTTTTTTTTAGCATTAATTAGAACTAGAGTTTGACTGTGATAGCGACATTCCTATTGGTTTATTAACTACAGTACGCCATTCCACGTCATTGCATTAAATATTCCCAACCAATGAAATTTGTTTCAGACTAATCAGAGGCTTTACATGAAGAGGCTCTCTTGTTTTTCAAGAATAATGATAAAATGTCAGAAGGCAGACTTATATATATATATGCATTAGATAGCTGGAATTTTACTGAATTAAACTTGTATATATTCTGAACTTAAATAGGAATCAGAAAATATAAATCTAATGAATTAATAATGATACTTCAAATCCCAAAAAATTTCTTTTTATGTATATGTATTTCTGCGAGCTTCAGAAAGTAATATTTTGAATTTTAGAATTTCCATGACTTTGCATATATTTATAGTTATGAAGTATGTTTCAAACACTTGGTTACGGAGTCGCTTTCGTTAATCTAAATTTTTTCTGCTTAAAGATAAAAAAAATTTCTTGAGACATACTCTGCAATAAAAATTTTTAACCGACTTAACGAGAATTATGAAACTTTAAAGGAATCAAAATGAATATTCATGTGAAAAAAATATGCTTTATAACGAGATATTAATTAAAATCTAAAACACTTGGGATTTAAAAGATTATTATTATTATTATTTTATTTACAGAAAAATCAAAAATAGACTAAAATTTTATTTTGTGTAAAAATATTTTTCCAACGAACTCAAATATATGGCTACAAACTTTGAGGGAAGGTAGAGCATATTACAGCAAACGATTTTTATATAGTAAACTAGGATCGCAACTCATTTATTCAGTTAAAAAATACACATAGTATCACTTTAATGGAAAACAGCGATTTTTGTTAGTATGTTAAAAATAATGAAGATATTTTAACGAAATTTGAAATAGACTTGGCTTCCTCTGTGTAAAATGTAACGATATCACAAGAAGTAACAAAAGTGGCTACCATCTGCATCCAAACAGTTCTAAACTAGATGCCCCGTGTATCAGAATCTAGTTGCCATTATACGCACAGTAGAGTCCTGCATCGGGTCACCCAATCTGTCTCACGCGTCATACCGTCAATAGCGTCAAACCGACCCGGCACATACCATAGCCCCGGTTAGGACCGGTTCCGGTTGTCTCTAAATTTCCTTTTTAAAAGGTTGGATTGACTTTAAATATTTCGAGTTCGGAGCGCCTTTGGACTCTTCCGGGTCGGATTCGCGTTGACACGATATTTCAAAAGAAAATCCTGACTATTTTTCAAATAAAATAACTATATATTTGTATATTAAGGGCGGGCTGATCACTCAGCTTCCGATTTTCCCTCACTAATGTAAAGCCTTTGTGCTTTTGATGCATTCATATATTTAAAACATCTCCTCAGGAAATATTAGGTAGCTTTCATTACAAAAAGCTACCTATTGCAGCAGTTCGGAGGAAAGCGATTAAAAAAAAATTTGATATATTTTCATCGATCATGACTCCCAGACCCCGAAACCACTCTCCGTTCAAAAGTTGATATATATCTATCTATATATATATATATCTATATATCTATATATATATATATATATATATATATATATATATATATATATACATATTTGATCTTTGTCACACTGCAACTCTCGTATTTATGAACCGATTTGGATGTAACTCGGTGTGTTCATAGTACATACCAATGTCTCGACCGAGTTCGCTGGCCAGCTCCATCCGCCATTTTGTTTTAAAATGGCGGCCATTTAAAATTTGAAATATGGTACCAAAAAACTGAAAATGGAAAAATATTTTTTTCTTATGTGTTTGACCTTTATACAAAGATTCCGGATCAATTTTTGTTTCGTCTATATCTTAAAAAATGGCTGAGTTATAGCACTTTGAATTTCTAGCGTGGATGACATTTTGAAACGTCCTGTTTTTGTCACGCGATAACAGGCGTATTTATGAACCGATATGGATGTACCTTGGTGTGTACGTAGTACATACCAATGTCTCGACCGAGTTCGTGGGCCAGCTTCATCCCCCATCTTGTTTCAAAATGGCGGCCATTTAAAAAAATTAAAAAAGATTTTAAATTTAAAATGATGTACCAAAAAATTGGAAAATGAAAAAGATTTTTTTATGTGTTTGACCTTGATACAAAGTAGTAGTCCGTAGCAGTTTTTGTTTCGTCTATATCTTAAAAAAGAGTTGAGTTATAGCACTTTGAATTTCTAGTATGACTGACATTTTGAAACGATCTGATATTTGTCACGCTATAACACACGTATTTATTAGCCTATTTGGATGTAAGAAGGCATGTGGATAATATATAGCAATGTCTCGACCAAGTTCGCTGGCCAGCTTGATCCGCCATCTTGTTTCAAAGTTGCGGCCATTAAATTAAAAAAAAATTATATTTAATGTAAGGCGCAAAAAATTAGAAATTGAAAAATATTTCTTTCTTAAGTATTTGACCTTGATATAAGGATTCCGGAGCTTTTTTTGTTTTGTCTTTATCTTAAAAAATGGCTCAGATATAGCAGTTTGAATTTCTTTATGTAGGTGACATTTTGAAAAATCTGATTTTTTGCCTGCGACAGCACTCGTATATATCAACCGATTCCGATGTGAGTGAGCATGTGCACAGGAATTACTAAGGTCTCGACCAAGTTCATAGGTTAGCCTCATCCACCATGTTGTCTTAAAATGGCAGGCACTTAAAGATATCGCCAAATTTGGCAACCAAATATAAGTTATTTTAAATAAAAGCACCTTGGATAAAGCTGACTAATTTCGCGAAATTCTCATTCATATGGATTTAATATTGATAAAAATTAGTATTGAATCTTCTATAATCGATTTCCACCAAATTGAGCTTCGTGTGTTTGAATAACATAAGCTAGCTTTTTAAAAATAAGGAATATGAAAGCTACCTCTTCCTCCCGGCACTGGCCGGAAGGACTTTTTTTAACTACTATTTTTTGTGTACATTTCCAAAAATATGTCACTTTTTTTCTTAGTTCTCAAAATATTTCTAAAGTATAGAATTTTATATGAGGTGCTAAAATCTTACTCACAGTTCGCCCGCTCTTAATTAAAATATTAAATTCAGCATAGATTTTACAAACATTTTGAAAACTAAGAAAAAAAGAGACATCCTTTAAGAAGAGTAAACAGAAAACAGATGTTAAAAATATGAATTTCCCGAGAAGATATTTTAAATATACGAATGCATCAAAAGTCTATAGACTTAACATTACGGAGGAGAATTCCGAAGCTGAGTGACCAGCCCCCTTAATGAGTACGCATGCATGTATTAATTTTTACACAAAAAGATAAAATTGATGTTAGAGATTGATATTATGGAAAAACAGTCTACAATTATGTAGACTATTTTTTTTCCATAATTGTGTTGGAATATGAATTACATTTCTTTCGCTTCGGTGTTGAATCGGGTTTGTATTTTAATAGTTCGATTTCGGTTGAAGTGTATCTATCGGCTTAACGTTAGATTTCGGGTTGATGACATTTTTTTTGTCGGGTGCGGATTGAGTTTTGGGTTTACTTTAAGCAGAAATTGTAGGTTCGGGTCAAGTCAGAATCAATGATCGAATTTATATGTTTTTCTATCGTTTTTGTAAGTGTCATCGGGTTTCATACAAAGCGAGGTACGTCTATTGAAAATTTCTTTATGATATCTTCATTATTACTAACGATATGAACAAAGTTTGAGCTATAGACGCTATTGACGGTATGACGTGAGTCGTGTTGGGTGATCCCATGTTGGACTTTATTGTGCGTATAACGTGAACAAGATTCTGATACATGGGGCACTTAGACGAACTGTTTGCATGCAGATGGTAGCCATTTCTGTCACTTCCTGTGATATCGTTACAATTTATACAAAAGAAGGGAATTTCGTTCGTTGCAAATTTCGTTAAAATATCTTAATTATTTTTAAAATACTAACAAAAATCCCTGATTGAATTAAAGTGAGACTACTTCAATATCTCTGGCATACGGAGTTGCAGCCCTGCGTAAATCTGCCATACGATTTCCCAGTACTTTCATGATGCACTGTGCTCAGTTCTGTTTGGATATGTGTTGCTGGAGCGACGCGGTGAAATAAAATCTTATTCTCGATTTTTACATTTGGAGGTAAATTTTATACAATTGGTTTTAATTATAAAATCTCACAGTCAGTTAGGTTAATCAAGTTCAATATGAAGTTGAACAGTTATATGTATTGCTGTGTTAGTCAGTCTTCCTCACTGCTAATTTGTTGAGGAGTGAAGCGGTTATGTTTTTCAAGATCGTGTGTTTCGTGTAATATGGAATATCAGCTAGACTGGCTGCCATTACCAAAAAATGAATTTTTTTTAAAGCTAAATATTCATATGCATTGTTTTGTTCCACTTCAAACCCATTAGAAATGTATTTAGAAATAGCCGAAGTTTGTTCTTTACTATACTGAAATAAAAATATACCGCCTTCATCTAGAACGAATAGGTAGTCATTTTCTAAATCCCTAAACGAGAAACACAGATTTCCGAGATATGCGAATAAGGTAAACAAATAAACTGAATAGACGGAATGATCCAGAGTTTCTAGTCTATAGTTTTCTAAGCTAAATATTCATATGCATTTTTTTGTTCTACTGTAAACCCATTAGAAATGTATTAAGAAATAGCCAAAGTTTGTTCTTTACTATGCTGAAAAAAAAAAAAAAAATATATATATATACCACCTTCAACTAGAACGAATAGGTAGTCATTTTCTAAATTCCTAAACTAGAAATATAGATTTTCCAGTTATGCGAATAAGGTAAACAAATAAACTGAATAGAGGGAATGATCGAGAGTTTCTAGCCCATAGTTTTCTAAGCTAAATATTCATATGCATTTTTTCGTTCTACTTTAAACCCATTAGAAATGTATTAAGAAATAGCCAAAGTTTGTTCTTTACTATGCTGAAAGAAAAAATATACCGCCTTCATCTAGAACGAATAGGTAGTCATTTTCTAAATCCCTAAACTAGAAACACAGATTTCCGAGATATGAGAATAAGGTAAACAAATAAACTGAATAGACGAAATTATTGAGAATTACTAGTCTATAGTTTTCTAAGCCCAATATTCATATGCATTTTTTTTTTCGTTACACTTTAAACTCATTAGAAATGTATTAAGAAATAGCCAAAGTTTGTTCTTTACTATGCTGAAAGAAAAATATACCGCCTTCATCTAGAACGAATAGGTAGTCCTTTTCTAAATCCCTAAACTAGAAACACAGATTTCCGAGATATGCGAATAAGGTAAACAAATAAACTGAATAGACGAAATGATTGAGAATTTCTAGTCTATAGTTTTCTAAGCCCAATATTCATATGCATTTTTTTTTCGTTCCACTTTAAACTCACTAGAAATGTATTAAGAAATAGCCAAAGTTTGTTCTTTACTATGCTGAAAGAAAAATATACCGCCTTCATCTAGAACGAATAGGTAGTCATTTTCTAAATCCCTAAACGAGAAACACAGATTTCCGAGATATGCGAATAAGGTAAACAAATAAACTGAATAGACGAAATGATTGAGAATTTCTAGTCTATAGTTTTCTAAGCCCAATATTCATATGCATTTTTTTGTTTCACTTTAAACCCATTAGAAATGTATTAACCCTTTGCGCTCGGCGTCTCTTACACAAATTTTATTCGATCGGCACCACTTTTTTAAAAGAAGTTTCGTTCAAGTACACAATTTCAAAAATGCTCTGATTAAATAAGGTACATTTTATTTTCCTTTATTACTGGTGCCAAAAACAAATTTTGCAAAGAAAGATTATGTCTCCGCTTTGGAGCCCTCGAGTGCAAATGGTTAAGAAATAGCCAAAGTTTGTTCTTTACTATGCTGAAAGAAAAAATATACCGCCTTCATCTAGAACGAATAGGTAGACATTTTCTAAATCCCTAAACTAGAAATATAGATTTCCGAGTTATGCAAATAAGGTAAGCAAAGAAACTGAATAGACGAAATGATCGAGAACTTCTAGTCTATAATTTTGTAAGTAATGAAACGATACATTATACAATAGAGTGTCGATTATCCGAACAAGTCGGAACCGACCCTAGTTCGGATAAATGTTCGGATAAGCAAAAGTTCGGATAAATGTACAGACAATTTAAGGAATGTTCCTGACTATACTAAAACCTTCACACTTTTCCAGCACCAGTTAGTACTGGCGTGTTAATTTTTTTGTTTAAATATATTTTCGTCTTTTTAATTTTTTTATTACTTTTTTATTATTTAAAATTTTATTTTTCATTTTTTATCATTACCAGAACTCCAGAGATTATAATTTAAGTAAAAAAGTTTTCGATTGTTGCTTGCTTCAAGGAAGAAATTCTTTTCAGTGCGGCCATATCTCGAATTCTTCTAAAATATGTTAGTTGAATAGGATCAGCGTACTTCTGCCGTTCGATCCATTTAATATCTGTTTCCAAACATTCAAAGGCTTCGTTATGTGATGAACCTGTGTCATTTTCAGAGAATTCGTTTTCATTTTCTTCAATTTCTTTTTCGTTGTGACTGCTCCTAACGGGAATTCTATCTCGCATGCTAAATCTGAAGGGGAAAAATGAGTGAAACGGAGTGTTTGGATAATTGAAAGTTCGGTTAATTTTTTTTTTTTTTTTTTTTGAGAGAAGTAGGCTGTTCGGATAATTGGAAGTTTGGTTAATTGGAGTTCCGATAATCGGCACTCTACTGTACACTGTAAAAAAAAAAAAAAAAAAAAAAAAAAAAAAAAAAAAGACTAAAAAATGGAAATACTAGTGGCAATCTAGACGCCAGTACTATTTTCGTTTTTTTTACGGGAATTTTTACCCATAAATTACAGATAAATTTCCGTTTTTAATCAGAAAAACGGAAAATTTTCTGTAATTTTTTTTTTTTACAGTGTATTATGCATCGTTTGAATTGCGAGAAAGTATCACTTAATTTCTAGAATTAATTCATAAACTAGAATTATAGTTACTAAAACTCACTTCTTATGTTCCCATTTATTTGCAGAGATTTATAAATAAGTTTGACTAAGATACTATAGGACAGGGATGGCGAACCTATGGCACGCGGAACTTGGCACGTAAGAAAACTTTTCTCTGGCACGCTAAAAAACGTATAGATTATATATTCAGTTTATGGAGAACATTTCATTTTATTTATTTATTTTGTACAAAAAGTATAGTTTTGTGTAACAGGTATATAATTTACTTTAAAGTTCCATTACTTTTGAATGAATTAATATATTATAAATTTTGATAAAAGCGCCCAAAGCATCCATTACTTTTGAATGAATTAATATATTATAAATTTTGATAAAAGAGCCCTGGAGCGTCATTTTCCCGTCAAACCATTCAACGTGCAGTGTTTTCCAAATCATTTTGCGTCTCTATCAAATTTCAAATGTTTTATCTTTGAAAATGGAATTTTAAGAGATAGTTTGCATAGTAATATACAGCTGACACATTTTGCTACTTGAGATTAGGTTTTATTTTATTTAGATTTATTGTTTTTATTCTATTTTGGGTTTTATTCTATTTAGGTTTTAATTTTGAAAATTGAATTTTAACTGTTAGTGTAAATAATTATGTGCCTCCCCATTGAACCTGCGTCTGCCTGAAAACTAAAAATGACCCGATTCGGAAGTACACAATAAAAGAACAACTCACTTATAGATTATTGATATGGAATTAGATGCGACATGGCTATATTATTGAATAAATACAGCATAATAAATAAGCTAGGAACCGAATTTAGTATAAGTTTTAAAATATTTAAGTAAAAATTCTATAAAAATTAATTATTGGATTTTATCTAAGTTAAAAGTTTTTTACACGTTAAAATGTTGATACATAATATTTTTGAAATTTTTGGCACGCATACTAAAAAAACTTCACCACCCCTGCTATAAGAAAATGCCCTTGAATTTTAATAGGGATAAGTAGAATTCTCTAGCAAAAGGAACTAAAATTTATAAGGATGAGATGGAACTATTTTTTCTAGAGCCACAATTTATTTTCTAGATGCCAGTGGTAGATTTTTTTTTTCAGTGTAGCTTTTAAAGTATCTCAATTTTCTGATGTTGACTTACAAATCAAAATGTAAATGGTATTCCATTATACCCGAACTTCCTCAGCATCATGATACATATCCAATGTTCATTTTCAAAATATTATCATGTTTGATATTTTCATCTATTTGCTATATATTTTCAAAATATTGTGCATAATATTTTTTATTTTTTTAGTCAAAACAAGTGTAAATGAATTTTTCATCTGTTAATGATTATGTAGTTCTGCAGAAGTAAAGAACTTCTTTTTTCTAAAAGGAGCTTTAAAAAAAAAGAAAAAAAAACATTCAAGCTTTACGTTTGAAGCTAATTTTTTACAACAAGATCAAATAATTATGTGGGAGAATGTTCACTGGATAGCATAGGTTAGGAATTAATTTTGAATAGCTCGAATTTAAATTAGGGAAAAGAAATATGAATAATCTGACGAAAGAATATGACTTAACAGAATTCAATTCACGATTCGATTTTAAAACAAAAACTGTGATTTTAGTTAGAAGTTAGAATTAAATTTACATTTTCGTTACTTACCCCATTTTCCCAGAAATTCAGGCAGACACTTACAATAAAGGAGGAGCAGGATATATAACACGACACACCTTTATTATAATACAAAGAACTGATATAGCCGCAAGTATATTGTAGATTCTAGTTGAATGCACTTATAAATGTTCGAATCCCGTTGAGCTGGTCAAATTAGTAACACCTTCGATTGAATTCTTGACTTGTCATTTAAAACGACGAATTACATAGTAAATGAATATAGATGAATACCTTGTTTAATCCGCATCGAATAATAAATATTAGACTCAAAGAATAATACACGCCATAGCATACTTCCTTTTCACCGTTCGAATTCCGAATGTTTGTTTTTAAAAGATTGTACCTGTAAAGGCTGACGTCACGTTCTTACGTCAGTTGCTCGGTTGCCAAGGTAACCAGTTTTTTTTTTTCCCTCGACAATCGTTCTGATCGTCCATAACCTCCGGGGGACCGGCGTGGACTTCAGGTAAAGCAGCAATCTGCTGAATCGGACGCTTGAATGTGCCTTCACCTGTACGGATAGTCACAACTCTGACAACACCATCAGCACCAGGATGGATGTTTTCGACCACGGCTAATTTCCAATGAGTTGGATGAATTGAAGATTCTTTTACCAAGACTAGTTGACCAATCTTGATAATATAATTGCCCTTTTTCCATTTATGCCTTAAGGACAATGTTTGGAGATAATCTTTAGTCCAGCGGTGCCAGAAATTATCTCGAATCTTGATACATTGTTTCCACCTGGAAGAGAGACTAATACATGGATTATTATGAGATGACATGTCAGGTAAAGCAAGTAATGGATCACCAATAAGGAAATGTCCTGGAGTTAAAACGGATAAGTCATTAGGGTCGGTTGATAAAGGAATAAGTGGACGAGAATTTATACATGCTTCAATAAGGCATAGGGTTGTGGATAGTTCCTCAAAAGTCATAAGAGTACCTTGGCATGCTTTGGTTAGATGACGTTTGGCTAGCTTTATGGAAGACTCCCATAATCCTCCAAAGTTTGGACCATAAGGAGGTATGAAATGCCAAATAATTTGGCGTTGTGCGCAAAAGTCTTGGACTTTTGATTCTTTGAGAATTAGGAACAGTTTTTTAAGATATGAGGCTGCACCAACGAATGTTTTACCGTTATCAGAATAAATGTCTGTTGGATGTCCTCGGCGTGATATGAAACGCTGTAAAGTGCATATAAAGGCTTCGGTGGTAAGTTCTGAAACTAATTCAATGTGTACTGCTTTGGTGCACATGCATATAAAAAGACAGATATAGGATTTAAAAATAGTTGACTTTCGTTTGTGTTGGCATTTTGTATTGATTGGTCCTGCAAAATCAATCCCTGTGCGCTGGAACGCTCTACAAGGATTAATTCGTGAAGAGGGCAAGTTACCCATGATTTGAGTAAGCGGTTGGGCAGATATTCGAATGCAACGGATACACTTTCTTAATTCTTTCTTAACTGTTGATCTGCCATCTGGAATCCAAAATTTTTGACGAATTAAGGAAAGAACTTGATCAGGACCCGCATGAAGACTATAGAGATGGAAGTACCTGATAATAGCTTCTGTTAAGGGATGGGTTTTAGGGATAAGCATTGGATGTTTGGAATCGAATGACATGGTGTTGTGTTTGCTGAGGCGTCCACCAACTCTCAAAATATTATCTGCGTCGAGAAAGATGTTTAAAGAAAGCAATTTACTGGATGTTGGTAGTGGTTTGTGTTGTTTAAGTAGATTAATTTCATCAGAAAAGGCTGACTGTTGTAAGCACTTGACGAAAGTTTTACAAGCGTTGTTAAGTTCAACTGCATTTAATGGCCCTTTCCTTTTTAAATGGAATTTTGTGTTGTAGGCGAATCTTTGAATCCAAGCAACTACTCGGATTACTTTTGTATATGAAGAAAATCTGGTAAGAATGTCTATATCGTTGTCTAGTTGATTTATTAAACAAGAACTTTCGGTGGGTAAAGACTCAACTGCAAAGTTTGAAGTTGGAGATGGATCATCAATGAAAGGATTAGAAGACTTGTAGAGCCAAGTAGGCCCAGACCACCAACATTCGCAATCTTTTAACTGATAGGGATATAGACCCCGTGTTGCACAATCGGCTGGATCATGTTTACCAGGAATATGATGCCAATGTTCAATTGAGGTCAAATCTCTGATTTTATTGGCCCGGTGAAGCACGAATTGGTTGCCTTTGGTTGGAGGTTTCACAATCCAGCTTAATGTAATGGTAGAATCGGTCCACAAGAATGTTTCGTGGATAGCGTTAGGTAATGCATCTTGCACAACTTGAATAAGGTTTGCTAGCAAAAGAGCTGAAGATAACTCTAACCTTGGCAATGTTATTGCACTGGCGGGCGCTATTCTTGTTTTAGCAGCGACTAGCATTACCGTGACAGGATTAAAAGTTTTGATATATACAACCGCCGCGTATGCACGTATAGAGGCATCACAGAACCCATGGAGTTCGAAAGGTGATGATGTGCTGAAATTCATAAATCGGGGAATGTGCATAGAATTAAAAGCATTTATTTCAGAATAGAATCTATTCCACGTCTCTAGAATAACTGAGGGGAGAGGATCATCCCACTTCAAGTCTGCCTTCCACACTTCTTTCAATAACATTTTCAAAATAACAGTGGAAGGTGACAAAAGACCCAAAGGATCAAAAATGCCAGCGATTACGGATAATAATTGACTTTTAGTCTTTACTGTAGGTTTTTCTACAACTTGTACTCGCAGGAAATCTGTTTCCTGGTTCCACTCTAACCCTAGAAAACTTTGAGATGAATTCGGATTGAAAGAATGGGTTAAGTTATTTGCCTTTAAAGAATGTGGCAAACTATCATCTTTTGCTATACTGGCAGCGACAGGAAAATTAATTTTTTCCTCATCACAAACTTGTTTATTTTGCCGAATTGAATTGTGATACAGTTCTTTAGCTGCGTCCGATTTAATAAACTCCTTAGCTTGAGGAACAGACTCCGAGTTGAAAAAACCAGTCATGTCTACTGAATGGCAGACCACGGTCGTGGCCGGTTTAGACGAATAGGGTACTGGACCACTTAGAATATATCCTAGTTGAGTTGGGATTGCAACGGGTTCACCAGATTGTCCAAAAATGGGTGACCCTAATAACAGATGTGCAAAAACATCTGCTCCTAGCAGAATGTCGATTGACTTGGAGATATAAAACTCAGGATCCGCCAGCTGTAAGTTTGCCATGTGCGGCCATGAATGCCTTTCAAGCCTGAAGTTAGGGAGTGGGGTAGTAACCTGATTAACTACAAGGGCTTTTAAGGAATTGTAATTATTTTCAAAATATGGCGAGTAATTAAATTCAGTGAAATTTAGGCAGGTTTCAGCCGAAATGCCATTTATACCTACAAGCCTATGGTTCGTTCTGCCAACAGGCAAATTCAACCTTTCTACACAATTTTTTGAGATTAAAGAATTTTGAGAAGCATTGTCAATAAGTGCTCTGCACTGGATAACATTACCTGTGCTAGATTTTACATTAATAAGAGCGGTAGATAATAGAACATTATAATTCTGCAAAGATGAATGACACTGTGCACTATTAGAAACAGAAATTTCTGGTGCATTATCATTAACAAACTCTCTATTAGATTGACTAGTTGTATACACATGTAATAATGTATGATGCATTTGGGAACAATTTTTGCATTTAACATTAATTCTACACTGCCCTACTTGATGGTTTTGTCTAAGACAATTTTCACATAATTTGTTTAAATGAACGATTTTCCACCTCTCCTTCACTGGTTTTGAATTAAATAAAGGACATTTGAATAACGCATGGCTTTCATTACATAATAGGCAGTTATTACCATTCCTAACAAACGCGCTGTTCATTACGTTGGTTTTGACTCGACTAGCATCTAGAGGCTTTTTTGCGAAATTGAATTTAGACTCTACTTTAGTGCATTTTGACTCCTCTACACTTCTAGCTTCCCGCTCAACAAATTTACGAAATAAATCCATATCCGGTATTTTATCATTGTCTAACAACAATTCCCATCTTTGTTTGAGAGGCTGATCTAATTTATTCAACATAAAATTTATAAACATTAAATCACTCAAAGCATTAGATTCTAATCCCAAAATTTTCAAATTCCGAATTGCTTCATTACTTGTATCTAGCAATTCTAACAAGGATTTTGAATTACTAGCTTTAATAATCTTTATCGAAAATATTTTATTTATTTGACTTAAAGCCAACTGTCTTTTATTTTCATATCTTTGATTTAACAAATCCCAACACTGAACTAAATTTTCTGCTTTTAAAGAAAATCCTCGAATTAATTTTGCGGCATTTCCGCGAACAGATGAATGTAAATATTGTAATTTCTCAATATCAGATAACTTTTCATTCCCCAAAATCGTAGACTGAAATAATTCTTTAAACGAAATCCATTGTTCCGAATCGCCGTAAAAATGGGGAAGATCGAATTTGGGCAATTTAACTTGCGAATAATTCTGTTTATTTTGAGTTTCTACACGAATTTCCGTCGGAGAATCAACTGTGGTTTTCTCTTCTAAATCGACTAACAAATCACAAATAATTCCCTGATACTTCAAAAAAATATCCAAATTCTCATTATTTTCTTTCGGCGAAAGTTTATCAAATGCTTGCGCAAGAGTATTTTCATAAGAAGATATTTTCGATTTCAAAACTTTAATTTTTGCATGCTCATCTGAATTCGCATTTTGAACTTTATCCTTAATTACATCTATTTCCTTACAAATTCGCTCAAAATACAGTTCCTGTTTAGTTTGTTTAGTCATTTTTAATAATTACAAATAAACAATATAAGAAATGAATAACATAAAAATACGAAAATTACACAATCTCAAACAAAATGCACCATAATATACAAAATATAAAATAAAACAAGAATTGAATAAATAAACACAACCGTTTTTACTTTTTTTTTTTTTTTTTTTTTTTTTTACGTTACATCTAGCACAGATAAATTAATTGACAGCTACGACTTGAGAACAGATTCCATCGTAGCTCAGGCTCGGTACGGACCAAAATTTATGGATAGCATAGGTTAGGAATTAATTTTGAATAGCTCGAATTTAAATTAGGGAAAAGAAATATGAATAATCTGACGAAAGAATATGACTTAACAGAATTCAATTCACGATTCGATTTTAAAACAAAAACTGTGATTTTAGTTAGAAGTTAGAATTAAATTTACATTTTCGTTACTTACCCCATTTTCCCAGAAATTCAGGCAGACACTTACAATAAAGGAGGAGCAGGATATATAACACGACACACCTTTATTATAATACAAAGAACTGATATAGCCGCAAGTATATTGTAGATTCTAGTTGAATGCACTTATAAATGTTCGAATCCCGTTGAGCTGGTCAAATTAGTAACACCTTCGATTGAATTCTTGACTTGTCATTTAAAACGACGAATTACATAGTAAATGAATATAGATGAATACCTTGTTTAATCCGCATCGAATAATAAATATTAGACTCAAAGAATAATACACGCCATAGCATACTTCCTTTTCACCGTTCGAATTCCGAATGTTTGTTTTTAAAAGATTGTACCTGTAAAGGCTGACGTCACGTTCTTACGTCAGTTGCTCGGTTGCCAAGGTAACCAGTTTTTTTTTTTCCCTCGACAATCGTTCTGATCGTCCATTCACTAAGAAACTTAGAACAGCTTTTGACAGCTAAACTACCTAATTTAGATAATAAGTTATTTACAGCATTATTAGAAATAATATTTTCTGGTTTTGGTTTAGTTCTGTTTAAATTGCATAACAGTGAGTGTTGAATTCAGACACTTTTCTCCAGGAGGGATTTCTGTGACTCCGGGGCGGTAGGACATTATAGAGTTCCAGGGGGGATTGCGCTTTTTGACCGTTAAAACATAACATTGCAAATCTTCCGGCGGGGACATCTCATTTCTCCGAGGGGAAATGCCTCCCCCCCCCCCACCTGAATTTAACACTGCATCAGTTTAAGGGATAAAAAAGCAGACTTAATAATAAGCAAATTATTTTCTATTTAAAAATTCGTTGTATAGGTCGTTAAATTTTCCAGGTACCTGGTACTAAATCCTATATTTTATTTTATGTGTGTGTAGAAAGAAAATGTTTGTTTTCAATTATTTGATCTTCAATTTTGTTACGGAAGTAGGAAAAAGGCAAAGGAATTCAGAATATTGTTTTATTAATGTCTGAATACATTGAAATTACCATTTTGGTGAACATTTTCGATTTTTTTAGCCTCCGGTACGGTATGCTATTTCTTTCTCCCAGCTTATTTTGTGTCCAAAAAATAACGTTACCTTACAGAAGCTAGCCGTAAAACAAAGCGTTACGATTAAATATTCTTTTGCAATTTTTTAAACTTCTAAGCATCGCACATTTTCAATTTTTATACCGTTGTATTGGAAAAAAAAAGTTCTTTTAAATGCATTTTGTTTGAAAACTGTATCTTCATTTCTTTTTGAAATATTATTTTTTTTCGCAGTTTTTGGAGCCATTTACAACGGAAGTACTTCATTTCTCTAGAAAGCGAAAGAAAAATAGTTTTAAAATAGTAATTATATATTTTTGTTGCCATTTTCTCGTAACAACCGAAAGAAAATGTAATTAAAATACGTGCTATTTTGAAAAAAATATAAACGAATGATTTCTGTTAAAACAAAGGAGCTATTATATACTATATTTAATTGTAAGTATCTATGAATCATTAGATAGCCGTTTTTTTTTTTTTTTTAGATTTTCTTGAATGACGGAATGTTTTTGCTGCATTTGTGCATTATTTCGCGATAGTGATGTGCTATGCATGCTTTACTGTTAGATGTTTAAGAGTAGATCGTAAAAGTGGAATTCTTAAGCGAATAACGTCATTTTACATGAAATAAAACGTGTGCTTTAAATCTTAAAATTGAAATACGTTTTGCACTGCAGTACAGTCCCGGGTTATTTTCTAACCGGGTTATTTTCTTCTGATGGGCTGGTGGCTTCTATTATTATGAAACAGCCATTATAAATGAAGTGTTAGGTGAAGATGAAAGAACAGCCGTAAAAAAAAAAATTATGGCCATCCCCCCCCCCCCCATTCTGACCAGAAAATCAGAGTTCTAACTTTTTACGGCTGCTCTTTCATCTTCACATAACACTTAATTTATAATGGCTGTTTCATAATAATAGAAGCCATCAGTCCATTAGAAGAAAATAAAGTAATGGAAATGCCGTGGGCGACACTAAATTCTGAAAAAGCAGAATTCCTGTTCACTAGTTTTTATTATTTTATTTGAAAGAGTAATATTTTACTATCCCAAATCTGTTTTAATTTTATTCCTACGATTATTAGAAGACGCGTTATGGCCAATTTAATAAACAGGAAGTATTGAGTCAAATACCGGAATTTGGCATAGGAAGACCAGGAGAAACGTAAACAATGTTTCTATGTATGATTTTCTTACTTTTTTTTTTACATAAAAACACTAATAAACCTTAACTGACACTTTGAAATTAATTTTGTATGGTAATTTTTTTTACTTAAAAAGAAATCTTTCAATACGATTTCCGGGAAATACATTTTTTCGTTGTTTCCTTGTTCGATAAACTTCATTACAAAAAATGTTTAAGCGTATTTTTTGTCAGAATGCTTTGCATATTTTGTCACTATGTTCTGAACTCACTGTAAAAAAAAAAAAATCTCACAAATTGACAGAAAAAAACTGTCAATTTTGGCACCAGTGGAAAATCGTTTAATTTATAGAAAATATTTGTAATTTTTCATTAAAACAGTTTTTTTTCTGTAAAATTTAATTGCGAAACACATTTTTTTTTTTTTTTTTTCTGTAAAAAGTACAATTTTTTTCTGTAAAAATTACAGATTTTTCTTACAGTGTAGAATCTTAGCTCTATGTGATAATGTAATTATTTTTAGGTACTCTAATATAAAAAAAAGGTAATTTTTAATAAAAAATATGTATTTTTTGACTATTTTGAAATATTTCAGTTAATTTTGAAGATATTGTAAAGCTCATATTTCAGTGCATAGTTAAGTGTAGTAGTAGTATGTTGTATATAGGAAATTGAAATATACTAAGTTGAATTGAGTGTGCGCTATCTGGCGTAAGCACGAAATTTTGCTACAAAAATAGCGTAAAACCCCAACTTTTAAAAATGTTGTGAAGATATTGCTGGAATTTTATGCTTTTTCACCACTGTGCATTACAATTGAACTAAGTAAAATGTGTACTTACTCAATATTGTAATTTTTTTTAAAGCGCTCCGAAGGTAGGCAGATGCTTTAAGTTTTTATGTTAATGCAATGTGTTTCTAATTTATAACCATCAATAAGGACTATTTTGAAAATATCGGATTTATATAAAAAATATCGGATATACAGTGTCTTTCAGCACAATGGTTACAAACTTACAGGAGTGATAGAGTATACCTAGAAGATGAGAAATCGCATAGCAATGCACGGTCGGGAACGCTTTCCTTTCGCGGTATTGACGATTAGAGTTGCCAGGTGTCCCGCGTAAATCAATGCTTTAAGGGTGTATTGCAATCCAAACTGCTTATTTTCTGATTCATTTTTAAATTCATTTTTGCTCTCAAACATACCAAACTGGGAAATTCTCTTATTTAGAAACTACATAATGTGCCGTGCTTTTCGATTTTTTGATAAATACTGAAAATATCGTAAAAAATGCTGTCAAAGTGGGCGTTTTGAACCAAATTTTCTGAAGCGGGAGTTCTGGGAATGAAAAAAAAAATGGTCATACTGAGAAAATAATTGTTTAAAACTCAAATTCTAATGAATTGAGCGTAAAATGCAATCACACGGCCTCTTATACATCTCTTCAAAAATCTTCTCAGCAAGTTTCATGTTTTTACTTTTAAAAATGAGTCTGAAAATGTCTCAGAAAATTTCGAGCTGTTGAGGGTGGAAAAATATTTTTTCGAATACACCCTTAAATGCTCCGGAAATCACCAATTTCTTACAGTTTATTTCACCATCTTTAATCGCCGATAATTCTGCCATTAGATTCGGCGAAGAAAATTACTTTAAAATACTGATGCCCAGAGCGCTTGGAGCCCCAATTTACACGGGACACCTAGCAACCAGGGATGTAGTGGAGGGTTACGGAGGTATATGCCGTATACCTTCTGGATTTTTTTTTAAAGCTCCGTATACCCTCTGTTTCTCAAATAAAGCTATAGCGTATACCCTAGCAATGGACTTTCATGAGTATAGCGTATACCCTCTGCCTATAGCATGTACTCTCTGTTTTCTTTACGACTACAACACTGCTAACAGCACTAGAGACGACACAAAACACAAGAAAGGAAGGACGCGAACAGGATGAGGAAACATGTTTATTTTTCTTAGCATAGCAAAAAACTAAGAAATAAGTACAAAAAGAGAGACAACGATCGTCATCTAAGAAACTGTTCAAAATTACGAACCAGAGCCGTGATGATCCTCACATCTCTGGCACTTGAAAGTTCTAAAGTTATGGAAAATACTACTCGTGACCCGGACTTCCTCAGCAGCTGCCACAATGCGTGCAACAAGTTTCTCAGCACTGTTCAGCATTGTCCTAGCATTTTAGCGATACTAAGAATAATAAACATGTTTTCTCATCCTCTTAGTGTTCTTTCTTTCTTGTGTTTTGTGTCCAGAGGTTGCCTTCTTTAGGAAAAAATTATGTTGTTCCTACCACTACTTCGAAAATAATATCTTCATCGTACCTTTCTAATAGCATACTTTAAATAAAGTTATAATGAAGATTACTGATTAAGGGTTCTCGTACGAACAATAAAATTTTCACTATACAATGCGACCTCTATGTGTCGTCACTACCGCGCCAGGAAACTGTTTCCGACCATGTATCGCTATGTGATTTTCCATCGCCTAGGTGTACTGTATCTCTCCTGAAAGTTTGTAACCGCTGCGCTGAAACACCCTGTATATCAAAGCATTGGATATTTTTGAAAATATCATTATATTTAGGAACCCTGGTATGTATACATTACATATAGAGGGTGCACGAAAGAATTTGTACACATTACCAGATATGGACAGCAATTGTTGAAAATGGATTTTTACTGAGTTATGCTTATTTAAATATCTCATTTCTTTATATGAAAAATATTTAAAATTCTTAATAATAGTGTTGGATTATGCTTCATAATCTATACATGTTGCAAGAATTTTCATTCTTGTTTTATCTAAATTTCTTCTACTTAGAAAAATAAATCACAAGACATATACGGAAATAAAAATTTGCTAATCGACTTAACCAGATTAACGAAGCTTAAACGATATCAAAATGAATGTTAATGCGAAAAAAGAATAGTATTTTATAACGAGATATTAATTAAAATCCAAACGACATCGGATTTAACAGATTACTTTTATTTCATTTAAAGAAATGAAAAAGTAGACTAAAAAAAAATACATTTATTTTGCAATGCATTTTAAAAGTCCTTCTTTCACCATATCGTGATTGTTAATTAAAAAAAGAAGATGTTTAAAGAATGGTAATTCGAGGTAATATTTTTTTTAAGCATCTTTGAAGTAATAAAATACCCAATGATCTTTTAATTATAACTAATAATTCAGTTTAAAATGTCGCTCTTTTGGGAGTATGAAATTAATTTTTTACCCATCTTCCACTTTATTACTCACTCTCAGTGTTTGGATTCTAAATTTGTTTTTATTTTCTTGACACATAATCTCACACATCAAAATTGTTTCTTTTTAAATTATACTTATACAATCAAAAGGTTATGCAGATTTTTTTTTTTTTTAATTTTAAGGGGAAAAAAAAGGATTGATTGCATGTTATGCTTTTAATCATTAAAGGAATCATTATCTTATAATTGATCGATTTATTTATTTTACATTTAATTTAAATTCCGTTTTTTTTACCTTTATAAATAAATGACAGAAATAATTCAGCTTTTTCTACCGTTAAATGCTCCTACGCAAATTCTAATCTTTGGTCATCACGCGAGATAAACCGCATTTTCAAGTAAAAATACTAAAAGAAATATCCGGCTGCAGAATTAACTTTGCTTCTTTTCACGTTCGTTATAAATTTCTTCTTTTTGTAATCTGTTTCTTTCATAATCATAATAATGATTAATCAGCAGCCTGTCTTCATTATTTTGTCTGTCTATTCTTCTCCCCGGGTTTGTCAAAATTATTGTGTAACTTACTTATTGGATTGCCTTCAGTCTTGCTAACTTATCAAGTTTATCATTAAATTAAAAAGTCTCCATATATACCTTCCTTTACCAAACGAATTTCTAATGATTCATGTACATTCGTCAACTTAAAATGCGCCAATAAGTCAAAGGAACGATTTGTGGTGTATGATTTTCGGCATTGTTTCTCTGACCTATAAACATGTAGTCTTCAACATACTATTGCATAATTATCAGGTATGCCACCGGCAGCCGTACTCATGGGAACTTGTAATGTTTCTGTACTTGTGCTTTATAAGGTGAACCGAGCCAATCATCTATCCAGTGTGCCATCTCCGGGATGCCACCGGCAGTCGTACTCATGGAACTTGGAATGTTTCTGTACTTGTGCCTTATAAGTTGAACCTGGCCAAGTATTTTCATCTATCCGGTGTGCCATATCCGAGATGCCACCGGCAGCCGTACTCATGGAACTTGTAATGTTTCTGTACTTGTGCCTTATAGGGTGAACCGAGCCAATCATCTATCCGGTGTGCCATCTCCGGGATGCCACCGGCAGCCGTACTTATGGAACTTGTAATGTTTCTGTACTTGTGCCTTATAGGCCTAACCTAGGCAATTATTTTCATCTAAGTACTGATTTACTCTTCTTCCCAAGTACGTTCCTTTCTGCTTACCTTGTTTTTGGAGTATATTATAATGCATTATGCGGAGAAATATTTTAGAAAATAAATTTTAGTGGTCACGAGAAGTTCTCTTTACATACATGTAATGGAATCTTGGTTAGCCGTGATAAATCAGATTTAAAAACATTGCCAGCATTACGATATTGCAAGTTCTTGGAAAATCTTGAAAAATCCCTTTCTAAACGAAGAAATTGAGTCAGGCAGATTATTGGAGTTTTGCAAACTTTAATTAAAAAGCAATAGCAAGATGAAATAATTAGGTGGGTGGTATCTTAATCATCGTACAAAGAGCCAACAGATTAAGAGTTAGTGATTTTAAATAATTTATTAATTTTAAAGGCACCGTTCAACATTTTCACAAGTTTACGATATTTTCTCGAGGAAAGCGCATATAAAGATAGCAATAGATGCTGCTACAGTACTTTGTCTTTTCTTTAATTTTTAAAATGGCTCCATCATTGTGACCCATCACTCTTTCGCATCATCAGTTCATTCATGTACCGTCGCACAACGTTTTAATACCACTGATCTCGATGCCAGGTTTAATATATGAATTTTATTTTACAGGTATCTCACACTTAGAGCGGTTTCGATTAGTGAGATTTTTAGTTAGTGCGTTAAACTCCCTATTTTAGATTCTACTTCGATTAGTGCGCAAAGCACGAAATAAGCGATGTTTTCACCCGACTGAAAAGAAGGGTTATGTGTTTCACGCGTATCTGTGTATGTGGATTTCTTTATACCCTCGAAACATCCCCAAGGGCTGGATGGATTTTAATGAATGAAGTCTCTATCAATTCGTCTTAACAGCCCGATGGTTATAGGCTATGTTTTGTTTTTATAAATTCAAAATGTCGGCTGTAAAATACAAAATGGCGGTAGAGACGAAAATTTTTTTTTACGCACCCTATTGAGTGGCATATCATTGGATAGGTCTTTCAAAATGAAGACGATGTTTCTTTGACTATTTTACAGTCAGAAACTCTGGTAAAATATTATACAACCTGGAAGTTGTGTATGTAGGATCTCTAGCTTTACTGCAACTCTATCCCTTATAGACATCTATAGACCGCATCAAAACAGTGTTTATAGATAGGAACTGACAATTAAACACAATTTAAAAGCCATAAATACAAGTAAATAAAAAAAAATATGTAAGTAATGTAATTCACATTCATGGAGAAATAATTAATTAGTTCTCTTTTTGCGCAGTCGGGTTTTTTGATTTTTTAAATTTAATTGTATGATTTATCCAGCAAGATAACGTAGAATAGTAATAATAAAAAAGAAAGTTGCAGGAAAATTCCAAAATAATAATAATAATAATAATAATAATAATAATAATAACATTAAAGGATTCTAAGAAGCTTTCTCAGACAGTATTTGATAAATATAGACCCAGACATGCACCAAGGGAATTATGGAAGTGCACTGTGGATTACAAAATAAATTTTTATGTTATCCCGAGATGTATTCCAAAAAAGGAAGAAAATATATGCCATCGGCCATTGATAAGTTTTCGCTTAAATAAATAAAAATGTATGTAAGTTTAAAGTAGTGAAATTGTATTGCAATACGTTTTAAATCAAATTATGTAGTTTTTTTTAATTATTATTAACCTAATAGTAAGTAAACTAACGTAAATAACCTAAAGAATTGTCGTAATGCAGAATTAAAATTAAAATAGACTTTTTAATGCTTCTCGACTTTCACTTATTAAACAAGTTCGTATGTTTATGTTAATGTAAATTCATGAAAATTATATAAACTTTTCTTAAAGTTTCAAATCGACCAGTAATATGTATTTTCTAACAACAATACATCAAAAACAATATCATAGTACATTATAACAATTTATATTTATAAACACTGGGTTTGTGAGAAAGTTGGCTGAGGATTTGTTCCCATTTGCATCTTAATTTTTTATCTTAAATTTTTATACCCGACGCACAGTGGGACATTTGGCGAAAATTGACGGCCAGAATCAGGCTAATTTAAATGAATTGGTTAATCAGCCAATAACTTTTTAGCAAATAATATTGTTTTTTAAATAAAAAGCGATTTGTACAGTCGTGGAAAAAAAAAGTAAACGCCCCCTACTAACTCCGCAACAAATTATCGTAGAAGAAAGTTACTGGTACAAAAGATTTTAAATAAAGTCTACTTTTAAATGATGTATATAAAATTTGCTTAGGAGGCCATCTACATATTAAAACGAATCATAACTTCATTTTTTTCAATGGCAATACCCAATTCTGACAGCATAAATGAACTCTACACCCTTTAAATAGCCTAAAAACAAATTTTTATGCAATTCGTACCATAAGTTTCCGAGAAATTAATTATTTTAAAACGAGCGTATTTTAAGGGCTGTATCCAAATTGAAATTGGGTTTTCGATTGTTAGCCGAGAGAGCCGCCTTCTTGATCAAGGCACCTTAAGTCTGTTAGATAACAAGGCAGCAGAAGAAATTTCAAAATATCTATTCACTTCAATCCTAGACGGCCCCTTAAACCATCATTTTGCCGTTTTTTAAGCATAATTTGAAAACTACTTGGAAGAAAAATGTGAAATTTGGGATTTTCATAAAGCAGGACTTAATAAATCTAAATCCATCAAAAAAATTGTAGGTTGCAATTCATAATTTTTTCGAATATTAATTTCATAATTCATAATTCATATCATAAAATTATAAAAATTGCAAATTCAGCGTTTTTATGTTTGGGCACATTAGTTTTATTTCTAAACAAAAAATTAGCACATTAGGAGCATAATTTCAGAAGATATAAATAAAAATATGAAAATGTAATTTAACATTAGAAGTACTAAATTTTGAATGTTTATAATTCAAAGACTTATCATTCAAATGACTTGAAATTTGGTGTCTAGGCATATTTTGAACCGAAGATTTGAAATATCTCGTTAAAATTGAGTATTGCCATTGAAAAAAATGAGGTTTAGGTTCGTTTTAATATGTAGATGACCCCCTAAGCAAATTTTATATACGTCATTTAAAAGTAGACTTTATTTCAAATCGTTCGGTACCAGTAACTTCCGTCTACGATAATTTGTGGAAGAGTTAGTAGGGGGTGTTTACTTTTTTTTTTTTCCACGACTGTACTTCACAGTTTTATCCTTATATTTATTAAATGAAAATAAATAAAACTAATGATTGTTGGGATTCATTAAACACCCATTTTGATCTAAGAATTAAAGAACGCTTTTCTTCTTAGCTTGAATTATCTAAATATTCAACTAAATAAATTAACCCTTTGCACTATTGTTACTCTACTGGGGGAACATCCAACATATGGCTTTTAAATTGCCAAAACTGCAAATTGTTATTAACCACGTTACTGTAAGATGAAGAAAATCTCGGATATTGTTTTCCGCGCAAGTTTTTGTTTAACTCTTTGTCTGGGTAGATGTTCGTATTTGTTCACTGTACAATTTTTAAAGGAGGGATAATCTTTTTTAAAATTCTTCGGCTATTTTTACAGTAGTTTCTGGATCAGTTAGCGTCGATAAGTAATAATAATTTTACAAATGGTTATATATAATTTTTACTTTTTAAATTATTGAAAATGCCTTTTTATATCCTAATGAAGAGAAAGAATATTTTTTTTCAACTGGATTAAATCATATTCAAGTAGCACAATTGAAGTTTATTCCAACAAAGCAAAAAATGTCCAGACCAGTAATCGAACCTTGATATTTGGCGTGCCGTGCCAATGCTTTACCTGTTAAGCTCTCCGGACGATACCTGGCTACCATGATTCACTCTTATTTTTTGGACATGGCTGCGAACTGCAGAGCTAGTTTCATTCATCCGAGCGATAACTATAGCATTTACATGATGAAAGTGTGTTTTAACACGGAAACTCCTGTATACCCTGTAATTAGGTCATAATGAAGAAAACGAATATTTTTTTCCAACTGGATTAAATCTTATTCCAGGCTGGAATATCACAGTTGGAATAAACTTCAACTGTGCTACTCCAGCCTTGAATATGATGTAAGCCTTGAATAAATGTATAATTTTTAAACAGTTGTTACAATAATTTATAATACTTTTATTCCCCTCCAAATATCATTAAAATGCACACATGTGACTGCTTTGTTGTCTGTAATAATTTGCTTTCAATTTTAGCTCATGTTATAAATATCAATTCAAAAGAAAGGCTTTGTGATTGCCATCGCTCAGAGGACAGTTTGAAACAGCAATATTTGTATAGCCATTTGTATTAAAAGCTGACATATCTGGAGTTATTTTTAACTAACATTATAAATATGAACGTCTAGATTTATTATTAAAAAAAAAATTGCCTGGAAATGTTTGGAAATACAACTAAAATCTTTGAGTTTGGCAAAAAAAAAGTCTTATTTTAAATCATTTTTACAATTACTAAAACTGATTATGTCTCAATCGGGATATTTAAAAGATATACTGACTTGTCTTCATCTTTAGTATTTATAACAATTACTAATCATATACTTCCCAAAATTATATTTAATTTCGAAAGATTTGCAAAACAATGTAAAGCCCATAAATTGAACAATATCCCATATCACTGTCGTTTCGACTAATAAAAAAAGATCATTGTTTGTGTATGGATTAAAAAAAATGTTACATGGGTACTCAACGATTCCTCTTTATCATGTACCCATTTTTTTGTTCATCTCTAGTAATTTTCATAAACAACTTTTGGCCAGACTGATTCTCGAACTATCACACAGTGCGACGTATAATGCGTTCCTGTAAATTTTGATCAATTTTCTTGCATCAAAAGTGCACGTTATTTACTGCAACTTAACCCTTTTAGTGCGGGAGTCGACAGAAGTTAACATAATTGTCCGAATGCGGGAGTCGACATCTAGGAGTTGGGTGTTGTAGACTACAGTAAGCGTCGACAAAAGTCGCCTAGGCGTTCACGGCGTGTATTGTGCTCACTGTAGTGCGTCATGGGCTTAGCAGTGATGACGTATTGCGCCTGCGTAGTGCAGTTGAATTCCTCCCAAAACAAATTCCGCACTGAAAGGGTTAAAGTAATAATCATTTATTTCCATAGTTTTTTTTGCATGTAGTTCCTTCCCGTTTTGGTTAAGAGCAAAATTTTGAATTTTTGTGAAATTGAATCAAAAGATGACTTTATATTGGAATTTTGTTTCAGTTCCACATTTTCTATCTGTTCATTTTAATCATCACAGTTATTAACATAGTTTTTTCCCCCCTATAGTACTTGTATCGTGACAGGGATAGGAAAATTTCCAAATCGCTATCTACATTGACGAACTTTTTATATTCATTCCATTTAGAATATCGAACAATTCATCATCATCGAATATTTTTGTGTGTTTGGTATGTCAAAATCTGCGATTAAAATTTGATTTTGTTTGAATTAATTTTTTTTTTTTTTCAATAGCAATAGTCAAGTTTGACAACATAAATAAATTCTAAACCCTTCAATTAGCCTAAATACAAATTTTCATGAAATTTGTACGATTAGTTTAAGATAAATTAATTATTTATAATGAGCCTATTTTAGGGGCCGTATCCAACTTGAAGTTCGAAACTCGGCTGTTGAAATGCTACAAAATAACTAAGTCACTTCTATTAATGTATTACTTCTAGCCAATATGACCATTTCACTCACTTAATATGTTTCGATTATTGTCAGCCCAAACGTTTCAATAAAATGAGTAATATATATATATATATTTCAACTTATGCTTTTCTGCATATTAAAGACGGCCCCCTTAAAGCATGATTTTGGCGTGTTTTAAGCACAATTCGAAAACTACTTGGAAGAAAAACTTGAAATTGAGAATTCGCATAAAGCAAGACATAATAAATATAAATGTATCAAAAGAAGTTCTAGGTTGCAATTCATATTTTTCGAATATTAATTTCGTAATTCATGTTATGATTTTTAAAATTAAAATTCAATGTACTGCACAAAAAATTTAAAATTATAATTTCAGGAGATATTAATAAAAATATGAAAATGCAATTTAACATGGGAAGCTCTAAAGTTTGAATGTTTATAATTGAAAAACTTATCATTCAAGTGACTTGAAATTTCGTATATAGTTATAGTTTTCGTATATAGTTTCGTATATAGTACTATTTATAGTTTGAACCAAATATTTAAAATATATTGTCCGAATCGGGTGTTGCCATTGAAAAAAAAAACAAAATTTGGTCTGGTTTTAATTTGTAAATGGGCTCCTAAGTAAATTCTATTTAAATGATTTAAAAGTAGATTTCATTTCCAATCGTTTGGTACCAGCAACTTTCTTCTACTATAAACTGTTGCAGGTATAGTAGGGGCTGTTTACTTTTTTTTTTCCCCACGACTGTACTTAACATAACTTTTTATATAAGTTGCTTTATACGTGATTAGTAAGCGATGAAAGAAACAAGTAGGAAATTGTACGTCAAACATGGCAAATGAGGTGCCTTCGTATTACAACTAGTTTTATAAATATTCAGATCTTGGTGCAATGGCTGTTGCGCTCTTATGCAAAAATGTATGAATACGAAAATATGTTAAATTCAGTAAGATGGAAATTATATGACTCTTAAACCGGACGTCATCACCATGGCAATCTAGAATCATTACCTATCATGGAACATCATCGAATTAATTACGTATGATAGGATTTAATAGAAAGAAGAAAACTTTTATTAATATCTTTTTAAGATTTGATTTGATTTTCCTAAAATTTTAAATGACTCGAGACAAAATTCTGCAACGATTATATATCTTAAACTAGGGGGCTCGGCCCCCTTCGAGCTACGCTCGCCAACCCCCGTTCAGACACCGCAGTTTCTAAAAGCACGCTAATTTGATCGGCTTTAAAAAGATTTCGGAAGATTGAATTATAATTTAAAAAACATTGGCGATCTCCCTATAAACGGGTTTCTATTCATTTCTCTTTGATTGGGGAATTTTAAGGAAAAATCAGCTGCTGTTAAAAGATACTATTGCTGTTTTCCTCTTTGATTAAATAAAACCAGTTAAACATTTCAAAATAAGCTAATATAAAATGAATTAAGTAAACAGAGTCTTTGTCTCCCGGTATTTTTTAACAAAGAGAAAAGAAAGTTCTTTTAAATAAGGCATTTTAAGCGGGCTCTCATGTCAAGCACACATGTCGTATGTTTGTTGTTCAATAAATAAATAAATAAATGAAAGACATTTTAAATGTATCATTTTTAATCTCACGCAATCAACAAACTTTTATTTCTCTTTTTAATATTCACGTGAAAATACTTTTGTTAGAAATGAAATATTATTTGCGCTGTCCCAACAAAAATAGTTGAAAAGTTCAACTCGAAATATTAAATAAATGTCTCGCGGAATTTTTAAATTTAAACTGTTTTGCAATATTATTTTTTGTTCATTTTATGTAATAAGTGTAATGTGACGTAATTTCTCCTATTTAAGACTTCTAACACATGTTAATGAATTTATTATTTTACAATATCCTTTCTCTGTTAAAATTCACGTGTAAATATAGTTTTTATGAAGTAATTTTCAATAAGTTCCTGCTTTTTATACGTAATTATTTAATTCTAATTTGAAAGTTTTTTTTTCTGTTTATAATAGTCACGTGTAAATAAATTTTTAATTTGAAGCAAACATTATTGTTTGCGCTGTTTATACAGTTGGCAACAGGTTAAATTAGTACAATTTTCTAAAATAAGTAAAAAATATCTCTCGAAAGGCTGAAAATTTGAATTTAAAATAGAAATAAAAGATCAAAAATGAGTCACATTAAAAAAAATAAATGCATTCTGCACACCGGGAAATTATAGCGTATAAAATGATGTATAAATGATTAAATTCCGATGCATAGTTTTTGCTCCTATAAAACTTTTTTAATGGAACGACTTTGTACAATTTTAGCATTAAATATCTCTTAAAATAATTCTTCGATTTGAAAACTGCCTGCACCAGCGTGTTTATCAAACATTTCTCTATAATACCGCCGATTTTCATATTTTTGTATGCAATATTTTTCTTAATACTAACGGAGAAAGACCTCCGGTCACAAAAAATTCAAAACCGGCGGCGGTGGTGACAGCGTAGGTTACTTTTTTTTTTAGAATAGAGAGATTTCAAACCATTCGGCTGGGTAGATAAAATTTATTACGATTCTATATATGAAATTCAGCAATACTGAAATAATAGGACTTCATCTTAAATAGGACGTCATCACCATGGTAACCTAGAAACATTACATATTATGGAATATCATTGAATTATTTATGTACGATAGTATTTAATAGAATGAAAACTTTTATTAATACCTTTTTAAATTTTGATTCAATTTTCCTAAAATTTGAAAAGTCTCGAAAAAATTCTGCAACGATTATATATCTTAAATTTCAAACCATTCAGTTGGATCATTTTTGCGCTGTTATATGCTGACAGACGGACAGACAGACAGACTAACGGACCCGACGACGATTATAGGTGCTATATATTTATATAATTACGAACGCATATAAAAAGAGCTATCGTCTAGTCAAGCACCGTTAAATACGTTTTCGTAGTTAAATCCAATATTTTTTCCTGCAAACTGACAAGTTGCTTACTCAGTGGATCGTTAAATTTGGTTGAAACTTTTCACGCTATATGAAGAAAAAGAAAGAAAAAAAAAACACGAAAAAAAAGAGGAATTTTTAAAAGAAACTTTTATAGGGTGAAATCTCCAGTAACTGACACCTTGTTCACATGAATATTATAAAATTAAAAAGGCTTGTTATACCTATCTTTCTTTTTGAAAGGATAGTAGAGATACATTAAAAAATCATTGTTGACAAAATTTTGAAACATTATGTATTCTATTATAAAAAATTATTTTTTTTCATAAATAGGGTCGCAAACTCCAGTAACTGACACCAATCCTATTTTGAAAAACCAATAACTGACACAAAGTGAACCAGTGTCTGACGCTTCATTATCCGACTGAAAAGAAGCGTTATGTGTTTCATGCGTATCTGTGTATGTGGATTTCTTTATACCCTCGAAACATCTCAACGGCTGGATGGATTTTAATGAATGAGGTCTCTATCAATTTGTCTTAACGGCCCGATGGTTATAGGCTAGGTTTTGTTTTTATAAATTCAAAATGGCGGCCGCAAAATACGAAATGGCGGTAGAGACGAAAAAAAAATGTACGCACCCTATTGAGTGGCATATCATTGGATAGGTCTTTCAAAATGAAGACGATGTTTCATTGACTATTTTACAGTCAGAAGCTCCGTTAAAATATTATACAACCTGGAAGTTGTGTATGCATTGTGGATCTCTAGCTTTACTGCAACTCTAACCATCACAGACATCTATAGACCTCATCAAAACAGTGTTTATAGATAGGAACTAACAATTAAACACAACTTAAAAGTCATCAATACAAGTAAATAAAAAAATAGCTAATTAATATAAACAAGTAATATAAAAAAAATATATTAAGTCAATTCCTTACTTAGGTCAATAAGAGATTTTTTTTTTCTCCCATTCTTCTTTCCTTTTGTGTGGCGCTTAAAATGCTTGATCAAGAAGAATGCTCTCTCGGTCTTAAAATACCTTGATCAAGAAGAGGGCTCTCTCGATTATTGAAAATTAATTAATTTAATTTAATTAATGAATTAATATTTAAAAAAAAACTGCATTAACATCAAGTGTCATCCACTACAAGTTAAAAAAATTTATTTGAGTTTGATTGCATGAATAATAAGTATTTTATTAACGATTGAAAATTTGAACAAGATATATATAGCGAGAGTGTGAGCTAACAGTAGGAATTGAAAAGAACATAGTTTCACATCGATGGGAAATAATTAATCAGTTCGCTTTTTACGCAGTCGGGTTTTTTGATTTTTTTAATTTAATTGTTTATTATTTTCTTGTTCTTCTTCAGTAATTTCCATTAAACAGTGGGTTTCCTCGACCCGTAAAAATAGTTTTGAGAGATCTTTTCCATCTCTCTCTGTCCAGAGTAATCTCATCATTTAACCTATATATATTCATAGCCTCTCGAATAGAACTTTGCCAAGCCATCCTTGGTCTGCGCCGGGACCAAGGCCGTACGGACACCATTCAAAGATAATTTTAGGAAGGCGTTCTTCTTTCATTCTGCTGACATGACCGTACCATCTAAGCTTGTTACTCTCGACTGTATTAACAACATTTTGTTTGACTTGCACTATTTCACGTATTCTATCCTTTCTAATTTTATCCAACCTAGTCTATCTCGCTGATCTTCACCAGAAGTCCATTTCGGTAGAGAGGAGTTTCTTTTTTAGCTGGAGATTTAAAGTCCATGTCTCTGCGCCATACACCAAAATGCTTTGCACAATAGCATTATAAATTAATCGTTTAGTTTTAGGTAGAATGTTACTACTCCGCAGAACAGAATTCAACATTGCTATTGCTTTTCTGCCTTCACCAATTCTCCTTTCAGCGTCTCTCTGGCTTAATCCATCTTCATGAATGATAGATCCAAGGTATTTGAATTCCTCAACAGTTCTAATATTAGTATCATTCTATAAAATGTCAGTTTTCTGGCCTGTAGTTAGATGTTCTGTTTTACTCATATTTATCTTTCATTCCCGTTCTTCATAAGTGTCCTTTAATTTACGAAGCATGTATGTGGCATTTTCTTCATCTTTTGCAATGATGACTTGATCATTTGAAAACGATAAATGATGGATATATTTATCGTCATTCAGTTTCAGACTCATTTTCTGACATTTCTCCGTCCATTCTCTGAGGAAGACATAAATGTATATTTTAAATAGCGTTGGTGAAAGACAACAACCTTGCAAAAGACCTTTACTAGTGATGAAAGGTTCAAACAATTTATTTCCAAGTTTAACTCTACAGCTGCTACCATAATAAATTGCTTTAATGATATTGATCAGCTTTACATTGATATTAGCTACTTTTAGTACTTTCCAAAGCAAACTTCATGGTACGCTGTCATAAGCTTTTTCAGTAACAACAAATATAAGTTCTGTTGTTTTTCCCCTTATCTCTGTGTTTTTCCAGAATCTGTCTCAGAGCAAAAATGTGGTCAATGCAAGATCTACTTTCTGGGAAGAACAACATGATGATTCCAGAATTCAAGGGGTATAAGTCACGGAAAAAACTGTTTTGTTGAAACAACTAAATTTTGGTTAATATAGCTCCGACCAAATATTTTTATTGGAATGACCAAAATTTGGTTGGACTAACCAAATGATGTGTTGAATTAGCAAAATCATTTGGTTAGTTTAACCAAAATTTGATTGTCCTAACCAAAATATTTGTTTGAGCTATATTAACCAAAATTTGGTTGTTTCAACAAAACAGTTTTTTTCGTGGACAAAATGGAAAAAAACTGTGTTAACTGCACAGGCTACCTGGAAATAAGGCTATTTGTTTGGAGGGAAAGAAGTATAAGTGATTTTCTAATTATGTACTGTGTTCTAGAGGTCAACTACTTAAGATCTTTAATATTACTTAACTACTTAACTTTTTAATCTCTACTAGAATTTAAAACAATATATTGTAGTCAACTTTTCTTTAATAGTTATTAAAATAAGAGTTCAAAGACTGCTGTGAAATTACTATTGATTATTACCGTTAATTACTATTGATATTCCAACTTTGAACTCAATTTACTCGAAATATAAATTTTGTCAATTGTATCTCTTGGCCTCTGGGGTCCCCAATTCGTCTAATGCATATCAAGAAAAAAAAACCCTGAGATTAAAAGTTTATCTGCGTTGTCCTAATTAATGTGCATCCTGCAGTATGAACTGATATTTATATCACCTTGTATTTTTCAAAAGAGGATAAATTTTCAATAAATAAATAAATAAACAAAGAAATTAAAACAATGCTCTATATTTCAGCTTCTTTTTTCCTTTTTATTAATATGAAAAATATTTCCCTATAGATATACGGAGAAGGAAATCGTTATTGCGCTAAAATGTCTAAAGATATTTATTCATATATTTTAATTTTTAATTTTTAACAAATTTGCATCATTAAAAAATTATGCTGTTGTCTCTTTACTTAATAAATCTTTTACGCCATTTTTAATAATGCTCACACTAGGTATTATACTTCCAACAAAAAATCCAGAATCATGACAGGTGATAGGTTGAGTTTTACACCTTTTGTTGTTCTAAGACAAGGAGATTAACAATTTCTTTTTTCTTTTCTTGTTGTTAATTGCATTCCCTAAAGTTACCCGAGTTCAGGTATAGTGCTGGTGGTGTTATTGAAATTTCCAATTTCCCCGCAGAGAGTTAATTAAAGAAGATCTTTAATTTTATCGAGTAGGATTTTCTGGAGATTACTTTTTCATTCATTTGAGAATCTAGATTTGCCGAAGTTTTTAGCGTAGTTGTGAAATTGTCATGGTTAAAATGCTTCCTTTTTTGTAACATTTGCAGTCAAATCATTAGAAGTTATCTGCGTAAATTATAATAAAAGTGTATTAATTGATAAAAAATTATGAAAAGAAGAAAGCATGGCATTGCTTTTCCTCTAGTTAGATTGTAACTAAATTAATTAATTTTAAACATTTAAAAAAAAAATAAGATCTTTAGCTTAAAAATTATTGGTACACCTCGAAAGGATTCAAAAGTAATGAGAAGTTTGAAAAATGAGATTATTTTTGAAATAATAATATAAAAGATGAATTAAAAAAAGAGGACTTTTTAGAATAAACACAGTAATTGACTGATTTAAATTAAGAACGTTTGTAAATCTGAGTTTGAATTTAAACAAAGGTGTTAAATTCTAGGATGTCCAAATATTCAAAATCCTCACATTAAACAACCAAAAACACAAATAGTTTTTTTTTAAAGCAATTATTGATTTGTTGCTATTGAAAATGTTTTAATATAGACGTTCCCCTACTTAAGGCCGTTTGAGTAAAGTTTTTCGGACTTATGATATACTGTAAGACTCAGAAAAATAAATTAAAAAAAAGCCGGAAAATTTGAAATGAACAATGAATTACGTTATTGTAATGGTGACCATGTATTGCAAGTTCTGATAGCACTACTATTTTCTGCTGTAGAAGAAGCAGGCAAATGGATAAAAGAGCCAAAAGTTCACAGTAAAAAAGAAAAAAGATTGAAGACGCATCTGCCACATAATATAATATATATATATATATATATATATATATATATATGTAGATGGCAGATACGTTCTTCATGACAAAAAGTACATACAAATGGTAGAAGGAATTGGATAAATTTATGAGCTCTTCTCAAGAATTGATTGATAAATAAATACTAGATGACATTGCTTGCTGTAAACAATTTGTAGTGAATTTAAAATTAAGAAATTAAGAGAGAATTTAAATAAACATAAGAATTTTTAAAATACGCCAGGGAGTTCCAGTTTTGCGTTTTTTCCTTTCTTTTTAATATTTTATAAAAATATATGTACTATTTATTTATTTATTTATTTATTTATTTTTAAGAAAAAGAAAACATTTTTGTAAAATATTTAATGTTTAAAATTTAACTAAGCAAAATTGTAAGTACTTTTATTTACCTGTTTTCTCTCTTAATTTTGAATAGACTGCAGTAAAACCTCGAAAATACGGCATTGTCGGGACCAAGACTAAGCCGGATTTTTGAAATTTCCGGATTTCTGAAAGAATGACAAAAGCACATCCGATATTTTTAATGATGCCTTTATTCATAATTTAATTCATAATCAAGTGATATTTATGTGAGGAAAAGAAGAAAAATAATTATCTAAAAAAGCTCGCTTCAATTGATAATTAACAAACTCTAATAAACAGTGAAATCATTTCTTCTCGTGTAGTTTCCGAAACATCGGTGTCAATTTTATTTGGTTAAATTTTTTCGGCTGTTCTTTAACAAGTTTTTCTTGGATTCTCTACAAGCTTAAAATATTGATTACGGAAATATTTAGAACAGCATCGGCGATCTCCTTATAAGTTAATTTACCACTTTCGATCTCGAAGTTTTTAATACCTAAACAATTGCTATTTGTCTTTCGCCCGTAAGTTGGAAGTGTAAAAAAAAGGGGGAGAGGGAAAAAGGATTTTGATGCCGGATTTTTGAAGTTGCCGGATTTCCGAGGTCACACTGTATATCTAAGATTGATATCTTCCTTTAAAATTGGTAACCCTAAATACAAAACACAAAAAATTGACGATCCTACTGCTCTTAATCCATGTTAATTGCGAAACTGAAATAAATTTCATTAATTTGTACATTTAATTTTAAAGTTTACAGCTTGTTGAGCATTGTTCATGAAACTCCAGATAAAACGGAAAAAAAAAAAACCCATTGTTCATACGTGAACTCACCTTAGCATCGCTAAGTTCTGTAATGTGGATTGCCAGAGTTTGGACAAAACTTTGCATGTGCAAGCATGCGCTCCGCATGTATGGCGAAACTCTTTTTCATTGTGCATTCCATTGTGTTTTATATATTTACATAAACGATGGGGACCAAATTTCTCATAAACGACCCAAATTTCTCATTTCAGTACCGGTAAAACAAGGTTTTTCAGAACCAGCTGATGGTCATTTACCAAAATTTGGGAAGAACTTCATTTTGGTACTAGAAAATAAAGGACAGATATAGCCTTCCAAAACAAAGTTATTTTACCATGTTTTGGGGGGCAAAAGGGGAAGCATTTAACTTAGGAATGGGGGGGGGGGGACTTTTAAATTTTTAAGTAGGTCAAGTGGTATATCGCTTATTATGTATACTAAATTATGTATTTTATGCTAAAATTATACATAATCTTTCACTACCTTAGACGTATTGCAAAAAGCATGGATTATAGTCATTCATCGGGTCGCGGGTAACCCGATTTTACCCGACCCGACCAAAAGGGCGTGTCGGATCGAGTGGGGTTGGCGCTACATTTTTCCTTTACGAGTTGGGTTGACTTCTATTTTTCTGCTGCTTGTCAGGTTGCCTTTTATTGTTTCGGGTTCGGGTCGGTATTGGGTTGATCCGAATTTTCAAAAGAAAGTCCTAAATTCTTTTTTCATGTGAAAAATCTATTCACAATAAAACCTTCATAATGAACATACCTCAATAGCAGGCATCTCTATCGAACACTTTTTTTAATTCGTAGCACTTATAAATTTATACGCAAGAGTGGGCACCTCCGATTAGTGGGCTGTTTCAATAGTAGAATCCTGTACGTGTGGGGTTGTATCCGACCTGAAATCGAAAAATCCCTTTGAAGTCAGTCCGCACCGGAAGCGACCAAACAAAATATTTTTCCTCGACACGCAACCAAACACACTTCAATCTGAACCAGAGCCGCATCCCGAAGTGAAATAAAACTAATAGGTAAATATTATTAAAGAAAAAATAAATAAATTAGTAGTAATAAATCAAATGCCTCAGGTGTTCAATTTAATCTGCCGTTTAAAGTTGGAAAATATATTTTTTAATACTTAACCCCCTTGGGGATGAGCGTCACGTATACGTGACGCATAAAGTGCTCAGAATTCATGATTATTCCCACCAGTTGTTTTTATTACAAAATTTACCTTACTTAATCAAGGCATTTTCCCGATTAAATTAGGCAAAAATTTCTCTTTTGAAAAACCGGTGATACAAGGTTAAAAATTCCGTAAATGATGCTCGTCACGAAGAGGTTAATAAAGTATCGACTAATGTATGCGACTAAATTACATTATTTACAGAAAAGTTTTAAAAACTCAATACAATAAGCTTAGTTCATCTGAAACGCTGTTCTGCTCATTTTTATTAAACTTTTTGAAAATTCACAACAACCCGACATGCAAAAACCTAAATCTGACCCGCAAAAAACTTTCTAGAATGAACCCCATACCACTCACGGAAAGAAAATGACAGTCCTCCGGAAGCAAAAAACGAAAAATAGTTACAAACCGACCCGGTGCAGGGCACAATTCAACGATCGAGATATCCATTATTCAGAGGTTATACTATGTTTGAATATTAAGAATATAGATATGTCAATTTTTATATATAAAAAACAAAATTGTTATTAGAGATATAATTTTAGACTACTTTTTATAATTGCATTAAAACCTGAATTAATTTCTTTTTGTTTAGTGGTCTGGTTGAAGCATTTCGGGTTCGAATGGAATTGCGGATTGAAATCAGACTGATTGAGAAACCAGGGGTGTTTTTTAAATTAGCCTAACGCTGTATAGGCTCTTTTCAATAAGTCTAAAAAATATCAGGCTGATTATGAAATAAATGGCGATGTTCCAATTAGCTTAAAGCTACATACACTCTTTGCAATAAGCCTGAAAAGTATCAAGCTAATTGGAAAAAGGGTTGGTTGGGTGTGTTTATGACGGTCAATTATCGACACGAGGATATAGGCAGTGGTGGGATTCAAATAATTTAACAACCGGTTCGCTGCACGAATGATTTTTGACGTACAAAAATCAAAGAAAAATTTAGCATCACACATAGATTATGAAGCATTTTCCAATATTATAATAAAATTGATAAAAATATTTGATTCTGTGGTATATTGAAATAAAAATTTCTGACACATGTTTTCTTATAAAAGGACATAGTTTATTTAAAACGCATTCGACAGTCGTGAAACCCTGATCAAAATTTCTATCAGAAAATGCAACAAAACAGCATAATACAAAAAGGATAGCACAAAAATAGCAGAAATTTAAGTTTAAGAATTAACTCATGTTCATGATCTAAAGTTGCAAACAGTTAGATACTAAAAAACACTAACTGTAGGAAGAGCTCGAGATATTGCTAAGTCTCTAATCTCACGAGAATACCACCTCACTGAATATCAAGCATTCCTATTTACATCCTTGTTTTGGTGATAAATGCTTGTAACTTCTTCAAAGTTAATCAATAAATAGGTTATTGTGAGTGGTAAATGACGGATTTCTGGATTTTTTTTAAAATTCGTGTTTTATGCTATGTTTTGATACCAAAGCCACAAATTTCACCGAACTATTCGTCAATTTCGTCTTCTATAATAAATACCAAATGACTCTAAAATTATTTTTGTAATAACAATAATGCGCACGTGGAAAAGATTTATTCTTGAAATTTTGTATCAGTGATAAAATTTAGCTCAGTTTAAAAACATATGTTTTTGTGCATTTTTGTTGCATATGAAATTTTTTTATTTTTTATTTTATTTTTAAAACCTTTCATACAATAAATGCCCATGGATAACAATTGCCGATGAAATGCATCAGCACACTATGCATTTTCAGATTGAAACCAGAAAAAATAAATTAGAATTATTTGAGATATTCTGTACTGAAAATAACTTTATATGTATTATGTTGAAAAGTATTAAAAAGATATGCTAAAAGGTAGTGTATTATTTCAGATAGTTAATAATAAGTAGCTTCTATTATTTGAGATATATAGCTTCTTGATAAACCTCCTAACTTTCAATTTTCTTTGTCTTTACTCAAACATTATATGATGTATGCTTCTTTCTTTACATACCTTCACTATAAAAGTAGGAACTCATTCTTTAAGAGGTATGCCAATTAGACTAATCGTCATTATGTTTGATACATTAGAAATAGTTAGCTTACTTCTGTTCTCTGACCATATGATGTTTATCTTTGAAAACCCCTTTCCATTTCTGCTGAACTTGCAGTAATTGTCCTGGCAATATTTTCAGACTTTTGAATACTTTCAAAATCTGTATAGTTTTAGAAATTTTTAAAAAATATGGTAAAAAAAAATCCTCGATAATCGTTAATATTAATGTAAGTGCCATTAAATATAAACAATACAGCTCTTCAGCTGCTTTCCATAGAAGAATTGCTTCTCCAATATTCCAGTAATCTGACGAGAAAAAAATATAGTTCATTACTACATTCATATTGACCACAACTTTGTTTTAAATGTTCAGAATTCAGTAGTATATAATTTTTTTTAATTCGGTACGTTGTTAAAAAACATGTCCCCCGAGCTTATTAAAACATTTATTATCTTTTGCAAATTTGATATTTTTTCAATCTTCTGAAGTGATAAAAACCTCACCGTTTTACTTTTGTGCGGGCTTTTTTCTTCCGAAGCCTTTCAAACATTTTAATAAATTCTGTCACAAGTTTTCATTCTTTGTGATGCTTATACTTCTTGTTCGTATAGTGCTTTTGAAAGACAAACAATTCCATTTGAAACATGCAAACATCAAGGAAATATCAACTTTAAAATATGTAGGGCATCACTTCTTATCGCTGACCAAGAACTAATTCCTAAATTGTTAAATTTAACTTACGTCTAATTTCAAAAATTTTTCAACTGTTGGAAATTCGGAATATTCAACTATTCATCTTCAGAAAAATCTTTTTTACTTTAGAAAAAAGTTACAAAATTTAAATTTTTATGCAGTGTACAAATTTTTGCACGACTTTTCGAGTCATGGTATTTGTTAGATCATGGAAAATATTTTTCTAAATGTAACTTATAGGAAAGGTATCTTATAAAAACTTAAAATTTGTTACATTTACGAAAATAACTACTTTGATGTAAATGCTAAGATATGAAGAACAATATTTTTTAAAAAGATGCAGTTTGAACTATACCACTAAATCTAAAAATTTAGCTATTGATCAGTGATAACAGGGAACATTCCGTATATTTTCAAAAGAAGCAGCCAAAACAATGTACCTTTTATTCGAATGTAAGGAGTTATTGTAGTGTTGAATAAGCACTATATAACTAGAGTTAGCTTAGGCTGCCGGTTTGGATCCCAAAATTCTTCAAAACTTCAAAATTTCATTTTTTAAAAGTTAAATTTTAAATCTTTAAATGCTCCTTACAGGACTGATGAAGAAAAAAAAAATATTTTTTACAAATGAAACATTATTTTATTAAATGAACCAAATCAAAACATGTCATAGTTTTACGTTTAGAAAACGCTGTTATGCAGATAAACATTTAAATAAAATAATTAATGTAAATGTAAGTTTCATTTAACAACCGGTTCGCCGAACGTAATGCAAATTAAGTTACAAATTAAGAAAGTAGTTAAAGTAGTGTTGAATAAGCGCTATATAACAAGAGTTAACCTAGGCTGCCGATTTGGATCCATTAATTTTCATATCCTCATTTTTTTAAAGTTAAATTTGCTCCTTACAGAACTGATGGAGAAAAATATATTTTGCAAATGAAACATTATTTTATTAAATGAAACATTGTTTTATTAAATGAAACAAATCAGAAAATGTCGCAGTTTTATGTTTTGAAAACGCTGCTGTGCGGATAAACATTTAAAGAAAGTAAATTAATGTAAATGCAAGTTTCATTTAACAACCGGTTCGCCGAACTCAGTCCAAATTAACAACTACCGAACCGGTGTGAACCGGCTGAATCCCACCACTGGATATAGGCCCTAAGGGGGGGGAGAGTGCCCTGCGTGGGGGTCTTTCTAAAGGAACCTAACCCGTATTAACGCTTGGAAATCCAAGGTTCGAAGAAAACCAGGAAAACTCCGAACGATTAGGTCGACGGGCGCGATTGGGTTTGAACCCAGCACTTCCCGTCTACCAGCTTCGAGAGCAGAACCTCTCGGCCACTGGTGGGGCAATTGGAAAAAAGGGAGATGATTCACCAAACTTCCTGTCTGTTTGCAAAGAGACGGATTTCTCAATTAGCCTACGACTTATCGCTCACCCGCAAGAAAAGCGACACATCTCGCAAAAGTTCATTTTGCGTTTTATTGCACTAATAGGTCTGTCATAGGTGCGTCTTACTACACAAATAGTTTCATAAGTGTAGTTATACGGAAAATCACTTTATTACGCTATATGTCCATTTGTGACCAAAAAAGAATGGTGGATTGTGTGGGGAGGTAAAATGACCCAACCCTCCAAAGCTCATCCTACGTTTTCATTCTTAAGGATTTTATGCTTTTATGCACGTTTTTATTCCTGCATGCAAAGCTAAGTGATATAATTTCATGTTACAGTAAAATCATGCCCATTTTCTTTTGCTTCTCCCGTGAAATTTACTTTTGACGAGATGTGTCACTTTTCTTAAGGGCGAGCGTTATACGCCAAATAGGCCATATATATATATATAAGCCAAACGTTCATTATATACACTTTCCATATGTCACATATGTCATAATATGTATGTTATATGCAGTCATATGTATGTCGTGGTATATCACATGTACTTCATACATATTCTACTTACGTTTTATATCTCATGTATGATTATGAATTGTGTGATACGAATCATGTATCTTAAAATGTAATATTTGATTATAACGTAATAATTTGGAATTACCAAATAAAATTCTCTTAGCGGGGCAAAAAATGAATAAATTTCTACCCAACTCCTTTGACAAAGAAAATTTATTTTGTACATTTATTAGAAGGTTATCACCTCTTTAATTTTCTCCATTACATTGCGCATTTTTATTGTTTCCCGACAAGCATGTTACAGCGAAGGATTACTGTATTTACAATGGGAGTGGGTACCAATAGAGAACATATTTGTTTTCCATTAATTTTTAACCTGCAAGAATATTGAAGAATTGTTGCCGCTTTGCAATAAAATGCGTAAGCATTTTTTTAATAACATTCAGGAGATATCACTCACCTTAGAAAAACTGTTCGATGTTGTCAGGTGATAGGTTGCGTCATTTTCTTTCTCAAAGGGGAAGGATTAACAGATGCCGCTTATTTTCAGCTTTAATTGTTAATTGCGTTCCCTGATGTTTACCCACGTTTCTGTCGAAGTAATGGGAGCAGTACAATTATACATTCTGTGAAAGATTTAATTAAAAATGAGCAATTACTTTACTAAGACGAAAGAGTTTTTAAAAAGGAATCTTATCGTTATTCATTTGAGAATTATTGTTTACTAGTTTTTAATTCTCGATCGAATGTTTTGCTCATTTAATGTCTTGATTTTGTAAATATGTACATTAAGGCTGTTCTCAAATTCAAAAAGACTAGTTTCTGACATATTTTTTAATTCATTTTTGTTCGGAAACGCATGAAATTCGCAGGTTTTCATATTTAGAAACTTTGTAATCGAAAGACGTTTTCCCTTTATGGGTAAACGCAAAAAATCTTTCAGAAAATACTGTCAAAGTTGGCGTTTTGAATCGAACTTCCGGATGCGACACGCGAGTAAGGAGAAAAGCCGGTCGTCACGTGACCATAATTGCTTATAACTCGATAAGTAATTTATGTATGAAAAAATGGAATGCATATTTCGATTTCAAATCGTTTCAACTGTCAGACCTATCAATTTTACGCTTTTACGTTTAAAAATGAGTCAGAACTTGTGTAGAAAGTTTCGCGTTGTTGAGCAGGGGAATTGAGAACCGCCTTAAGGCTGTTTTCAATCCAAACTGGCTACTTTCTGATACATAATTGGTTTGGATTACTAACACATGCAATATGCAGCTGCTCCTATTCAGAAACTACGTAATCAAATAGTTTTCAATTTTTCCGTAAAGAGAGAACATCTTTCCGAAAATGCAGACAAAGTTGACATTTTGAACAAAATTTTCAGACGCGAAAGCGTGGAAAAGGAAAAAACTGATTTCGTGAAACAATAATCACTTAAGATGATCAATCAACAATAATTACGTTTGACGAAAAATGAAAAAAAGAAAAAGGAAAACTTTTCGATTACAAATTGCTTCAATAATCATATCTCCAAACACCATGCTTTTGCATTTAAAAAATGAGTCATAAAATATGGCTGAAAGTTTCGCGTTGTAGCTGAAAAAAATATTTTTTTTTGAGAATCGCCTTATGTTATTGTTGAATATGCAGATGTTTTTTAAAAAACTGAATGTTTTTACTGATGTTACGGAACAATAAGAAGCATTTTTCATAATAGTTTTGAAATGAGTTTCACCAAAAGATAATCCAAGATATATATATATATTTTGTTAATATAAATTTTTTATAATATTTTTATTGCTTGTATAAATTAATTTTTATGGATCCATTAAGGAAAACTGAAAATTTACAGCATGATCATAAGAAGTCTAATTCAATTTACACTTAAAAAAAAAAAACAAAAAAAAAAAATAAATAAAAAAAAAAAAACAATGATGTAAAGAATAAATTTTGCTTATGGTGGTTAAAGTAATATGTTTTGTAATTGTTATCGTCACTTTTTAGGTGCGTTCGCAATTATATAAATACGTAGAACTTATAGTCGTCATCTGGTCTCTCCGTCTGTCCGCATATAACAGCGCAAAAACTACCAAAACGAATGGTTTCAAATTTTATACATATAATCGTTGCAGAATTTTGTCATTTCAAATTTCACGAAAATCGAATCAAAACTTCAAAATATATTAATAAAAGTTTTCTTTGTTCTATTAAACCCTATCATACGAAATTAATTCAATGATATTGCACAATAAGTAATGATGCTAGGTTGCCATGGTGATTACATCCTATTTAAGGTGGAGTCCTATATTATTTCCGTATTAGTGGATTTAATATATATATAATCGTAATAAATTTTGTATTCATGTATTTTTGCATAAGAGTGTAACTGCACCAACATCTCAATATTTATAAAACTAGTTATATTACGCACCTCATTTGCCGCGTTTGACGAACAATTTCCGACTTCTTTTACTTTAAAACAAATAGTCAACAGGAAAATTAACTTGGGTCCAATTTTTTAGTTTGCATTTTTAAATTTATGTAAGTTTCTAAAAAATCCAACTCGCTCAACAAATCACAAAATCCTCGAATTTAAATATGCAGAACTATAATACCGACATGTGAGAAATATTTACAGTTATTAAATTCAATTCATAATGAAAAATTTGAATATAAAATCTCATATTTTTGATAGAATAAAATTCAGATATTTTGTCCGGCCACGCCAATTATGAAGGCAGGAAGGGAAAAGATTAAAATTTTAAATTTCGGTTTAAACAATCAACGAATATACAGTCCTCGAAAAAAAAAAAAACATGTACTAACGCTGCCACAAAATCTTCTTATAAAAATGTGAATGGAACCAATCGATTATAGCAATAGTGTTTTTAAATGAACCCTGCAATTAAACTTTGTTTAATCGTCGTAATTGGGTCGTCTAAATTTTATTTAGCGAATTTTAAATGTTAAATAGGTACTAAAAACTAATTTCGAGGCCATGTTTGGTTTTTATTTTCGTATACCAAATGGGAAGTTCTTCGGTGAAGCAGTTTAAGAATTATGCAGTTGTAAAGTTTGGAACTCCTAACGTTAAATTAGTTTTTAATCGTTTTAAAACAAGATACATTTTTAGTATATGGGCCTTAGCGCTTTTTTAGAAAGTTTGGCTCAATCCGAGCTGCAGAAAGTGAGATATGTTGCCAAATGACATAAACAGCTATGATAACAAGCCTGATAAGCTTTCATGCTTGTTTAACGTATTTTATTTATAGATATAGTACTGTTGTTTTTTATACACACTTTACTTTCTGTTTGCATATAAGACTAAATAAACGGTTTCTTTATATTAAATAAAGTGTATAAATATTAAAAAATTGCCTGTGCATAAGAAACAGTGAATAGGTTGCGAGAAAATATGCTGCCAAATTTCCTTCTTTTGCCAAGGCTTTTTTCACTACTTTGCCAAGGCGCCTATACTTGAAAAGTACCCAAAACAGATTTTTATGCTAGTCGTTTTTTAAGCATAACTCAAAAACTACTTGGCGGAATGAGCTGTAATTTGGAATTAGCATATTTGAAGCTTCTAGAAATCTATTTCTGTTTAATTTTTTATAGGTTACAATACATATTTTTTTCGTGTATGTATTCCATATTTTAAATACATGGCTGTTACCACATGAAAAAAAAAAATCTGGTGTAATTTTTAATATGTAAATGACTTCCGAAACACAATTTACGCATATCATTATATAGTAAACATTATTTCCAGCCGATTGGTATCTGTATCTTTTGTATACGACTATTTGCAGCAAAATTAATAAAGAGTGATTCCTCTTTTTTTCCACTGAGTGTACATCTACTTATTTTCAGAGAATAGCAGGCGCTGGTATTTGAAGATGGTTGCATCTTGGACTAGGTTCATTTCTTTAATTATTTTCTCTCTCCGGACATCAGCATGTCCTCCCCCCCCCCCCCAAGGAAAATAGAAATTCTTCGAGCTCGATTGGAGAAGCTCAATAACGTCGAGAACCAATACTTTAGATTATGCGAAATGCCATAGCATAATGTTAACTGCTAGGCGTGTTTACTATTTATATCTAAGCAGCACTAAGACAGACGCTCTACATTTCAGTTTAGCTGAGAGCATGTACAGTCGTGGAGAAAAAAAAGTAAACACCCCTTACTAGCTCTTCAAAAAATTATCGTAGAAGAAAATTACTGGTACTACACGATTGGTAATAAAGTCTACTTTTAAATGATGTATATAAAATTTGCCTAGGGGGCCATCTACATATTAAAACGAACCATAACTTTGTTTTTTTTTTTTTCAATAGCAGCAAATTCTGACAGCATAAATGAACTCTACACCCTTTAATTAGCCTAAAAACAAATTTTTATGCAATCCGTACGATAAGTTTACGAGAAATTATTTTAAAACGAGTGTATTTTAGGGGCTGTATCCAAATTGAAGTTTGGTACTCTATTGTTGACCGAGAGAGCTCCCTTCTTGATCAAAGCAACTTAAGCACTCACTGAAGACTGCTAGATTACAGGATGGCATAAGAAATTTAAAAATTAGTCACTTCTATCATAGACGGCCCCTTAAACCATCATTTTTTAAGCATAATTTGAAACGAGCGGTTATTTCCCAAATTGGCTCCACCGAGCCCAGCAATCTGATTGGCTAAAACTGATATTTATATAGTAGATAATTATATTTATTTTCTTATGAAGTAGTGTAATGTAAAATAGAATGCAAATATAATGGCTTAAATTGATTTATTTTGTTAAATTAGATCAAAATCACAGTAAAGTAATCCAAAATATTAATATTAACAAAGAATCAGATTGCTGAGATCGGATGAGCCAATTTGGGAATTAACGACTCGTTAATTTGAAAACCACTTGGAAGAAAAATGTGAAATTTTGGATTTCCATAGAGCAGGACTTTATAAATCTAAATCCGTCAAAAAAAAAATTGTAGGTTGCAACTCATAATTTTTTCGAATATTAATTTCATAATTCATATTCCCTATCATAAAATTATAAAAATTGGAAATTCAACGTATTTAAGTTTGGGTATTTTAGTATTACTGCTACACAAAAAATTAACACATTAGGAGTATAATTTCAGGAGATATTAATAAATATATGAAAATGTAATTTAACATTAGAAGCACTAAATTTTGAATGTTTATAATTCAAAAACTTATCATTCAAATGACTTGAAACTGGGTGTTTAGGCATAGTTTGAACCGAAGATTTGAAATAAATTGTTAAAATTGGGTATTGCCATTGAAAAAAAATGAAGTTTTTGTTCATTTTAATATGTAGATGGCCCCCTAAGAAAATTTTATATATATCATTTAAAAGTAGACTTTATTTCCAATCGCTCGGTACCAGTAACTTTCTTCTACGGTAATTTGTTGAGGAGTTAGTAGGAGGTGTTTATTTTTTTTTCCACGATTGTACAGTGTCAGACTAACCAAAATACTGTGCACTTTTTGTTATGTCATCATATTTCACAAAACAAAGAAACAATTTCGGAAACAAAAAGAAAAAAAAATGTAACTATCGTTACCATGTCTTCGCTATCGTTAAGATTCTGAACGAAAATTAGAGTTCAAATTTCAATGAAGAACTGTGTTTTTGAATGAAGAACTGAATTGTAATACTATGTTCCGATGTGATTTTTGTTTGTTTCCATACTCGTGATTGGTCCCTTCATTTTTGTGAGATATTTCCGAATAACTTTGTATTGTAAGAATGTATTAAAGTTTGTATACGTATTGCAAATAATTGTAGGTTGTTTAACTAGATAAAAATTAAAATTGTATTATCAACTTATGGTATTTTCTTCGAAACGTATTTTAAATTGTCATGAAAGAGACACACTGATAGAAATTCTTGCTTTTAAAATAATCTATGCATAATATTACCATTCACTTCCCATTGTAAAACGCACTATAAACTTTGGTGGTTAATTTTTAGTTTCGAATTTCGGACAGCCAGTTTGAAATAGTTGACTTTGGTGTTAGTGCAAAATGTTTTGAAGTACTTCTTAACAATTATGTGGAGAAGAGTAAGTTATTTACCGTTGAATTTATTGAATCAGTAGAACTTATGTTTCAACTTTCAACATAACTAGAACTAAGCATTTACTGGCGAGCTGCATAGAATAAGGCGCGCCTTACTTAATAAGGCGTTAATTTACTTAACACGTGGACTCTACACTTCGGTTTGACACCCAGGAACTCCGAACTTGTGACATTTGTGGTTCCGTAACTTCAACAGTGTATAACTTTATTGACAATATAGTGGTTATAAAATATAACATATGATTCTATACGAAATTTAATGAAGAATCGAACTGTAACATTAGTTTTCATCAAAAATTTCATCTGGTTAATAAAAATGCAAATAAGGAAAGCATGTTTTCAATAAACGTGGACATTTGGAATTTTGGTCGGTGTGAATTCGCACTAGTGTGGTTAGTATAGTAGCACCCCAGTTACATTGTACCTCTTTATATCGCTCATTCCGATATATAGTTCCTTTTTTATGTCTCTCTCTAAAAAAAAAAAAAAAAAAAGCCTATCTTTAAACGATATTTTACGGCAATCTTTTAATTTCATTTACAGTGAAATGTAATCTTATTTCAAAAATTAAAATTTGCGCATGCACTGATACTATTTTTTTTTCTTTTTTTTTTTCCTTTTTTTTTTTTTTTTTTTTTTTTAAAGAGGAAAACATTCACAAGCCGGTTTCACATTTTAAAATATTTTAAAGTCCTTGGTCATTTTGCCATTTATTTTTCTGTACTGTATAAGAAGGAGCTACTATATTAGATGTTGTTTTCGCAGATAGGTTGCTTTAAATTTATTTCAAGTTTCAGTAAAGCCTAATTGATAATGTGGTTAAGATTTTAGAGGACATTATAATTCTAGACAGTGATCTGTCATTCTTCTTTTCAAGCTTGTTAAATAAATCTACTGTTATTTTACTTAAATTCTCTTTTGTGTCAATCTTTCAATCTCCAGTCTTTGCTTTTCTTCTACAATAAAAACCATATGATGAGAGGTCCTGGTTGACTGGAGAGTAGTTACAGAAAAGTTGCCAGAAAATTAGCATGAAATTAATTTATTTGTTTGCGCAAATTATTTCTTGTTTTTGCATTATTTTATAAGAAGAGAGATATTATTTTATGCATTAAAATAGTATAAAAATAATAAAAATGGATAGTTACAGATTTCTTTTAATTGTTGCATGCGAAAATATATATGCTGCTGTTTTTCAAGGCAACAGTGCTATAGCGCCTAGAATATATAGTGTAGAAATCGGCTATCCCTGTAATACTTAAAAAAACGCTAAAATATTGTATCCCTTAAATGATCAACGGTGCTGCTGATATATGAAGATCTCAGCGACATCTGCAGGATATTTGCTACAACTGCAAGATATTGCTAGTCTATACACTGTAATACTAGTAATACGAAAATCTCACAGATGTCGCTGCGATCGACATTTGGGATTTTATCAGTATCGTCGCACATTTAAGGGATACAAATATTTAGCTCTGTTTGGATAGCATATTTTCACACTAGGTATTCTAGACGCTGTAACAGTGCTGTTTAAAATAAATTCATATCGAACAAGAGAAAACACAAGGAGAAAATTCACTCACGTTAGTAGTACATCTGAAATCTTATGTGATTGAAAAACATTTATTATACTTTTAAAAATATTTTTTTGGAAGGCAAGTAGAATTTATAGGAATTCAGATATTTCCTTCGTGCTGGTGGATGTATTTAATAAAAATTAATTAAAAAAATCATAGATTCAACTACTACACTGAAAGAAAAAATATACCGCCTTCATCTAGAACGAATAGGTTGTCATTTTCTAAATCCCTAAACTAGAAATATAGATTTCCGAGTTATGCTAATAAGTTAAATAAATAAACTGAATAGACGAAATGATCGAGAATTTCTAGTCTATAGTTTTCTAGTTGACGAAACGATACATTATATTATGAATCGTTTGAATTGCGAGAAATTATCACTTGATTTCTAGAATTAATTCATAAACTAGAATTATAGTTCCTAAAATTCACTTCTTGAGTTAACCTAGTTATTGAGTTCTCTGCGAGTTCGCCTCGCAGAGATTTTTAAATAACTTTCACCACGATACTATAAAACAACGCCCTTGAATTTTAATAGGGATAACTAGAACTCTCTAGCAAAGGGAACTAGAATTTATAAGGATGACATGGAATGATTTTTTCTAGATCCACAATTTATTTTCTAGATGCCAGTGGCAGAATTTTTATTTCAGTGTATATTAAATGTAAAATGGGGATTCATTTAGTAGATTCACTAAATTTTATAAAATGTTAGTTTTTAAATGCTAATTTAGAATAACTAGAAAAGAAATCTCCCTGAAACAATCTAAATCACAATAAACATCTTCGTTTTTTTATCACAGTTTTAATCTGCCGTATTAAACATTCAGAGAGTACATACTCAGTAAAAGATATCTTTAACGTTCTCCAAATGTTAGCCTTAATTCGCTAAAATTGAGTAGCTAGAAGAAAAAAAATCTTCAACAGACTATTTAATTCCAGATAAAATTACATATTTTTTTTGAAAAAAAAAAGTATTTTAGTCATCATAATTTGGTATTAAAAATAGATGCGAAACTACTTTATCCGGAGAAGCGATTATGTGTGAATTCGTCTTTGCCGCAGATCCGCCGGCAAGTCCGGATGAATTTATCCGCGGTAATCGATCGTGAAGCTCACCGCGAATTTCCTGCGAAAGTTTCCGAAGTGAAATTGTGAAACAAATTGGACGAGACAGCTTCGGTAAGAAACTTTTCAAAGTCAGTTGAAATAAGGAATTTTCATGCCACGGGAAATTTTCATAGAAGTTGGAGAATAGAAAAATAAAAGTTTTCTCCCGTGCATTATTATCGAAAAATCAAATGTGATTTTCCAGAACTTGAAATCTTTGTCACTTGTTTTACAAATGTGTTGATGGATCAAGAAGAACAGAGAAACAAGGCTATATATAGGAATTTCTCTTCCTTTTTTAAAAATATTCTGCATTTTTATATACGCATGAAAACTTGAAAGACTTACCCCATTCAACAATGCTAAAAAAGGGAGAAATTTAACAATTTGCATTAATGGAAAAGAGATTTTATTACAAATTTTGTTAGCATGCATTTTACAATAGACGTTTTTAATGTACCTATATTTCAAATGTTTTGATGGATGAAGACGAACAGAGAAACAAGGCTATATATAGGAATTTCTCTTCCTTTTTTTTTTAAATATATTCTACATTTTTATATACGCATGAAAACTTGAAAGACTTAAACCATTCCACAATGAAAAAAAAAAAAAAAAAAAAAAAGGGGGGGGGGAAGAATTTAACAATTTGAATTAATCAAAAAGAGATTTTATTACAAATTTTATTAGCATGCAATTTAGAATATAGTATATTTTAATGTACATAGATTTCAAACGTGTTGATGGATGAAGTAGAACAGAGAAACTTGGCTATATTTAAGACTTTCTTTTCCCTTTTTTATATTCTACATTTCTATATACGCATGATAACTTCGAAGTCTTTCCCCATTCAACAATGCGAAAAAAAGGAGATATTTAACAATTTGCATTAATGAAAAAGAGATTTTATTACAAATTTTATTAGCATGCAATTTACAATATATGTTTTTAATGTAAATATATTTCAAATGTGTTGATGGATGAAATAGAACAGAGAAACTTGGCTATATATAGGAATTTCTCTTCCGTTTTTAAAATATTCTACATGATATATTTTTATATAAGCATAAGTTGAAATACTTCCCACATTCAACAATGCGAAAAAGGAGATTTTTAACAATTTGCATTAATGAAAAAGATATTTTATTACAAATTTTATTAGCGTACATTTTACAATATATGTTTTTAATGAACATATATTTCAAACGTGTTGATGGATGAAGTAGAACAGAGAAACAAGGCTATATATAGGAATTTATATTCCCTTTTTTAAAATATTCTACATTTTTATAAACGTATGATAACTTGAAAGAATTCCCCCATTCAACAATGCGTTAAAAAGGTGAAATTTAATAATTTGCATTAATGAAAAAGAGATTTTATTACAAATTTTATTAGCATGCAATTTACAATATATGTTTTTAATGTACGTATATTTCAAATGGATGAAGTAGAACAGCGAAACAAGGCTATGTATAGGAATTTCTCTAACTTAAAAAAAAAATTCTACATTTTTATATACGTGTGATAATTTGAAATGCTTCCTCCTTTCAACAATGTGAAAGAAAGGAGAAATTTAATAATTTGCTTTAAGGAAAAACTACATTTTATTACAAATTCTGTTAGTATACATTTTACAATATCATCACCTCACAGCAACAGTAGGACATATAGTAATAATCAAAAATGAGATGTCTGACTTACTGCTATGAATAACTGTGTTTTCATCTAGTGGAACAACTTCTGAAACACAAAGTTATGTTTAATATTATATCTCATCTCAAATGTGTTTTATAAAAATTCCTTAATATTCGACTAGATGCAGACACAGTTTTTCACAGCAGTAAGTCAGACATCTCATTTTCGATTATTTCTAGATGTCCTACTGTTGAAACGATATGTATTTTTAATGTACGTATATTTCAAATGTATCGATAGATGAAGTAGAACAAAGAAACAAGGCTATATATAGAAATTTCTCTTCCGTTTTTGTATGCTACATTTTTATAACTTCGAAGACTTCGTCCATTCAACAATGCGAAAAAAGGCGAAATTTAACAATCTGAATTAATGAAAAATGATATTTTATTAAATATTTTATTAGTATACATTTTACAAAATATATTTTTAATGTAAATATATTTCAAATGTGTTGATGGATGAAGCGGAACAGAGAAACAAGGTTATATACAAGAATTTCTCTTTCTTTTTTAATATTCTACATTTTTATATAAGCATGATAACTAGAAAGACTTCCCTATTCAACAATACGAAAACAAAGATGATATTTAAAAATTTGCATTAATGAAAAATAGATTTTATTACATCTTCTATTAATATACAATTTACAATACATATTTTTATTGCTCATATATTTCAAATGTGTTGATGGAGGAAGTAAAACAGAGAAACAAGCCTATATATAGGCATTTCTCTTCCTTTTTTTATATACCATATTTTTATACACACGCATGATAACTTGAAAGACTTCCCTCATTCAACAATGCGAACAAAAAGGTGAAATTTAACAATTTGCATTAATGAAAAATGATAGTTTATTACAAATTCTAAGTATACATTTTACAACATATATTTTCAATTTGCATTATGTGAAAATGTTCAAAAATGATATTATAAAATAAGACCTATAAATAGCATTTAATATAGGTCTTGATAATTATAAATAAATAAATAAATAAATAAATAAATAAAATAAAATCTTAATGAATTAGAAAATGTATATTTATCGCGATCCCTTTTTTTATGATTTTTCGAAGAATTGTGACTACAAGTTCGTTATAAAAGTAAATTGTTCAATCTCTTTTAATAAATTTATACTTTGGTATTTTTAATGCTGATAAACTTAAAAAACAACAACAACAACTATATTATATATATATGTATATATAAAGAGAAAATCTAGATAACAATAAAAATAATAGCTTCGTTCTTTTTAGAGATATATTAATTACTTTTATGAAAAATGCGTTTTCGTGTTAAAAATCATTTAAATTTGTAATATAGATGTCATTAATGTCGCCCAATATTTATAACTTGCTCTAATTTCATGAATTTAGAATTAAAATTTTAGTTAATTGGAAGTATAACTTAATAAAAAGCCGTTTTTTATTTTTTATTTCCCTCCATTGAAGTGGATGGCCTTAAATAAGCCAATTTAAGTCAAAGACGACAATTTTACAATTATTTCGTTAGATTAATCATCTATTTAACTATATAAATTAAATTTGCTCTTTCTTTACATTATATAAAGATCAAGACATATTTTATAATCTATAAGGTATTCTAGTGTAATACTACAATATTTTGAATATAAATGCATTTTTCTCAAAACTTATGTTGGCTTTATGAACCAACACATGTTTTCAGTACAACGTACGTTGTGATTGTGCTATTTTGAAAACTGATAACTTAAAGTAGTATCATATTTTTATGCAACTTTGTGCGCTTTAATACCTATGTTGTTTTCTCTGTGATGTGGTAAAAAATATATGTTATACAAATACACAGGGATGGGGGAAATACTTCGTTGCACTCGCCACTGGAAAGTGGATTTTCTAAGAGGGCGAGGGAATTTTTAGGTAGTTTTTGAAAGATTGCACACACTAAAGAGATATGTCAGATTTTTTTTTTTTTAACTTGTTAGCTATATTTTGCAACTTTCCTAATTACTGCAATGTAAACATGATGCTCAGTTCTAACCTATACGAAACTTTTCTTAATTTCATAGGCAAAAAAATATGAAAAGGCATTGTAATAATAGTAATTAACTATTTTTGAAGTCGTGTACATTTTTTCATAACAATTTTCAACTGTTACGTTGCATCTTGCTGGCGGGAGAAACAAATCCTTGGATGGTTGGATTTTCTAAAAATTCCCCACTCCTGCAAATAGGTTTTAAAAATATATTTCGCTTTAGCTTACAATATATATATATACATAAAAAAAAACCCTACAGACTTTTGTTAGAGTGTGTTTTTCAAATTATGACTTGTTCAACAATAAAAGTGTAAATTCACAGATATTTTTGTATACTATATCAGTGATGCAATTTTTCAATAAATCGTTAAAGTTTTAAGGTATTTTCTATCTAAAAGAATGTAGGTTATTTTGCATTTATTTATAAATATAACAGTTTTCAAGCAGTATTTTTGACTTTCTTTGCTGAAAGATTTCCTTAAAACCCCACCTCTTTTTAGCGTTCCTGAATGCTTAATCTCATTATTACTTTTACTACTTTTATTACACTCTTTTGTCAAAAATAAATAAATAAAATAAAACACGAAGAATGTGTATTTAAAAAAATAATAAAACATGCGAAAGTTCAAGATCCAATTATTACAATTTCAAAGCTGTACGTCTGATCCATGGTTAGCAGTTGAACGTTGAATGTTCATTAAGTATTTGATGAAACCTCCCCAACAATGTTGCCAATTTCGTGGATTTTTCCTCTATAATTTCTGAATAATAATATTAGCGTTATTTAATAAGATATGAAAAATGGCGAAGAAATTTGCTATTCTGTGGTAAATTTTTGAATAAATGTATAAGCTGAAATGGCAACACTGCTCCATGGTAGCGTGCATGTTTGCATACGTCTAGGTAAGAAATGATAAAGAGTCCTAACCTCACTCTGCGATAGATTTTGATAGGTATCCCTCAATTCCTGTTCCATATCTGCGATAATTGGGGGTGACCGAGTATGGTGATCTTCATGGTCTCACATACTTTTAATTGGTGAAATGTCTGGTAACTTGGTTACCCATGGAACAACATGAAGGTAACTCAGAGATATGCGATCCATATGGAGTCTGACATTATCATGTTGGAAAATGTCCCATGACTTGTCATGAAAATTGTCACAAACTTCCTTAGGATCTCATCAACATATTGTTGAGCCGTATTATACCAAGGCGATCTGATGTCGTAAGAGATACCATTCTTCTCCATCTAACCAACAGCAATGACTATGTGCCACTGTAAACAAAATCTGCTCGGGAAAGCTGCCAAGTCCACCCTACACCTGGATGCAATGATCAGCTGTTTCAAAGCTGAAATTCGATTCATCACTAAAATGTGTACAATGTTGGTATGCAGTCACTAATAATGATTGGCACCATTGTAAATGGCTTATTGATGTGGAAATGATAAAGGGAGACCTCTTAAGGGCAAAGTGAATGCAACACTGTCTCACATAAAGGACACTAAGAAATAGTATAAAATACTACGAGAATTTTACAAGCTGTTGCACATTATATTGTACACAATGAGGCCATCGGAACAGTTCTAGCCTATGTCGTGCAATCAGCTGCTCTTGCCCGACACTTTAGCCTCCCATAGTTCTCTTTCTGTCGATATGTACCTTGTTGTAGAAAACATAGCCTTCAGCATCCTTGTACAACCGTATCCATAAGGGGCATTTGACGGTATTATCGTGCATTTGTAGAATATTTATATTTGTCTTGAAAATGTAGTATATAAAATCTCTTTTACTGTTTTATTTAACACCTCTTAGCAATTAATGAAGTACATTAATCAAAGATATTACATTAGCGATTTTTGTTTTAAGTTAGAAGCAAGCAATTTGCATTCAACCGATTCCAATAATTTTTTTAACATACAGGATGTTCAGTTAAAGCGGTTACAAACTCATGGGATTCATATTGTAACGCAAAACAAACCTATTTTGCAATGAAACCTATTGCTGCAATCCTTTATATCAGGAAAACACAAGGTGTCATACTTCAAGCCACGCATTGGATTTCGTTGGCAACAATGAAAATATTGAGATGAAATTTTCAATAGACTTATTCTCTTCTGTGTTAAATGTGATAAAATCGTAATAAATGCACGAATTTATCAAAATTCACACCTAAACAACGCTGAATTAGACGCTCCATATTTTGGAATATGTCAAGTAGTACACTGTTAAAAATTTCGGTCGAACGTTTCACCAAAAGATGGTACAAGTGTAGCTGCCACCATAGGATGATAAAACCTTTCTTCATCCATTGGTGCTTTCTTTGAACCATAGTTTGGTTATAGGTTGAACCATGGTTTGGTAATAAGCTGTACCGTCGTTTGGGAATAGGTTAAAAACATAAACTGAATTTTGGTTGAACAATGCTTTGGAAATAGATTCAACCATAAACTCAATTTATGACAATGCTCAGACATTTTTATGGAGACAATTGGAAGCATTTTTTTCCAAACTGAAATCACACAAATTATATTAGGGTGTTCCATAAAGATCGCCCAAACTCTGCGCAGGCAGATTCCTCGATTGGAGTACATAAAAAATTCCCAAAGATTCCCTCTACGACTTATAGTTTTCGAGAAAAATATGAAAGAAAAGTATGATGTCGTATCCAATGCAGGGAAACAAACTTTGTTGGAAACATGAACATCGGTATTGAAAGTTGGTAAACAATTTAATATACATGCAAATATACTAAAAACAAAGTATGGTATGTTTTGGTCTATTAATATACTAAATATAGCTCTGCATCACGTAGACAACCGGAGGAGGTTTATTAAAAATTATAATCTTCCTGTTGTCTCAGTGACTCAGCGGCATATTTAGGATATTAATCCACCAAAATGTACCAAACTTGATATATAGGATATTTATATGCTTATTAATTGATTTACCAACTTCCAATATCGATGTTCATGTTTTCACCAATGCTTTTTTCCTTGCACCGGATGTGACGTCACACTTTTCTTTCTTATTCTTTTCGAAAACTATAAGTCATAGAGGTATAGTTCTTTGGGCATTTTTTATGTACTCCAAGCGAGGAATCTGCCTGTGCAGAATTTGGGTAGTCTTCATGGGACACCCTCTGCGTATACTGAAATTTAATAAATTTATATCAACGTATAAAGAAGTTAAATTGTCCGCAAACACAAAACCAAATTGAAACAATCTGTTTAAATCATTTTCTCCGCAGAGAATTTTTACCATTTTTACACACCTTAAAATATTACAATTACGAATTTTATAAAAAAAATATTTGGTTTCAATTTCAAAATCAATGCTTTAAATTTTCTTCGAGCAAAGTGTATGAACATTGCTTACATTTAAAGTGTAGTGTTTTAAACTTAAGTGACTGGTTGCCATAACTGAGTAGTAAAGTTTTCGCACATCATTTAAAAAATACTTATAAAATTGAAATATTATGCTGATTCGTGATTTATGTTTGTGTATTTTTATTACTATTATGCTTGAAACATTTTTCAAGGCACTGAATAACGAATATTTATTTGTTAAACTTTAAAACCTAGTGTGTTCTAGAAAAAATTCATTTCGTAAAGTGAAATTATTATTTAACAAGATACTATTCAGTATACACTTTGACTGAGAATTAAATTTCTATCACTTGTAATGCAGTAAGTAAATCAAGTAAATGTAAGCATATATCTGCCCCCTACCCCTCCTCCCACGTAAAAATTTTCAAAAGCTAAACAATTTTTCAATGGCTTTTTAAACAATTTTGTGCTGACTTAAGCATTGCTTAAATCCCCATCACTTTATTGTCAGCAAAAATAAAAAAAATCGTGAACCCTCTTGAATGCTGACTTTGGTAAAAAATTTAAATCATTTTCATTAGCATGTTTTGTTATGTATTATTTTAGTTTAAGCTAGAGATGAGCGAATAACACTTCTCTCATTTCAATACTAACTAGCTAACATATGTTTGATCAAGCAACATGCTGATATAACATATTTAAAATTTACGTTAATATGTGAACAGTATTCGAATTCTTGGCGAATTCAACTCATAACTTGACAATAACTTCACACTAAACTACTTCGCGAAGCTTAATCACAATATCAGTGCTTAATCCAGAACATAAATACTAAAATTAACATATGATACGTATAATATAAGAAATGAAAATAAATAAATCAAACCACATAACAAATATTACATAACTAGGTCTAATACACTATTTGGCCAAAGGTGACCAGTCACTTGCGAATTTAGACGTTTTCTTATATATCTAGAAAAATACATGAGGAATTATCTTGAAACTTCAGGTGTGTAAACAGAATACTACAGGTCATATATTTCCGTGAATTTTTTTTCCAGAAAGCCCATAGAGGACCGTCAACAAACTGAAAAGGAACGAATATCTTTTGGATAACCCTGTAAAAACTAACGTAGCAAAAGCGTTCAACAAAGTAGATTATGATTAAGTGCCTTATTGCTATAAACTGTGACCATTTTTATGAGACTAGCATGTATATTAGTAGAGAAATTAAAGTTTTTATAAAAAGAGTCCAAATTTTGCCAAGTGTTTTGTTTATAATTTGTAGAGTTCTTAATATATATATATATAAAATTCTTTTTAGAAAATATGACAAACAACATTGTACACAAAATCCCTGCAATCAGAATTAAAAAATAATAAAAATTGGATGAAAAATGAGCAGGTTTACTAAAAAATGTTTCACTGTGCATGCGCGAATGCAATCAAAATATAATGTGCATTATGTATTAGCTAAGTGTATACAGCAACTGTTGTGAAAGTCTCAAAAATATAACTTGAAAATTCTGAAAATTGTCGTTGACAGAATAAACTCGAAATCCGTTGCTCCCGAAATGAAGCAGCCCCACCAGTGGCTGAGAGGTTCTGCTCTCGAAACTGGTAGACGGGAAGTGCTGGGTTCGATCCCAATCGCGCCCGTCGGCCTAATCGTTCGGAGTTTTCGTGGTTTTCTTCGAACCATGGATTTCCATGCGTTAATACGGGTTAGGTTCCCTTAGAAAGACCCCCACGAAGGGCGCTCCCCCTCGGGCCTATATCCCTAGTGTAGATAATCGGCCGTCACAAAATCAACCAACCAACCAACCAACCAACCAACCCGAAATGAAGCAAAAAGATAAGGAATTGTATCCATATATGCATTATAATTAGTGCCAATATAGCATACATAATATTGCACGTACTACTGCATTTGGATACAAAATCTTTTTATAAAAAATTTAATTTCTCTACGAATATACATGCTATTCTCATAAAAATGAACACAGTTTATTGCAATAAGGCACTTAATCATAATCTACTGTGTTGAACGCTTTTGCTACGTTAGTTTTTACAGGGTTATCCAAAAGATATTCGTTCTTTTTCAATTTGTTGACGGTCCCTATAGGGTTTCGGGAAAAAAATTTCATGGAAATATATGACCTGTAATATTCTGTTTACACCTGGAGTTTCACCTGGAGTTTCAAGATAATTCCTCATGCATTTTTCTAGATATTTAAGAAAACGTCTAAAATCGCAAGTGAACGGTCACCTTTGGCCATATAGTGTACATAGAGACACATTGTAAAATTACATTTATCAGGATTACACAAAAATGAAATAATGGTTAAGGATTAGGAAGTATACCTTATTAACAAACGATGGTTTAGGAATATAAATTCTTCTATATTGCTAAGATTAAATGCGACAAAATAAAAATGCCTTGTAATCTCTCTTATGCTACACCTACACGGCAGCTTCAATGGCGGACGATCTGTGATTGGCTGCAATGTTTTGCCATAGGATGGTATAAGGTTGAACCACACTCTAGGATTCATCAAAAAGAGAGTTTTTGAAATAGAGATTGAACCATCTTTTGGTACTTTTTCTTACTTTGAACCATAAGGGTTCAACTTTGAAAGGAAATTTTTAACAGTGTACAGTCGTGGGAAAAAAAAAGTAAACACCCCCTACTAACTCCTCAACAAATTACCGTAGAAGAAAGCTACTGGTACCGAACGATTGGAAATAAAGTCTACTTTTAAGGGATGCATATAAAATTTGCTTAGGGGGCCATCTACATATTAAAACAAACCATAACTTTGTTTTTTTCAATAGCAGTACACAATTCTGACAGCATAAATGAACTCTACACCCTTCAATTAGTCTAAAAACAAATTTTTACGCAATTCGTACCATAAGTTTCGGAGAAATTAATTATTTTAAAACGAGCGTATTTTAAGGGCTGTATCCAAATTGAAGTTCGGTATTCGATTGTTGACCGAGAGAGCTCCCTTCTTGATCAAGGCACCTTAAGCATTCAATTAAGATTGTTAGATTACAGGATAGCGTAAGAAATTTCAAAATATTTAGTCGCTTCTATCATAGACGGCCCCTTAAAACATCATTTTGCCGTTTTTAAAGCATAATTTGAAAACTACTTGGTAGAAAAATGTGAAATTTTGGATTTCCATAAAGCAGGACTTAATAAATCTAAATCCATCAAAAAAATTGTAGGTTGCAATTCATAATTTTTTTGAATATCAATTTCATAATTCATAATTCATATCAGAAAATTATAAAAATTGCAAATTCAACGTATTTATGTTTGGGTATATTAGTCTTATTGCTGTAGAAAAAATTAGAACATTAGGATCATAATTTCAGAAGTTATAAATAAAAATATGGTTGGTTGTATTTATGTCGGCCAATTATCAGCACGAGGGATATAGGCCCTAAGGGGGGGGGGGGGTGCCTTCCGTGGAGGTCTTTCTAAGGGAACCTAACCCGTATTAACGCTTGGAGAACCAAGGTTCGAAGAAAACCACGAAAACTCCGAACGATTAGGCCGACGGGCGCGATTGGGATCGAACCCAGCACCTCCCGTCTACCAGCTTCGAGAGCAGAACCTCTCGGCCACCGGTGGGGCAAATAAAAATATGAAAATGTAATTTAACATTAGAAGCACTAAATTTTGAATGTTTATAATTCAAAAACTTATCATTCAAATGACTTGAAATGTGGTGTCTGGGCATAGTTTGAACCAAAGTTTTGAAATATCTCATTAAAATTGGGTATTGCTATTGAAAAAAATAAAGTTTGGATTCGTTTTAATATGTAGATGGCCCCCTAAGCAAATTTCATATAAGTCATTTAAAAGTAGACTTTATTTCCAATCGTTCGGTACCAGTAACTTTCGTCTACGATAATTTGTTGAGGAGTTAATAGGGGGTGTTTACTTTTTTTTTCCACGACTGTACAGTACATACGGTATCACTGAGCGTATCATCGTGCATTTCCAGCATTTCTCCTAATGCCATTATGCTTGACACAAAGCAAGGCAACTGTGTTGAAACTTTCGTTACAGTATAATAAATTTTTTTAAAGTGGCTAATGGAAAATCAAGTTTCTGCTTCGAGCCTTACACCCCGTATTTTGGCCTGAATAAGTGAATTATGGCAATGGTTTCCGAAACAAACAATGTTAGTGTATTATCACCATACTGAGTAGAGTGCAAAATAAAAAATTCAATTTTGTAGCAATACTTGATTACAGAGAACAGATATTATCGATACAGTGAAATCCATTCTATTAGCATTCGACTTCATTTAATGTCACGATACGAGCATACGTTAAACTTTCACACTGTGTTTCTTTATGTTGTTTGAAAACTGCGTTTCACTCTTTTAATTTCCATTGTTTACGAACATTAATTTTAAACGAATATTGAATTTTCAAAAGTTTTAAGTAACCGAGTAAGTGGTAAATAAAGCAGATATTTTCACATAAATACTATAGTTTAACAAACAAGAGAGCCTCACAAACCTAATAATATACGTTCTCTAAAAAGACAAGTTAAGAATTAACGTATTTGTAAATGTGGAAGTAAAATATTTAGAATTCTTAAATATCACACGTTTGTTAATATTTAAAATTTCAAGTGTGAAAATTCGTCTTCAGCTGATCATTTGTTAAGCATCTTTAGCAATAAGACATGCATGTTATTTTCCTTCAGTTACTCAGGTCGTTTAGTTGTGAACACTTACCAAAAACAATAAGAAGCAATTTGTAAATTGATTCAGGTAATACAGCGTTTTAAATAATTTAGTGTGGATATAATCTAAATATTTTGATTATAGAATTCAGTTTCAAAAATAATTTTGCAGATTGCATAAATATCATACAACATTTATTAATTATATTTTTCAAGTTAAGTAAGTTTTTTTTTAATTTTTTATTAAATTTTTTTTTAAATTTATTATTTTTAGGGTTCCGTACTTAAAAAGTAAAAACTGAACCATTATAAGATCACCCTTGTATCTGTCTGTCACAGCCATTTTACTTGTAAGCTTTTTGAACGTGGAAAGTTAAAATTGACTGAAGTAATACAGGCTATTGACCCACATATTTATAGATTATTAAACATTCACAAATACATATAGGACAAATTTAGAGGGGCTAATTAAGTTACTTGAAAACAAAAACTCTTTTCTTTGTATAACGCGTGTGGGGTATCGCGTGAAAACTTTCGTAACCCCGAACTAAAAAAAAAAATCTTTTATCTTTTAATTTTAGGTATTATATTTTTAGAAATATGATCGAAAATTTAGGGCAAAAATATGTTCCCCTCCCCCTATTTCTGAATCTACTGAAACTAAAATTATGAAAAAAAAAAAAAAAACTTGCGGTAGTAGAAGTTAATTTAAACCTTGCAGGAAAACTATAGCGATTACCCTTGGTCTCATAGTTATTGAGAAAATCGCCTTTTTCCGTTGTACACAAATTTCGATTTGCGGCCTTTCACCAAAGAGTTATGGAGTGCTGGAGGAACCTATCGTCGAAAAAGTATAAAGGGATTGTTGATAATGATTTTCGAAAAAAAAAATGTCGGTAATTAGCTGAGATATTAACCCTTAAAGACACGGACGGTTTGGACATACATAAAAGCACCGGCGGCGTACTCTATGCTCCATCGGCTTTTAAAGCCTAGATAACAACTTTTAATGATATATTTGTGTAATGCAATGCCCAGTAGTAGTATAAAAGCAATAAACGTCAAACTGTTAAAAACAGACTAATTTAATTAGAATTAATCACATAATTACTACGGTAATCTCGACTAGTTTGCATTGAGGGGCTGTCTTAATGCGCCACCTGTGTCTTTAAATGTTAATTAAAAAACTATCTGGAAAAGAGTGGCACAGACCAAGGTGGCGTTTTAACTTTGCAATTTCCTTTCGAAGCGCGCTTAGTACAATGCGAAGTTTAAAGTTTGAACAAGGGTTTTGTTTTAGGTACACTGAAAAAAGAAAAATATATATTACTACGCTGAATTTGGGTTCATGAAACGCCAAATGAAGTTTATATATGCACTACTTTTATTGTCAGAACCAAATTAAGTTTATCATAAGCAGATTAGAATAATATTAAAAAATAGAGTTATACAGAATAGTAATATTTGATACTTTTTAGCATTCCTATCTCTCTGAATTTTCATGGTATATCCATTTATACTTTTTTAGTGTATACAGCTATACCCAACCCTACGTTGTATAGCTTTTAACAAAGTCTTTTTATTATTTTAACAACGATTATTTTGTATAATGCAGTTACTAATTAATATATTTATTGTACGGAACCCTCTGTAGGCGAATATTACTCACACTTGACCGTTTATTTAATTATAAGGTAAATAAAAACTACAATAAAAGAAATCACAGGTAGTGGAGACTGGACAAAAGTCGCGTATTAAGTGGGATCGCATATTAAACGTGATCTGCATAATATTGCTGAAACTGGGATTATTTGCACATGTAATCGTCTAAATGAACTTTTAGAGCTTTAATTTACATATATTTACGGTCATAATTTGTGTGTTTTTACGTATATTTAGATTAAAATTTAATTACATTCAACTTTAAATCATTGTTTCTTTTTTTACAGGACCGAATGGAATAATAACTGGAAAATTATATGGATTTAAACATGGATTTATTGTTAATACGTTACAAACAAAAATAAAACAACAAAAATAATTTTTCTGCTAGACTACTTTTTTAACGCATAGAAAAACTAGTAAATCTCTAAACAACAATCCATTTATTAAAATCATATTTAATATTTGAGATAATGGGTACATTATAATCTGTCCTTCAGTTTTAATGTAATAAGAAAAAGCTATCCTTATTAATCTTTCAGTACAACATATTGTTAGTATAGCAAAAAGTATAGGAAACGTAAGAAAAATATATACAATCCCACTCGTATTTGAATACGCATTATAAAACATAGTGCTATAACGTACAGTCGTGGGAAAAAAAAGTCAACAATCCCTACTAACGCCTCAACAAATCATCATAGAAGAAAGTTACTGGTACCGAAAGATTGGAAATAAAGTCTACTTTTAAATGATGTATATAAATTTTCTTAGGGGGTCATCTACATATTAAAATGAATCATAACTTCATTTTTTTCAATGGCAATACCCAATTTTAACGAGATATTTTAAATCTTCGGTTCAAACTATGCCTAGACACCAAATTTCAAGTCATTTGAATAATAAGTTTTTGAATTATAAACATTCAAAATTTAGTGCTTCTAATGTTAAATTATATTTTCATATTTTTATTTATATCTCCCGAAATTATGCTCCTAATGTGCTAATTTTTTTTCTGGTAATAATACTAATATACCCAAACATAAATAAACTGAATTTGCAATTTTTATAATTTTATGACATGAATTATGAATTATGAAATTAATATTCGAAAAAATTATGAATTGGAACCCACAATTTTTTTGATGGATTTAGATTTATTAAGTCCTGCTTTATGGAAATTCAAAAATTTCACATTTTTCTTCCAAGTAGTTTTCAAATTATGCTTAAAAAACGGCAAAATGATGGTTTAAGGGGCCGTCTATGATGGAAGTGAGTAGACATTTTGAAATTTATTCTGCCGTACTGTAATCTAACACGCTTCATTGACTCCTTGAGTGGCGCTTAAGGTGCCTTGATCAAGGAAGCGGCTCTCTCGGTTAACAATCCAGTACAGAACTTCAATTTGGATACAGCCCTTAAAATACGCTCGTTTTAAAATAATTAATTTCTCGGAAACTTATGGTACGAATTGCATAAAAATTCGTTTTTAGGCTAATTGAAGGGTGTAGAGTTCATTTATGCTGTCAGAATTGGGTACTGCTATTGAAAAAAACAAAGTTATGGTTCGTTTTAATATGTAGGCGGACCCCTAAGCAAATTTTATATACATTATTTAAAAGTAGACTTTATTTCCAATCGTTCGGTACCAGTAACTTTCTTCTACGATAATTTGTTGAGGAGTTAGTAGGGGTGTTTACTTTTTTTTTTCCACGACTGTACATTTAAAACATCACTAACAACACATATAATCATCTCTAATGACAATTATTTTTATGAGGTATCTGAGTGTCTTGAATTCTTTTATCTCTCTACTGCAGTAAAAATCTACTCGATGCGAGAAACAAAGAAGGTTAGGACGTGGGAGTCAAAGAAGGATTGCAGAGTTGCTAATTTAGCGAGTTTTTTTTTTTTTTTTTAAATCACATATCAACCACTATATGATATTAATAATGTTCGCCTTAATTAATCTCTTAATAAATAAATATTACTATTCGGAAACAGTGTTTTTTATCTGAATGAAAAATCCGCTAAATTGACAACACTGGAGAAGAGAGAAGGAATTAGTCTCTTGATCTACGAATTCGCGTCTTAAATGTGATTTTTTGCTTCAAAGGACCAAAAATATGTAGTGTATTAAGCGAGATCGCGTAGTAACCGTTCGCGTATCAAACGTGATATTTTTGCATTAGTCTTATAGAAGATGTTCAAGAAATCGGAAAAAATCCGCGTATTAAGCGGGAATGCCTCAGGCTTCTTAAATATCATGATATTTTCGAAAATATAAAAAATATCCAATATTTTGACATATATCCGATATTTTGATATATATCCAATATTTTCAAAATACTGTCGGACCTTGTTATCTCGACACCCGGGTTTCACGTCACTCCGCTTAACACGTCAGTTTTTCAAAGTCCCAAACTTCTTTATATGATTTTAATGTAAATAAACTCCGTATTTTACGTCGTTGAATAATTTTCAACTCCGGATAACCCGACGGTTTAGGAAAATTATCCATTTTTCATAATCTATCTTATAATCACGGAAATTAAGCGGTAAGAAATTTCACAAAAGTATCTAAAATACCCATTGAGATATATGAGAAATTTTTATTCAATCCTTTATCTGAATAAATAAACCTACACATTGTAATGACCCACTTAAGCTTCAGATAGACGTATCGGTTTACTCGCGGTTTCTTTTGTTCTAGTCCGGTGGCGCTTTCTTGCTGCTACACGGCGTTTTTCATCCGACTAAAACCGAAGCATTGCGTTGAATTGAAACGAACAGAAATTATCTAACCATTTCTGAAACAACAAATATTTATTACAATTCATTGTATAATATTGAAAAAAGAATTGAAGGAAGCACATCTAGGAATAAGCAAACCTTAATTCATCAATATTTCATGTAACAATAAAAAAAACAAGTCATCATAAGTCTGATTTTTACACTTTTCAATTTTGTTTTTTGTGTTTATTTTGCTTAATAATAATGTTTTATTACTTAAAACTGCAAGAACAGTTATGAATTTAAAATTGTCTTAAATTAATTAAAAATACAGCTATTTATAAACTTATTTTTCTCCAACTCCGGTTATCGCGACATTCCGCTTATGATGACACTTTTTTCTGGTCATTAGAGTGTCGGGATAACGAGGTTCGACTGTAGTTAACTTATTGATAATTATAAATATTTCCAGACCTAATATAAATTAGAAACTAAAACATATTGCACTTAGCGTGGAAACTTAATAAAAAATTCTAAATGTTTTTTTCCCCCTTATGTAACAAAATTGAAGATCAACTAACTGAAAACAGACACAATTTGCTTTTCATACTCACAAAAACAAACAAAAGGGACTAATTATCAAGTTTGCAGGAAATTTTGTGTTTTATAAAACAAAATTATGTACAAAATAAATTGTTTTTATTGAAAAATTTAACTTAATTGTAAGTTTGTGTGATTTTTCATTCACTAGCCTTTTGTGTAATTTAAACTAAAGAAAACCCAAACCAGAAAAGACTGTAATGATGCTGTAAATAACTTCTCTAAATTAGACAGTTTATCTTTCTATACTTCTTTAAGTAAATTATTGTCCCACTTAATTATTGGTTTTACATTTAAAAATTCAAGCTTGGAAAAATTTTTTTGGTGGAAGGGGGGGGGGGACTGCCTGCTAAAGCAAACGTTCTTATCTACAGAATAATTCGACAATAATATAATAGTTAAAAAAATCATTTACACTTGTTTTGACTGAAAATATCGAAAATATCATACACAATATTTTGAAAATTAGTGTAAAATATATTGAAATATTGAAAATATCAAACTTCATGATATTTTGTTAATAAATATCGGATATATAGCATGATATACATCAAGATATATATCTATTGATATACACTGCTCAAAACAATTAGGAAAGCACATGGTTTTAACAAAATTACGCAGATATTTACACCAATAAGTAACATAAAATAAAACATCCATAATTTAAAGTGTCGTAGAAAACAGATAAAAAAAAAAATTCACATGCAAATTAAATTTCATGACGTCAAAAAGTAGAAAAAGGAGATAAGTGTAGAAATCGGGATTTTGCAGAAACGTCTGTTTCACTGCCTCATTTTGTAAAATTCAATTGCTCAGCTTGTGTTTTGAGAAAAGGTGACTTGAAAATGTCACAGCAATGCGATTTAACGAAATCCATGACTTGGCATGTTATCGGGACAGTTGAATCTGGGGAAACACAACGAAGTGTAGCGGACGCTGTTGGGGTCGCAAGAAGTGTCAATGCAAGGCTTTGGAATCGATTCCAAGACACATGGAATGGTAGACATCGACAAGGGCAAGGTCGACCATGCGCTACCACAGAAACTGATGACCGATATATTCTGTTAACAGCTCGTCGAGACGGAACGGGCAATGCTACTCTGCTGCAAACACAGTTGTTCTTGGCCACAGGACGAAGGGTGTTCATCCAAACAGTCCGAAATAGGCTTCATCAGGGTGGTCTCTATGCACGTAAGCCAATGGTCTGTATTCCGTTGACCTCAAGCCACTGTGCGGCCCAAAGAATTCGGGGAACTGAACATCGAGTTTGGAGACACCGTTGTTGGAGTCAAATTCTGTTTACAGACGAGTCCCGATTCAGTCTGGATGTGATTTCTGATGTGTTTTGGCATGGAGAGAAAGAGGCACTCAAAATAATCCTACATTCGTTCGTGAAATATCACATTACAGACGAGGTGGGTTGATGCTATTGTCTGGAATCAGCATAGGTGGACGTACGGGCCTGCATATCATTCCGAATGGCACTTTGACGGTTCGAAGTTATACCGACGAGATACTGAGACCTCACGTCGTATTTTATGTTGCAGCAGCAATTAGTGATTTTTTTCCCATGCATGATAATGCCAGACCTCATACAGTTCGTCTTGTGGAAAACATGCTTAAAGCTAAAACAATACAGCGTATGGAATGACCAGAAAGCTCTCTTGACCTAAATCCGATCGAGCTAGTTTGAGACATACTCAGACGACGCATTGCTGCGAGACCAAGGCCTCCTTTTACTGCCTGGGACTTGGAGAATGCAATTCTTGAGCAGTGGAATAGTATCCCCCAAAATCTTATCGATAACTTCATCGAATCCATGGAAAACAGGTGTGCAGCAGTCTTAGCTGTTAGAGGAGACCACACGCCATATTAAAAATCTTGCATTATTTCTAAACAATACATTTTGTCTTCATTTACATGAAACCAAATTGTTGCCCTAAATCATCTTTTCATGTTCTTTCCATCTTTTCAAAGAATAAAAGTTCCCTTACAATATTTTTTTGCATCTTTTATCTGTATTGCGCATTGATACGCGTGTACTATCCATTTTATGACCATACATGGCTGTCTTGCACTGTTCTCTTCACTTTTTTGCTTGCTCCCCTAATTTGTTTGAGCAGTGTATATCACCGAATCCTGGTTTTAAACGTGAGCGTCCCAACCGTGTCCGGCTGTAATACATTTTTATTATTTTTTAGGTTTCCAAGCAAAATAATTATGTCTGCAGTTGCCAACTTTTAAAGAATTCCCATAACATTTTAACATTTTATAGGATTTGAAACGAATCTAAGATCATCAAGCGAAAATTATTTATAAACCCTTCACCATCGACGACGTAGATAGAAATAGGGCGAAACTAATAGATGACAGCGTATTTTATGTAATAGGTTATCTTCTATTATAACTGCTATTCTAAATTCCAAAAACTATATTTTTCATACAAGTAACATATAAAAATTTCACCGTACGCCGGTTTTATTATTTTCAAGTTTAAAACAAGAAAAATAAATCATTGATCACGGAAAGATTATGAAAAAACTTTCCAACTTTACGAGATTATTTTTATGAAAATTTTCACCTGTAGATGGAATGTACCTATTTTTTTGTGTGAGTGTGTGGAATCCTGTATAAAGACTATTGATTTTACTCATATCACATGATTTACAAAAATTTTCTCCAGCTTGAAAGTATATCACTGTTGTAAATGCACTCCCAGAAATTACAGCCCGTGGTATTTTTTTATGAATACTGTCACGTGGTTAAAATATTACATATATATATAAATATTTCACATACTATTTTAACAGAGTACATGCTGTAGTGAACTTCAATAAAAAATCAACTTCAGTCTGATTGAAATAATATAATATTATGAAAATGCACAAATATCGATAATAAATCCTAATCTACCGAACATTTGTGTTTTCCTGCTAGGGATTGCAATCCTTCGTGTTCTAGCGGAATTACAACAGAGCACTGCTGGATCTCGCAGAAATCCCCAAATAGTTCTTTTTTTGAAATTCAGTTAGAAATACGACATATTTAAAGGACTTTATGAATTTTCTATAAATTAAATAAACTTCAAATTTGTCATAAAATTTCTTATAGATCTAAAAACATATTTCTTAATAAAGGAAAACCTAACAAAAACTGGTTGGTGCTTTGAAATTATGGATCCCACATAATACACATCTTTTATTCCGCTACTTTCATATCAAGTCCTTCCATTTTTTAATGTCTTATCGATACCTCATTTCTTTTCTTTCTTGTTAGGTCAGTATGCGCTACTTTTTTAGGGTTCCGTACTTAAAAAGTAAAAGCGTTATAAGATTGCTCCTGTATCTGTCTGTCACAGCCATTTTACTTGTAATCTATGGAACGTGGAAAGCTAAAATTGGCTGAAGTAATAAAGGCTATTGACCCACATATTTATAAATTATTAATCATGACAAATAAACCTAGGGAAAATGTAGAGGGGCTAATTAAGTTACTTGAAAAAAGAAAATCTTTTCTTTCTACATCGTGTGAAAGCTTTCGTAACGCTGAACTCAAAAATACATTTCTTTAAATTTTAGGTGTACTATATTTTCAGATATATCTCCCAAAATACAATGCAAAAATATGTTCCCCCCTCTCTATTTCCAAATCTATAAAAACTGAAATTATGAAAAAATTAGGGGTAGTAGACGTTAATTTAAACCTTGCAGGGTAACTATAGCGATTACCCTAGGTCACATAGTTTTTGAGAAAATCGCATTTTTCCGTTACACACAAATTTCGACTTGCGGGCTTTCAGCAAAGGAGTTGAGGAGCACTGGAGGTATCTATCGTCGCAGAAGTAAAAAGGATCGTTGATAATGATTTTCGGAAAAAAAAAAATACGGTTTGGACATACATAAAGGCAGGGGCGGCATAATGTATGTGCCATCGCCTTTTAAAGCCTAGATAACAACTTTTAATGACATATTTGTGTAATGCAGTAGTAGTATAAATGCAATAAACGTCAAATTGTTAAAAACAGACTAATTTAATTAAAATTAATCACATAATTACTATGGGGTTTGGGACTAGTTTGCAATGAGTGGCTCTCTCAATACGCCACTCGTGTCTTTGAAGGTTAATTAAAAACCTATCCAGAAAAACGCAGCACGGACCAAGGCGGCGTTGTAACTTTGCGATCTCCTTTCGAAGCGCGCTTAGCACAACGTCAAGTTTATACTTTGAACAATTTTATTTTTTTGATGGATCTTCAAATCTTCTTGCATCGATGACTTAATATTTGACCTTTACCGTATTCAGAAATGGAAATCTCTCCAGTTTGACGATTTATGTATGCATTGTCATTAAAAAAATTTGTTTTAAGATTTTCTTTATTTCTTATCCGTATCAATTTTTTAAATAACGGAAATAAATCACGAGTATTTTTAAATCTTTCTCGTACATTTTTGGATAATAATAATAATAAAAAAATTAAATAGCAAGTAAATCAATACGGTGGCTTACAAAAAGGAGTAGCAAATTTAGCCCTCAAAGTACTTTCTTTTGATATATTCAAATTTTCATGGCAAAACAATTTCTTCTTAGATTACAAATGAATCTTTCTAAAAAAAAAAAAAAAAAAAAAAAAAAAAAAAAAAAAGAAATCGCAAACCGCGATTTAAATATATAACTTTAGATTACTCTTTTCTCAGTGATTTTCGCCTCAGATGCTATATGAATTGGGGCTTTGTTTAGACACATTCAAAAAGTATAAAAGCATCTCAAAATATTAAGCTGTTCCGGACAACATGTAGTCCAAAATCAAACTTAGATCTTTGCCTGATTTTTGTCAAATATATTTTCTGTATTTATTCAACATTTCTAATTGTTTATTTAAAAAAAAAAATAAAAATCTTGTGTATAATTGGAAATCAGATCTGCTAGAAATTGATAGAAAGTTGCACTCGGGTGTTACACACTTTGATTCCATTTTTAACAATGTTAATCAGTCACAAACTATAAGGTAATATTTATTTAAAAATTGCAAGAGTTTTCAAAGCGAAATACATAATTTCAGGCACGTTAACTATTCATTAATTGAGTATAAGATACAGTAGAACCCCGGTTATCCGAAATTCGGCTTAACCGAAAGACCTTAAAATTCCTTGAAGTCCTTTTTATGTTATTGTCAATACTATTTTTATCAATGTCAAGTGACACTTTTCAACATGCTTTGATTTATGATTATTATTTTGATTAAAACAATTCTGAATTATTTTTAATACATTGAAGAGTTGTTTTAATATTTATTAGCTTTAAAAATTAGAAGCAAAATAAGTAAAAATCAAATATTTGAAAGGTGTTATTTTACACTGGTAGAAATAGTGTTAAAAAAGCCTGTTCTTTATGAAATAAATAAACAGAATCAACCTACTTATTTGGTCCATTGTGTTATTTCGGGAACTTTATTAGACGCGTGCGATACTTCATTTTTTTTTACAAAATATGTTGTGATTGTTTTGCTGTTGGACTGACTTGTAATTTCGGTTTGTCATTCAGGGTGCTTTGAATATGGTATCACAACATTTTTATTACAACGGTGTTATAAATTACGATCAATGCTTTTCATCAAAAAAGTTTTCACCATAAGCCTCCCGGTTTTTCGAAAATTCCTATGGAGCCCCGGTTATCCAAAAATTCCAATGGAACCCCGGTTATCCGAAAATTCCTGTGGAAACCCGGTTATCCGAAAATTCCTATGGAATCCCGGTTAACCGAAAATGCTTTGGTCCTATATGCTTTTCGGATAACCGGGGTTTTACTGTATTCGTTAGACCGCAATTATCAAGAAAGCATATTTTATTCTTATTTCATTTGTCGCATTAATTGATCTACACTGTAAAAAATACCTGTTGTCTAAAAAGGAGATAGGAGACACTTTCCTGGGCGGTTGAAGCCAGGAATATCCTCAAAGCCCAGGAAGTAGGATCTATCTATTTCCAGCCAACCTAGTGAGAGTCAGGAAAGAATCTCTATTGAAACTTTTAAAAGGAAAAAAAAAATACATTGTTTCACAATGACATTACAAGTTGGGAGTTTCGGATTTTGAATGTCCTGATTTAAAAAACATAAATATAGCTTTAATAGCTATAATATTTTTAGTTTGATATGGTTCGTGCAAGGATTAAATCGTACTGTTTGTTGTGTAATCTAAGGTAATTTGAACCTGATGATTCTGCCTTAATTTCATAAATATTTCGTCATTTTTCAATATTTCGCAATTTTTCAATTTTTTATCTCGATTATTATTATTATTATTATTATTATTATTATTATTATTATTGGTGGATGGAAAGGGGGATATTTTTCATAAGAGGTATGAATTCATTTTCGATTATATGTGTATATATACGTATAGGTTTATATTTATACATGAAATAATAACACCAATATTAAAGTTCAATAAGGTCATTTAGCTCGTAAATTTCATTTTAAATATCATATAAACAACAGAATCGGATTGCGTCAGTGCTACTCTACTATATATTCTACTGTACTTTAATCAGAAAAACGCCATTTCCAAAAGGCAAATAGTACTTTTTTTCAATAATATTATTTAATTTTCCTTATTAAATAATTATAATATTATTAATAAATATATTTTTTTAAATATCTTAATTCTTAAGACGTAATAAAAGTAAATGTATTGTGGGTTAACCTGTAAAATACAGGATTATTTTCTTTCTCTATTTACAGTAAAAATTTCCACCACACATTTTTAAGCATGAAAGCCATTCATGCCAAATAGATAAAAAAATATTTAACTTCATAAAATTTCTGGCGTTTTTTAAATATGATAAAGCAAGGCATTTTGAGTTAAGCTAAAAAGATTCTGTGTTTTAATAGACGCACTAAATATATTTTATGTCTACTTCTTCTAATGGAACTTTAAAGTCCCGCCGAGGATTAAACGTTTAAATAATCATCACTTTACACACTTTAAAACATATGCGATTAGTATGTGAGTGAAAAAAGAAAAAAAAAGAATAAGAAAACGGACATTACTATTATTCAGAAGTTCTAAATTTTCAACTGCGATTTATTTTTTTAAATCATTTACTATGCCGATTTAAAAAACAATATAAAACAACTAAAGAAACTGGACATTGCTACTCTTATTAAAAAAATCTACATTTTCAACTGCGATTTATTTTTCAAAATCATTTCATGCCGATTAAAAAAAAAAGCATATTACTACTCTTATCCAAAAGTTCTAAATTTTCAACTACAACTACAGAAAAATATATATCAACTGCAGTTCACTTATTTTATTTTATTACATCACTTTGTTTCATCTGGTTAAGTTCAATCCAAGGCACTGCTACTTCTACTTTCAACTCTAATAATTATTGGCTCTCCCATTTCAAAACGAAGTGACGTATTTGCATAAATGAACAGCAATTAGTTATTAAAATATTCTCTGATGATGGCCTCGGGAAATGCAGGCCGAAAGTACTAAGAAGTTTTAAATAAAATGTATATTTTTAACTTGTAACATGTATTTTATTATTTTAGACGCCTTTTAGTAAAACGGCGAGCTTTTAAAAGTTCATATTGTGCATTTTATGTTTCAATCAAGGTGAAATATTACATTTTGTCTTATGATTTCATTTACAAAATATTCCCCCCCCTTTTTTTTAATTACAACTCTTTACATAAATTTCAAATATTTTTCCACTTACAAAAATTTGCGTAAATTAATTATATAATTATAGAAAACAAGCATAAAAATAAAAATATTTTTTTGTAAATGCACACTTTTATAAGCATTCAATGTTCTTGAAAATCACGCCTCCTTTTTTGAATGCAATTGATGATTTTTCAAAAAATTTCCGTCACAATACATTAATTTGGCATGGGATATCAAATCCGGTTATGGAAAATTCATAGTTTTTCTTTACGTTTGGTAGAAAGCGCGAGATAGTGAATTTAACTATATTACTTTGTTCTTTTTTAAAATATGGCAACAGAAGGGTGGGAAAAGCATAATTTAATCTAGCTGTTCGCGATTTGTAAATTGTTTTCTCAATGTATAATCATAATTTAATTAAAATTAATCTTTTAATTGGTAAAAGTGTGATTTTTTGAATTATTAAACACTTTAATTACATTGTTGCAGTTTCACAGCCAGTTGATCTTTTTTGACGGGCATGTAGTTTGGCACATAGTTAAATCCATTGTTGTTGTAACTCGTATACAATTGTAACCCTAAGGAATATTTGGTCATTCATCATACCTCTGGCGAACTAATGGAAAAAGGCCTTATAATTAAGCTATTAATTTATTATTAATTTCTAAAAATATTAAAACGTTGTATCCTCATCGGAAATACACCTGCGTATATATTTTTTATTATTCTAGAAAATCAGGGAGTGAGGGAAAAAGCGGCCACAAAATTACATCTTTACATATTAAAAAACAACTGGAGATAAATAAAGGAGTGTAAATATGCCTTGTTCATATGAGGGACTCACAATCATAGTAGACCAAGTCCACTTTTTTAAAAAAAAATGAGATAGTTCATGTAGAAGGTGCAGTAAACTGTGTTCTATCTACTGCCATAGTGAACCAAGTCTATAGTTCACATACTTTCTCATAGATTGTATCTGTGTCTAGAGTTGGTGAAGTAATACAAGAAACATTCACAGCCATACTGAATCAAGTCCATTCATCAGTGTACTACTCTTTCATCTGTGGTCCATTCTTCTCTAAATCTGGCCTCATTGTTATAAAAAACGTTGTAGATTAAATAAGTAACGATTTCAATACTTCTGATGAAAAATAAACGTTCGTGAATCACCAGATGAATAAACTATGAATGGAAAATAATATTTTTTTAATGAGTCCTCCCCACCCCCTTTTTTCGGAAAACAAACTGTAAACGTACTGACAGCGCTGTTTTTAAAGAAATCATTACAAGGAAAGAAAAGACTCTAATCACATAGTTCGATCTTCGGCCTTGAAAAGAATGTATGTACGACAAAGAATAAGACATCCGTGAAAATAAATTCTATTACAAAGTCTTCAGGACAAAGATTAATTTACACTTTAAGCTGTTAAGTATAGATACATGTAAATTATGTGATGACATATCAATCAAGCTTTCGACAGAAAATGATTAAAATACTAGAAAAAGTCTTGGAACCGAAGGAGAGCTCCATTTGCAGAAATCTAAACAGGCTAGAAAGAAAATGAAAACTGATAAAATTAAAGCCTCAGATGAAACTTACCGCTGTTTATTCGACTTGTAAAAAGCATTTTTCTTTCCTAAGCTGTCAAGATCCATATCTTATTATAAACGCAATCTATATGTTTATAACTTTGGGTTGCATTCCTTTAATAATAATGTTGGATACATATACGTCTGGGATGAAATAGAGACAGGAAGAGGTTCTCAAGACATTTCTAGCATTGTTGAAAGACACCTAAGAGAACAAGTCTCTACACATAAGAAAATTACTCGATATTCTGATGCCAGAGGTTGCTAAAATAGGAACATCAAAATGTCTCTTAGGCTGTTGAAACAAGTTAATAGTACAAACATAACAGCAGAGACAATTGACTACAAATTCCTGGTGTCCGGTGACTCTTTCCTTCCTAATAATATAGAATTTCGTCTGATTGAAGCGGCAAGTCGCAAGAAATAACACAGCTATGTTCCCGTAGACTGGAAGGAAACTATTATGAATACAAAAAGGAAATGTCCTAAATTTGATGTCATTGAAGTTAAGAATTCCGACTTTGTTTCTACTACAGCTTTGGAACAATGTATCACAAACAAAAAGAAGGATACCGATGAAGTTTGTTTTAGTTCGATGTAAATTAGATGGCTGCGAGTTGTGAGAGATTCTCCGCTTCATGTTACTGTTCAAAGAAACCCGTGACAGGCACCCTTGGCAAGTCGCAAGAAATAACACAGCTATGTTCCCGTAGACTGGAAGGAAACTATTATGAATACAAAAAGGAAATGTCCTAAATTTGATGTCATTGAAGTTAAGAATTCCGACTTTCTTTCTACTTCAGCTTTGGAACAATGTATCACAAACAAAAAGAAGGATACCGATGAAGTTTGTTTTAGTTCGATGTAAATTAGATGGCTGCGAGTTGTGAGAGATTCTCCCCTTCATGTTACTGTTCAAGAAATCCCGTGACAGGCACCCTTGGCAAGTCGCAAGAAATAACACAGCTATGTTCCCGTAGACTGGAAGGAAACTATTATGAATACAAAAAGGAAATATCCTAAATTTGATGTCATTGAAGTTAAGAATTCCGACTTTGTTTCTACTACAGCTTTGGAACAATGTATCACAAACAGAAAGAAGGATACCGAGGAAGCTTGTTTTAGTTCGATGTAAATTAGATGGCTGCGAGTTGTGAGAGATTCTCCCCTTCATGTTACTGTTCAAGGAAACCCTCAATGAGGATCAACCTTTTCGCAAAATAAATGTGGAAAAAAAGGTGCGTGGGCTCAAGTTACTTTCTTTGTCAAATATCAGTCAAGATGCATTGTATACGGGCCGTAGAAAAAAAACACTTCGGCCAAAAAGAAAGATATGATGGCTATTCTGCCATACATTCCGCCAATTCATCACGTACTCTTCAAGAATCTTCCAGTAGATGTCAATACCAGGCTCCAAGCTACTTCCTCTAAAGTACATCATGATGAAGAAGAATATGATGATGATAGTATTGTGTACAGTGAATGGTTTACGATAACTGGTAATATGTTTCACTCTTTGTGTTTAATTTAAAATAAAAAATATAATAAGTATATATAAATCAAAATAAAGAGTTTTTGTAAACATAATAAACAAGTTACACAAGGAAATTTCATAACCATACTGGACCAAGTCCTCATTAAAAAAAAAAAAAAAAACCCGTATAAGTTTACAATAGAAATATGAATTTGTCATTTGTAAAAGTAGGGCAGTATAAAAATGATGCTTTAAATTGAATATTGACCACATAATCCTTATAAATGACTTGACCTGAATTAATTATTTATTAAGAACTTTAAAGCGTTATTATTCACAATAGAGAAAATTGGACTTCGTCTACTATGGTTATAAGCTCCTCATGTATTCTTCTTTACCAGAGTTAGAGGTCTGCACGGGTTCGGGCTTGGTCCAAGGCCGGTATCTGGGCAGGCAAATTGAAGGTAAACTTTCAAACAGGTCGGTAGAATAAAGACAAACTTTCTAACAGGCCGGGATGACAAAAAAATTAAACGGACCATCCGGTCCGATAAAAAAATTAGACGGGCCGACCGACTTGATATAGAAATTTAAACGAAGCTGATAAAATAAGAACCGTTTTCAACGGATATGATTTTCGCGAGAATAAGTATAAATTATGCTGCACAAGCCGAAGCTAGTTTGACAACATCAATACAGAAATATGATATTTCCAACATAGAGATCGGCATCGGATACTTACATCGTGCCTGAGGTCCGGGTAACTTTTTTCAGCAGACTCGGGTCGGGAGGGGATCAGGCTTACATTTTTTTTTTTTCATAGTCGAGCCAGGCTGGAACTGGACTTGGTTGTTCGCAGGAAGTTTCGGGCAGGCAATATGTTTTGTAAAAACAGTAAAAGCGATAGTGAGCTTCTGTTAACGGAATCATTGGCAATATAATCTAATAAATTATAAGGAGATATTTACAAAAGCGTACTTTTTTATTATATAGCATTAAAAGTTATAACCTTCATTTTTTCTTTTATCCTAAACTAAATTAATTTTTTTAATGAATCTTCATTTGAATGTTGAAAAGTGTAAGAGTCTAAGTAATCATTAATATTGCTATTGTGTATTTTCTGTCTTGCGAACACACATAGTAATCTAAAATATACTGTAAAATTTTCTCATAAAAATGTATGCAGTATTTTTTAAAAGAATCTTAATTGTATCTTAAATTAAATTTAAAACATCAAAAACCCGACTGCTTAAAAAGCGAACTAATTAATTATTTCTCATCAATGTGAAACTTTTTTTTTATATAACTTACCTATTTTTTTCATTTACTTGTACTGATGACTTTTAAATTGTGTTTAATTGTTAGTTCCTATCTATAAACACTGTGTTGATGAGACCTATAGATGTCTATGAAGGTTAGAGTTGCAGTAAAGCTAGAAATCCTATCGACACAACTTCCAGGTTGTGTAATATTTAAACGGAGCTTCTGACTGTAAAATAGTCAATGAAACATCGTCTTCATTTTGAGAGACCTATCCAATGATATGCCATCCAATAGGGTGCGTAATATTTTTTCGTCTCTACAGCCATTTTGTATTTTACGCTCGCCATTTTGAATTTATAAAAACAAAACCTAACCTATAACCATCGGACGGTTAAGACGAATCGATAGAGACCTCATTCATTAAAATACATCCAGCCGTTGGGATGTTTCGAGAGTATAAAGAAATCCACATACCCAGATACGCGTGAAACATATAACCCTCCTTGGCAGTCGGGTAAAAAAATCGTAATGTTTTGTAGAATTTGAATCCGGCCTGTTTTTACAGATCTTTGCATGGGCCAGGCCGTGAACTTCAAAGATATAAACGGGCCGGGCCTTCGCCGAAATTAATTTTTATACCGGGTCGGGCCTGCTCCTGGAAATTCCGTCCCGTGCAGATCTCTAGTCACTAAAGAACTTCATTCAACTTCAATTAATTCAACGTCGATGCCTGTAAATGTTGTTTTACCTCTCGTGTAGTATACGTGCTGTGAAACAGAAACATGGAAACGCCGCGCCGAGTAGTTTTCTGCCATTTGACTGCATACCTACCTGAAGCAATATTTACGGCCAATGGTGGTGCATTTGAGCGAAATTCTTCGGTATGTACTAGTAAATGAAATATATAATTGAAAATTTAGAACTTTTTTAATGAGAATTAACAATGTTCGGTTAATTTAACTTTTAAGTGCATAGTGTAACTCAGGAGTTACATGGTCTTTTTTTGCCATTTTGCGCTTTCTATTGGTCTTTTGGCGAACTATTATGTGTTACTTACGTATGATAACATGCGTTTAAGGTCGTGAAGTCTGTTTTTTATCTGATTTGTTGTCACGGGGAGATTATAAGATCTTTTGTTGATACTGCTCGCAATGTACTCGGCTGGAGTTTTTTCTCTATCTTTGTAAGATAGTCATTATTAATTCTGCTAACCATTACAGGGTTCGATACGCTCCAAGGACTTTCAAGGACCTATTAAAAGAATTTTTGTAAACAAATATTTGCTTTACTTAATATAAAAAAAATCCATCTTCAGATATTACGACCGGTACTTTACGAAATTTCTAGTACTAAAATACCTAAAATCCCCTAATTCCTTTGATGCGTACGAACCCTGGATTAAAAGCATTATAAAAATTATTATATCGCTGAGTAGTTGTTATTGTGCGGTGTAAAGCAGCATATAAGTATATAATTTATAAGTATATATAAGTATATAAGTATTTAAATTATATACTTATATATATAATATAAGTATATAATTTAAAATGATAATTTTTTAATCAATTTTTGTTATATAATTCAGGAGTGACATTATGTTCAACAGAACATAAATAATTTTTTGCATTATTTTCCTAGTGGATATTTAACAAAAACAGAGGGAAAAAATAAAAAATCATGTAATAAAGTGTTAAAATAGAAATATATGTAGAAATGAATTTTAAAATTCAAAAGAAAGACTGAAAATGTAAAACTAACGTTTCTCTGTAAATAAAAAATTTCATAAACTTAATATTTTTACCCCTTAATGATTAAGATTGTGCTTATGACATGTTTTATCTATGCTTGACGCGTGATTTTTTTTTTTTGGGGGGGGGGGGGCATAAGGAGACAGCGCAATCATCCTCGCATCCGCGAATCACAGTTCACACGGTTCTCAATTCTATAGTATATATATAAAAAAACACACAAATGTTTCCTAATATTTAAAATTCATATTAAAAAAAAGCACAAATAAATGTACTAAATTACTTACAGGTGCATACATATAATATAAAGTTATTTAAAATACATTAGAAATATCTTAAAAATACATTAAAAATCCAAAACGTTTTCAGTTATCAGTGGTTATTTAAATGCTGTTATTTTACTTTGCGCTTATTCGAGAATCGGCTAGAAGAGATCACTGTAATTTATCACCCGGCCGTCATCGGTGGTTATTTAAAATACAATGATCTCTTCAAACCGGTTCTCGAATAAGGGCAAAGAAAAATAACATCATTTAAATAACCACTGATGACGGCCTTGTGATAGCTGAAAACGTTTTGGATTTTCAATGGTTTTTAATGTATTTTTAAGATATTTCTAATGTTTTAAATAACTTTTTATTGTACGTATGCACTTGCAAATAATTCAGTACATTTATTTGTGCTTTTTTGTATAAATTTTAATTATTTACTGAAGGTGAATTTAGCCCTAGAATTTTAACTTTCATTCAGTGTTTCCTAATCTTCAAAAATATATTATAACCACGCTCAAAAACATGCAATAACCTTTCCCGAGTTACATGCGATTTTGAAAAAGTGTTCGTTATCTTTAGAAACCTCTGAAATCAATATATTTTCGAGATCTAACAATAAGGAAGCATTTATAAAATCAAAGTATCTTTTGCTGTCACTGATTTTTGGAAATTTTTGCGGTTGGTTGGTTGGTTGTGTTTATGACGGCCAATTATCAGCACGAGGGATATAAGCCCAAAGGGGGAGAGTGCCCTCCGTGGGTGTCTTTCTAAGGGAACCTAACCCATATTAATGCTTGAAGAACCCAGATTCGGAGAAAACCACGAAAACTCCGAACTATTAGGCCGACGGGCGCGATTGGGATCGAACCCAGCACCTCCCGTCTACCAGCTTCGAGAGCAGGATCTCTCGGCCACTGGTGTGGCCGAAAAAGTTTGCGAGTAGTTTTTATCGTGTATTAATTATTTTCCTCAACCCGAAATATCGGTTTTTAGGATGCTATCTATTCTCAATTTGAAATTTTCAGCTGTGTGACTGAATTTATACATGCAAGAGTAACAAATTAATATTAACTTTAATGTTAATAATATTTCAAATTTTAATTGCTTAAAAGGCGTACAGCCAACAGATTGAAAACGTGTCCAACCCGGGACTCGAACCCGGGTCAATGCTAACATGTGATAGCGAGAAATGCCAGGCTGGGAATCGTTCCAAGTGGTTCAGTTGGTAGAACGTCGGTGCGCTATGCCGTTGACCCAGGTTCCAGTCACGGCTTGGACACTTTTTCACTGGCTGTACGCTTTTTAACCCTTTATGTACTCAATTATGATTTCATGAAAATGTTATCTTCTAAAGCATTTTTCGTGAATTTTCGAAACTACATTAGAAGATTTACATCATCATTTAATAAATTTTAGAGGTATTTTAGAAGAATTGAAGGATTTAGAAGAATTCATTAAATTTGATATTTATATTATTTATTTTTTATAGGGATTTTGAGCAATATTTATAACTCCACTCAAATCTTTTATTTTAAATATTTTTCTTAGTATTTTGTAGAATTAGGAAATGTTCAAATGTAATATTCTTACAATAAAAACATAGAAATATATCCTAATTGAAAAATTTCCCCACCCCTCCCGAACGTCAAGAAAGCTGAAAAGATGCAAAGGCAAAAGAAATAATCTTTTTAAAAATATTTTTGTTTTCGGTAACCCATAAGGCTTTTGGAACAAGATAAAGTAATGCATCTATAACTCATTCTAAACCGTATTACAGCTAATCCATGTATTGAATGAATTTTATAACAAGTTATTCTAATGGTTCTTATAAGTACCTTCAGTAGATAAAGAATTAAGCAATTAAAATTTGAAATATTATTGAATGCAAGGCGTGTGAAATTTTCGACAGAAAAATTTCCAACTATTATGTAGCTTTATTAACCATTTGGAAAAATGGTTATTGTTCTCTGTCAGGGTAGGAAATCAAAAAAATATCTGAGGCATTTTATTGGTTGAATTCGCATTTTATTCGTTTTCTGATTGGTCTATACAGTAATCTGTATTTCCCTTTACTTTCAACAGAGATGGATACTTCTGTTGCCACTATGACAAAAAAGTAATAAAAACTACAAAAAAAATTAATAACTCAGAAACAAATTCAAATACAGCTTTCAAACAAACTGCATTTAAAAGTACTTTTTATCTTTATACGACGGTGTAAAAAGTAACATTGTGGGATGTTTAGAAGTTTAAGAAAGAAATTTCATTTAAAATTGATCGATGGAAAAACCTTTTCCCGAATAGCCAATGAAATGCTTGGATAATATGCAAGTTTCAGGTGGATAATACGTAAGTTTCAGGAAATCTGACGAGTCGCAGGCGATTTTTGTCGCGTGCAATTTGTACGTGTAATAACACTATTAATGTTTAATTCATGGCGTACGTTATGTATGATCAACTCCGTGCGATTTTTTATGTCTTAAATTTTAGTCATTGAAAAAATCAGTTTCCAAATGGCCGTTGCAATTCGTTAAATTGCTTTTTTTTTTTATTTAATGTTAATGTTAATGCTGTTAATGTATCGTGTTTGTCTGTAAAACATGTTTTGTGAACATGAAAATGCTTAGTCGAGAAAGGATAGCATTCTAAAAGCCGATATTCAGGGTTGAGAAAACTAATTAATAAAGTACAAAAAATTCTCCGAAAACGTTTCGGAAGATCGGTGGCTGCAAAAGAAACTTTGTTTTTATAAACGTTTCTTTAAATCAGAAAATATTAGGTTCTGAGGTTTTAGGTAGCTTTCATTACAAAAAGCTACCTATTGCAGCCATTCGGAGGAAAACGATTCCGAAAAATTTTGGTATATTTTCACCGATCATGACCCCCAGACCCCCAGACCCCGAAACCAACCTCCGTTCAAAATTGATATATATATATATATCCATATATATATATATATATATATATGATCTTTGTCATACTGTAACTCTGGTATTTATGAACCGATTTGGATAAAATTTCGTGTGTACATAGTACATACCAATGTCTCGACCGAGTTCGTCGGCCAGCTTCATCCGCCATCTTGTTTCAAAATGACGGCCATTTAAAATTTAAAAAAAAAATTAAAATTTAAAATGAGGCACCAAAATATGACACATTGAAAAAGATTTTTTTCTTATGTGTTTGGGCTTGATACAAAGATTCTGGAGCATTTTTAGTTTCGTCTATATCTTAAAAAATGGCTGAGATATAGCAATTTGAATTTCTAGCATGGCTGACATTTTGAAACGATCTGATTTTTGTCACGCGATAATACACGTATTTATGAACCGATTTAGATGGGACAAAGAATGTGCATAGTACACAGTAATGTTTCGACTGAGTTCGTTGGCCAGCCTCATCCGCCATCTTCTTTCAAAATGGCGGCCATTTAAAATTTTTTTTTAAATTTAAAATTTAAAATGAGGCACAAAAAAATTAGACATTGAAAAATATTCTTTTCTTATGTGTTTGGGCTTGATACAAAGATTCTGGAGCATTTTTAGTTTCGTCTATATCTTAAAAAATGGCTGAGTTATAGCACTTTGAATTTCTAGCATGGCTGAAATTTTGAAACGATCTGATTTTTGTCACGCGATAATACACGCATTTATGAACCGATTTGGATGTGACAAGGAATGTGCATAGTACATAGCAATGTCTCGACCGAGTTCGTTGGTCAGCCTCATCCGCCATCTTGTTTAAAAATGGCGGCCATTTAAAAATTAAAAAAAAATTAAAATTTAAAAGTGAGGTATAAAATAATTAGAAATTGAAAAAGATTTTTTCCTTATGTGTTTGAGCTTGATACAAAATACCGGAGCATTTTTTGTTTCGTCTATGTCTTAAAAAATGGCTGAGTTATAGCACTTTGAATTTCTAGCATGGCTGACATTTTGAAACGATCTGATTTTTGTCACGCGATAACACGCGTATTTATGAACCGATTAGGATGTGGCAAGGCATGTGCATAGTACATAGCAATCTCTCGGCCAAGTTCGTTTGCTAACTTCATCCGCCATCTTGTTTCAAAATGGCGGCTATTTTAAAAAAAAAAAAAAATAAAATAAAGTGAAGTACAAAAAAATTAGAAATTGAAAAAGATTTTTTCTTATGTGTTTCAGCTTGTTGCAAAGATTCCGGATTATTTTTTGTTTTGCCTTTATCTAAAAAAAAAGCCGAACTATAGCAGTTTCAATTTGGAATGTGTGTGACATTTTAAAAAATCTGATTTTTTGCCTGCAACAGCACTCGCATATATCAACCGATTTAGATATGTGTGAGTATGTGCACAGGAATTACTAAGGTCTCGACCAAGTTTATTGCTGAGCTTTGTTGCACCCAATTATGTTGTTTTAAAATGGCGGACTATCACCTATAATTCGAGTTAATATAATTATTAATATAATTCGGGATATCACCGAATTTGGCGACAAATATAAATCACTTTAATTAAAGCAGCTTTGATAACGCTGACTAATTTCGCGAAATTCTCATTCATATTCAATATTGACAAAAATTTGTATTTAATCTTCTATAATCGGGTTCCACTAATTTGAGCTCCGTGTGTTTGAATAATATAAGCTGGCTTTTAAAAAATAAGGAATATGAAAGCTACCTCTTTCTCCCGGCACTGGCCGGAAGGACTTTCTAAAAATAAAGAAAGTTTTTTGGAAGTAACTCGAAAGTATTGTACATTTTCATTTGTGGTTATATTATGGATTGAGAAACACTGGTCTTTTTTACAGGGTAAAAAAGTGTGTGTTTTCAAGTAATTGGATACAAGTAAGTATTTTTTAAATTTAATTAATTTATTTACTGCACTACAAAATATGACTCGATATTTACTTGAATAAATATTTTTAGAGTTCCGTACTTAAAAAGTGAAAACGTAACCATTATAAGATTCTGTGTCTGTCTGTCTGTCCGTCTGTTTTTGGCGCAGCATGTCCCTATTGGGACTTTGGCAATAAAACCCCAATCAATCCGTCAATCAATCAATCAATCAATCAACTCTCCGTCTGTCACAGCCATTTTACTCGTAAACTACGGAACGTGGGAAATTTAAATTGGCTGAAGTAATAAAGGCTATTGACCCACATATTTATATATTACTAACCATTCACAAATATATTTGGGAAAAGTGTAGGCGGATAATTAAGTTACTTAACAAAAAAATCTTTTTTTACGTGTGGTTTATCGTGTGAAAGCATTAACATTCATAACGACGATCTCAAAAATACATTTATTTTAATTTTAGGTATTAGATTTTCAGAGATATCGTCGAAAAGGTAATGCAAAAATATGTCCCCTAAATCCTTTCCGAATCTACTGAAACTAACATTATGGGAACATTAGAGGTAGTAGAAGTTAATTTAAACCTTGATAGAAAACTATAGCGGTTATCCTAGGTCACATAGTTTTCAGAAAAATAGCATTTCAGCATCAGGAAAATCGTCACACACAAATTTTGATTAGCGGCATTCAGCAAGAATCGTCACACACAAATTTTGATTAGCGGCATTCAACAAAAGAGTTAAGGACTGCTGGAGGTACCTATCGTCGTAGAAGTATGAAATGATTGTTGATAATGACTTTCGAAATAAATATTTGATAATTATCCGAGATATGAACCCTTAAAGACACGAACAATTTGAACATACATAAAGACACGGGCGGCGCACTCTATGTGACATCGGGTTTTAAAGCCTAGATAACAATTTTTAATGATATATTTGTGTAATACAAATACCCAGTTGTAATATAAAAGCAATAAACGTCAAACTGATTAAAGCAGACTAATTTAATTAGAATTAATCACATAATTACTATGGGATTCGCGGCTAGTTTGGATTGCGTGGTTCTCGCTATACGCCTACCGTGTCTTTAAAGGTTAAATAAAAATCTATCTGGAAAAACGCGGTATACCGACCAAGGTGGTGTTGCAACTTAGCGACTACCTTTCGAAGCGCATTTAGCATAATGCCAAGTTTACGCTTTGAACTAGGGTTTTATTTTAGGTAAACTCTTAAAATAAAAGATTATTACGTTGAATTTGGGTTTATGACATTATAATTGAAGTTTAAATATGCACTACTTTTATTGTCAGCACCGAATTAAGTTCATCATAAACAGACTAGGAAATTAATAAAAAAAAATTATACAGAATAGCAATATTTGATATTATTTAGGCTTCATATTTCACTGAACTTTCATGGTATATCCATTTATTTTTTTCTTCTTTTCTAGTATATACCCAACCCTACATAGTATAGTTTTTTTTTTTTTTTGTTTTTTTTTTTTTTTTACAAAGTCTTGTTATTCTTTTAGCAACGATTTTTTTGTAATATTAAAGTTACTAATTAATATATTTTTGTAAGTAACCCTCTGTGTGCGGGTAATACTCGCACTTGACCGATTATTTAAATATAGAAATCATTAAAAGGAAATTCCATTCAATGAATTGCATGAAATGATAAATGGTATAACTGACCATAAATTGGAGCGTTCTCATTGGTCAAAATAGAGATAAATTACGGTTATATAACCGTTTTCTGTAAAAACGGTTTAATGACTGGACAGTTTGCTACAGATTTTTAACAGTGTAACCTTATACTTTCCTGCAGTAAATTTACTAATGAAAGATATAAAAATTTATAGCATTTTCTATGTGTTTCATTCCGTATTTTATTCATTTATAGGTTTATTCGTTTCCTTCTGCTACATATTAAAATAATTTATGCACGCAAGATTAACAAAATAATGTTTATTTTAATGTTAATGCGGATAATTTAGCATCCGTTGAACATATTTATTGAACATGAAAATGTTTACTTCGTTTAAATTATCGAAATTGTTAATGCCTCGTATGCCCAGATGTACTTACATGCAATTTGTTAAAGTTTTAGCGTTTATCTTATTTCTTTCAATTACTTTTGTGGAAATGTCACTTTCATCAAAGCTTTTTAAGAAAATTTTCTTTTCTGATTAATTTGCCAATACAGTAAAACCTCTTGTATCCAAAACTCTCGGTTAACCAAAATCCACTTTTAATGCTTTTTTTTTTTTACTATCACATTCTTTGAGTGCAAAATCCATTTTGAAAGCCTTTTTTTTTTTTAAACTATCGTATTCTTTGTGTGCAAGCAGTCCTTTCCGAACTACGAGTACATATAAATATTTGAACCCCTTTCTTAGAGTTCCTTTGAACTTAAATTCAGCTCCCGTTAGCTGCCGAGAGGGGGAAAAAAACAAAACAATTTTGAAGCTTTTGAATGTTTTGCAAAAGGTTTGACATGGCTGAAGCAGCAGAAAGACTGTGATACTGGTGAACTAATAATATTAAAAAACACCGTGATAGAGCTTCAAAGCAAAGACAATCGAAACTGCGACAAACGAAACATTTTTTTTCAAACCCTTGTGATATATGTAAAAGGTACTTAGTTTCAAAATTAAAATTCAGGTAATTTATTCTTGTTTCTATTTTGCTATTGCTTTATTTTTATTAAGCACTTGTTACCATAATAAGAAATATTGCATATATTTCTCCTTAATCTTAAAATTGAAGCATTCTCGATTATACAAAAATTTCGATTTTTCGAAAGATGGTCGGTTCTAATTACTTCGGATAATCGAGGTTCTACTGTACTTCTGAATTCTTTTACTTGGTTTTTACTTTCTACTTGGTTACTACTTGGTTTTCTTTTACTTGGCAAAGACCACATTCAAAATCTTGAGTTGTTTATTGATCCGGGATCATTGGGAAAGTGAACGGACTCCGAAAGAAAACAAGTTCTGGTGGTCAGACGGACCAATAGCTCAAAACAGTTTCTTCGCTTTTTAGGTGCGTTCGTAATTATATAAATACGTACACTTATAGTCGTCGTCTGGCCCGTCTGTCTGTCTGTTCGTCCGTCTGTCCGCATATAACAGCGCAAAAACTATCCAACCGGGTGGTTTGAAATTTAGAACATGTAACTGTTGAATAATTTTGTCGAATCATTTTAAATTTTATGAAAATCGGATGTTTAGTTCAATGACAGGGACAGTCAAAAGCATTCCGTTACATTACGGCCAATGGGAAAAAATAGTTTCAAGTGCATTTTAATGATGTTACATCCTTTCGAACATAATGAAATTGATATGCATTTATAAAGTGCACTAAAATAAACATTTTATAGAATATGCTGTACAAAGAGTATTTATTATTCATTTACAGGGTCGCACAAAAGTATACCGTTACATAATGGTATAGAGGGAAACATTTGTTTGGGGCGTATTTTAATTATGTTAAACTATTTCACATACAATGAAATTGATATACGTTACTGAAGTTTACTACAAGTTACTTGTGTAATAGAAAGTGCATAGCATTTACAGAGACACACAAAAGATTTCGGACGCTATGCTGTATCCGAAATACTGTATATTAGCAATGATTGCTGGAAGTGCATTTTGAGTTGTGATATGAGTTTTTAAGTTTAACTAAATTTTTGCATATTACGTTGTGTGTCTAAATGCTGTAGATCATGTACAGGGCTACATAAACAAATTCGCAAGGGTTCGTAAGGTTTAAAACTTCGTTATAGAGCGAACGCACCTCATTTAAGACGTTTGACGTACAATTTCCGGCTTGTTTTTTTTCGGAGGTGGGGGGGGGGGGGGGGGGGGTATAAAAAGACAAATTACTGTCGGCGAATCGTAGCTCACACGGCGCTCAATTTCTTGCATATTCGTTGAGGTTGCAAGAGGATTCAAAATTTGAGTGACATTTCTACAAAAGCAACTGAATGTCCTTTCGCTTTGCTGAAACCGATACGAACGGCATTGCGCTATTCCCGGTTGCAGAAAATTCTCCAAGTGTCTGTGACAGATACTTCAGGGGCAGAAAGTACTCTGCTGGTAAAATATTTTATAACTGAAGCATTAATTAATCAAACAATCACTTACTTTTGACGTCTTTATGTATTTTATTCATTTTTATTAATAATAATCTTAAGTTTTGTATAAATAAAGAGCTAAACATAATTATAAAGCGAAATAAAGGTTTGATGGAAAAATAATCTGGAAAAGAGAAAAGAAAATCTGTGACGCCAGTCTCGCGTCTTAAATTTTCTGCTACTGGGGCGCTATTATATTTTCTAATGTATCCCACAAAATTTGGGCTGTTAATGGCGAACCCTTTTAGTTGATCATTTACAGTAGGATTGGGAGAAGAACGATAGAACAATATACAGTATACTAAAACCATCCCTGAAAAATTATCTAACAATGCAATTCCTATTAAAATCCCTCCACTAGTACTTTTTAAAAAGGCTAATCTTTCACAATCGGATACACTTGGTTATAGAACTTTCCATCATATTTCTATGCGATATACTAAAACCTTTCCTGAAAAATTATCTAAATAACAGTGCACGTTTCATTGACATGTCTTCAGTAGATCTTTAAAAAAAAATAGCTAATCTTTTATAATCGGGTAATGGTTATAGAATTTGTCCTCATATTTATATAACTAAGAAACGTAGTGCGATATGCAATATACAAAAATCTTCCCTGAAAAATTATCTAACAGTGCAAGACCCATCAAAATCGATTCAGAAGAATTCAAGTTATAAGCGGCTGGAACGAAATTCCCATTTACATTTTATGTATATGGTAGCAACTTGTTGCAAAAACTTTCTGTAGCATTAAATTTTTCTTCCTACCATAAAAAGTAGCAGTTACAATTACTAATAAAAAATTATCAAAAATAGTATAAATTTAAAATCTGCATTCTCCTATTTTTCTGCGTTGATAAAAGAACATAATATATTTCACACTTTTACAAATATCTAATAAATTTTTTTTTTAAATGTATATTTAAATTTACATTTTCAAATAAGAACTGTTGAAGTGACGCTACTTTTCTTCCTTAACTTAATATTATACATTATAAATCCCCCCCCCCCCCCCCAAAAAAAAAGAGGAAATATTTTCAAAACTAAGTAAATTTTTAATAATGCAAGATTCTTCTTTTAAAATTAGCTCAAAAATATTTCGGTTAGAAATATATATTTCTAAATGCTTTTTTACACAGTTGAAAATCACCGCTACTTGAGAGAATTTTTACGAAGTAATAATTCAGAAATTGCGTTTCAAAGTTAATTTCTTTAGTTTATCTCAAGTATTATGCAAATTGTAAAGAAATGAAATATGTTGTGAATCATCTTTTTATACAAAGTATATTTAAATATTAAATGTTATAAAAAAGTTGTTTTAAACTTAAGTGTAAATAAAGTATTATTGTATTGCATCTGCAATCTTCCACGAACGAATTTTTATTCTTTCTATAATAATAGCTTAAATATTTGCATTTAAATTAAACACCGGATAATAATCCTGCATTATGAAATTTCAGTTGGAACTAATTTTTAATCTTTTGCATTTGCACCATGGCTTATAGCTATATCTAACAAAACAAATTGTGAGATAGATTTATTTTCGAAGAGAGATTAAATCTTACTGACATTTTGAAAAATAAGTTAAGTCCCCTGTTGAGATTATATCCATAATTCGGTGAAATAATATTAACACGTTAAGCGCCACGTCAGTCACCGTGGCTGACACTGAATTTTCCGTTTAGAACGCGTCATTCACCCATGACTGACGGCCTAAAATATGACATAAAACTAAATATATATATATTGTTTTAAGTAATTACTGAAAATTTATTTAAAATTTACTTACCTATTATTTATTACAGGATTATACTTTCTTAAAAATTACTTAAAACATTGTAAATTTTTCAGCTTCAGTGTCAGTCACCGTGGCGATCAACGTGTTAACTATTATTTTTAATTCAATCAAACTGATTAGTAAATGTATCATACGAATTAAATTTATCCAACTGAGCGGAAAAATGGCCAAGCTGGAGCTCGAACCCAGAACATTCGACTTACATTGTCAATGTTTTACCTTTTGATCTACCTGGGCTGACAACCGGCGCTCAGTGGAGTATTTGAAGTAAAATCCTGGCCAAAATTTTTTTTCACGAGTTTTATAGTTAAAATCATTGCTGTTGACTTTCTATTAGTAAATACACTTAATTAAGGTTGTATACGCATAAAAGTATACATTTAATTAAAAAAAATAAATATATAATACAAAGTTTACTTAACTTTTTACTGTTTATAAGAGGAAAGTAATGGTTGATAGAGTTGTTTTGCTTGCAAGTAATGTTTAATTAAATGTTGTTAATTTTACTATATGTAAACATTTAATTATATCAACTAATGTATTAATATGTATATATATATTGTTTGTATTTAGTATTCACCAAAGTTGAGAGTCTCTAAAATTATTATTAAGAGATTACCAAAGCAATCTATATTTAAAAATGGCAACGATATTCGGAAGTTTTTTTTTTTTTTTTTAATTAGCCTTCAAACTATAAGCAATAGGATTATACTTCAAAAATGATCCGGCACACCTTTAAAAAGCTATGTATTAAAATCAGTATACCTAAATTAGGCTTAAAAAGGAACAGATTTTTAATTTAATTTTTTTATTATTATTATTTTAAAAATAAAGCTTTTAAGTTCAGCAATTCATGAAGTCACACAAAAAAAAAATTATATATATATATATACATTTAAACATAATTAAACACAAAAAGGAAGTTGAAACGTAGCAATAACGTAGCAATGAGGCATCTTCTGGAAAGGAAACTTCCTCTTCAACTGAGTTTAAGAACCACCGGATAGAGGTCTGCACTGGCCCGGGCTTGGCCTGAGGCCCGTACCCGGCCCGGCGGAATGAAGGCGAATTTTCAAAGGGGCCCGGCAAAAAAATTGAACGGGCCTGCAGGGCCGATAAAAAAATGAATCGGGCCGATAGGCCCGATATAAGAATTCAAGCGAAGCAGATAAAATACGAGCCATTTTCAATGAATATGACTTTCTCGAGAAGTATAAATGTGCGTCACGAGCCGATACGAGTTTAACAACATCAATACAGAAATGTAACACATCCATCGTAGAGATCGGCATCGTACAGTTACAAGATGTTTGATTCCGGGTTTAATTTTTTTCAGCAGGCTCGTGCCGGGACGGAACTGGTCTTAATCGATCTCAAGATGTGTAGGGTAGGCATTATGTTTTGTAAATTATTAAGAGTGATAATGAACTTCTGTTAACAGCATCTTTGGAAATATACCTTAAGGTTAAAAGAAGAACCTAAAGAATCTCATATTCACTGCTCAACAATGCGAAACTTTCTGACACATTTTCTGTCTCATTTTTAACTATAAAGGCATAAAATTGACAGGCTTGACTATTGAAGGCATTTGGAAACGAATAGCTTTCTTCATATTTGATAAATACTTACAGAGATAACAAAGAGTCTTGTCACGTGACTGCACATTTTCTCCTTCCCTGTGCTACCGCTTTCAGAAATTCCATTCAAAACGCCAACTTTGGCAGTATTTTCAGAAAGATATATTGTTTTTATCTATGAAAAAAATGGCATTTACATAGTTTCTGAATAAGAATACCTGCCAATCTTACGCGTTTCCGAAAATAAATGAATTCATAAATGTGTCGAAATGCAGCTCCTTTGTATTTGATAGTAATTAAAATATACTCTAAAATATTCCCATAAATATGTATGTAGTATTCATTAAAAGAATCTTAATTGTATGTCGAGAGAAAACGGATTTTTTTGTAGAAATTGAGTCGGGCAGGGCCGGGCTCGGGCTGAGAATTGTAAAAATGCAAACGGGCTCGGTCCGAACTTTCAATTTTTACACCGGGCCGGGCCTGGAAATTCCGGCCCGTGCCGGAGACAACTCATACTCATGCTATAGAAATAGAACGATGCACCAGTCAGTTAACTTTTATAAAGTATGCGTTTTACAGTTGTTGAGAAAATTTTTATTTTTGCATTTTTGGTCAGTTTTTACTCTTACTTTACTCTTTTTCTTTTACTCTTATTTCCGTCAATTACTCCACTGTGCGGCGGGCATATTTCGCTTAGATAACCTTATTGATAATACGAAGGTACTGAGTTAAAAATAAATAGTGCATCTACGTACCCATGTGTAAAACCAACAGAGTGAAAAAGTGCCCAATCCTGGATTCGTACCAGGGTCATTGGCATTACGCATACTCTAGCACTAAGCTATCTGGACGATATCCATCTTAGCACTTCTCATCTTATCTGGTGGCAAGACTGAAGGATTAATGCCAATGATACTGATTCTAATCCAGACCAAGACACTTTTTTCACTCAGTTGGTTTTAAACCTTTTAGCCAAGTTGAATAAATATTCAGCAATTTAAATTTCAAATTACTAAAAAATAGGCGCCCTAAATTTTCTACAAATTTCCACAAGTTAGTGTATAGGTATGATGTGATTTAAAAAATCCAGCATTGAGAAATCCGGAAACTTCAAAAAACCGGCATCATCCCTCGTTTTTCTTTACACTTCTAACTTAGGGCAGAAATAAAACAACAGGGTGAATGCTTGTATTTTTCTTCTCTGAAGTTTTGAAATTCTTATTAATTTATTTATTAGATCTAATAGAAGTCTGTTTCAAAATCAGGGAGCATTGCTTCTAAAATGAAGAATTTAAATTTGTCTATCGCAGAAAAAGTGGACTTAATAAGAAAGTTAGAAAGAATTGTGAAAACTTTGTCTGCTGAATATGGAGTTGGATCGTCGACAGTTTATGACATTAAAAAACAGAAGCTAAAAACGCTGCATTTTTATACAAAAAGTGAGGCCACAAGGGATTAAAGAGAAAAAACACTCCTGAAGGGAAATTTTTCACTAATTATTAGAATTTTTTTTTGGTAACACAGCAAATTTCAATTAAAATATATTTTTTTAATATTTAGTTTTTTTTATCACATAACTAGCTGTTTAACCCGTTCTATGCACGGGAGTTCATGAATTTAATTCTAAAACCAAAATTAAAAATAACTATTCGATTTAGTAAAATATTTTTCTACTACTGTGCCAATTTTTAAAATGAAACTAAAGCAGCAGATGATAAAACGATATCTTTGGAATAGGATAATAAATAGAATAAAAGAGGTTTGTTGATGTTTGTGATAAACTGTGGTTCTTTATTTTAAAAAATTTGTAATAATTAAGCGCAGTTAAATAATCTCTAATTATTTGCATGTGAGGTAAAAGAATTATCGTATACCCGCTAAAGCTTTTTATTATTGCAGCGTGGCGTACGTAATATGCATATTTCTAATTATTTGCATGTGAGGTAAAAGAATTATCTTAATACCCGTTACAGCTTTTTAGTGCAGCGTGACGTACGTAATATGCAATGCGTCTTGCAATAGAAAGGAAATTGTTGTGGTAAGAATTTTATTGGGGATTTTTAATTTTTGGCAACTGCTATAACGAAAAATGGTTAAATTTGATAGGAAATTGCTGTTAACTTGGTGGTTTTTTTATTAATTAAAAATGAACTATAAGTTACTTCGATTCCAGATTACTTTAGTTGCCCCGACCGTGTTTTAATACACATGTATGTAACATTTCAGAATTTTCGCTTCCAGACTGTGGATTTGTATAGACAGACAAATTTTCATTTTTATATATAAGATTATCACTTGGAAATGAATTAAATTTTGACTAAAGCACTATTAAGAATATCGGAAGTACAATTTTCACAACGTCAACCGTCTAACTACTCCATAATCAAAAGCTTACAGCAGTTCCAGATATTGTTTGGACATAAATTTCAATCTGAGCATGCGCCCTTTGCGTGTGTTGCCATTTTGTTCTGCACATAGACACTCTAGTTATGAATCACAAATAATCTATTTTCATTCTCCACTTGTTTTAACTCTATTGAGTCTTTCCTTTCTTCGTGAATGAAATTTGAAAACTAAAAACTGCTGTTAGTTTTAAAAGTTAAAGTTTCTGAATTTTCCGTAAAATATAAAATAATTCCTTTTGGGTATGCGTATGTATGTATGTGTGTGTATTTTAGAAACTCTTTCGTGAATTTCAAACAAAATAAAGCTAATGTTTCAAAATCCAAATTTTTCTTAAATTAAATCGAATCACCTAAAACTACTTAGAAATCACTTTGTGAAAAACATTTAAGAACACTCTGTGAAAAACATTTAAGTTTTAAACTACTAATAAAGAAACTATGACAAGATCTGTAGCAAGACTTTAAAAAGTATAAAAGTCTTTTTCTTCTTTTTTTAGAGAAAAAAAATGATAACTCAAAAGGAGCAAAAAACAAATAAACAGACCTCCAAATAGACGTGTTAATGAGCTTAGAAAAAGAAAGCAAAACAACGGAGGTTAAATTATTCACAGAGCTTACTTTTAAATGAGATTTATTTAAGAACTTTTTAATGAATCTTTATTTCTAGCTCATTTTGCTGTATGCTTTGTAATCTTTTTTTTCTGATTAAAACATACAATGATGAAACATTCTCAGAAGGGCAAAGTTCTCTTCGGACTTTTTATGTCATTTACAGTAGTTTTATGATGCTAAATTTAATAAAATTAATGATATACTCCAATGTAAAGTAAATTTTGCATGAAATATCTCATGCTAGTGAGGAAATAAAAACATCTGGTATCCATACATCAGATAAATAAAATACTCATATATCGGGTATCCTGAAACAGACTGATTGATTTTAGAATTGAATGATCTGCAAATGGTGACAGCTATAAAATATTTTTTTTGCAGGAGGGTTATGTAAAATGCCAGGAGATTTTTTAACTTCGATTTCCGGTTTTAGTTTCAAATGGCAGCGTTAAATCGAGGCTCAATTTTTTGTCCTCGCTTTTCCCACAGAATTGATGTGAAAAAAGGAGGTTAAATATATGAGGGGCTTACAGGGGCGCAGCGACAAATATTTTTTCGGGTGGGGGGAGAATTAAAAAATTTCCCAACTTATAATTAAAAAATTTCCCGACTTGAAACAATTTGCTCTATTTTCCAACTAAAATTATATGTAGAATGTGTGTTTAATGATAATGATACTTATACATAACAAATTGCGCCTGGCTGCCTTTTGTATTTCTTTTGAAAATTTAACTAGTTTACTATTACAGAACTCAGAAAAATAATCAGCAAAACAATAAAAAATTCTTTTTTTTTTTTTATTTAAAAAAAAGAAAAAGTGATTCAAAAATCTAGCATTTCCCAACTCTAAGGTCGAATTTCCCAAGCTTATATATCCTCCCTTATAACCCCCCATCTCGTCGCCTCTGGAGTTTTATAACAATAGTAGACCAAGTCCATTTTGAGAAAAAAATATGAGATAGTCCATTTAGAAGGGCATGAAATTTGTTTTATTCACTCCCACAGTGAACAAACTCTGTAAACAGACGCCATATATAAGAAAGTATGTGAAAAAAAGGTCTTGGTTCACTGTGGGAGTAGGTAAAACTGATTTTATGCGCATTCTAAATTACCTCATTTTTTTTTTTTTTTTTTTGGAAATGGGCTTAGTCTACTATGATTGTGAGCCGCTCAAATGGAGTAGATCCCTAAGAACAATATTTCATTGGCAAGTGAGACCCACTCCATATATTTAACCTCTTTCCTTCACATCGATGCTCGGAGAAGAGAGAGGCTTAAAAATTGGGCCTCGATTGTTGTGTTTATTACTTGCAGCGCCATTTATCGCTGCTATTTGGAACTAAAACCGTGAATAGCTGCAAAAAAAAAAAAAAAAAAAAAAAAAAAAAAAAAAAAAAAACGCTGCCTCTTGCAAATTTGTTTTTAATAGCTGTCATCATTTGCAAGTTATTGAATTTTAAAATCTGTCAGTTCATTTTAGGATACCTGGTATATTATTTTTTAAAGATCAAATATTGACAGAAAAGTCATTGAAAAATAAACAAATACCGTGTTTCCCCCAAAAATGGGACATATTCTAGCCTCTTGTGCATTAAATAAAACACCTAAACAAACAAGAAAGTACAACCCTCTCCGGAGGCATCCTCAGTTGAAATGGTGTTGTGTTGCAGCTCGCATGAGAAAGAAAGGAAACTTTAAGATCTCATGCGAGCTGCAAAATAACATGATTTCAACTGAGGATGCCTCCGCAGAGGGATGAAAACGTTATTGTTTGTAAAGCAGCTGGAAAGTATAGACAATGCATTGCACAATAATATGCTTGTTATATAGAATACTTTAAACCTGGTAGTATATGTTTTTAAGAAAATAACGAAATATGTCTTGAAGTTTTTAATGAAAAATAATAAAATATGTCTTATAGAAATTGATTTTAATGTAAAAGTATACAAACAAGATAAAGAATTTTTTTAATGAAAAAGTAACTGCGTCATGTTTTTTTTGTTTATATAACTAAAATTTTATGTAACAGATAATAGAAAAATGTCTATACTGTGATAGATACTATGATTACAATGCCTGAAGAGATGGTATAGGATAAGTATAAGTATAATACGGGCATTAAAAAAGACAGTGATTTCTGCCGATAAAAATTAACTAAACAATTCTGTAAATTACAACATTGTACAAAATCGTTCCGTTTCAAGATTAGGGACACTAATTTAAAAATGGCGAAAAGCTTCCATCATTTAAAAGTAACGTCGTAAACTAAAATTTTATCATAATAATAAAACGTGTTTTGTAACTGCATTAAAATGACTTAATAATGAAATGAATCGTGAAATTTCAGAATTTTTTCATCGAATTTTGCTATCGCGATATATTTTCACTAGTAGCTAAAATCCTTTTCAAATTTATGCACAGTAGAATACCGTTAGAACGAATGCCATTTTTACGAATTATTCAGTTTAACGAATGAAAAAAATGGATTGGTAAAAAAATTCCCATGTTTTCTCATTATAAAAATATTCATTTTAACGAGTTTCATATTTACGAATTTTTCAAATTAACGAATTTATTGACGGCTTAAAAAGAACAGCCATTTCAGTCTTACAAATGTGGAGTTGACAAAAAAAAAAAAAAAAAAAAAAAAAAAAAAAAAAAAAAGGAAAATGTCTATCGAAAAACTATTATTCGGCAACACTTTTCTCCATGATTTTCGAAATTTCAGCATATTTGAATCTATTTTTTTTTTCTCCGTGATCTTTGAAATTTTCAGCAGATTTGAATCTGTTTTTTTTTTTTTTTTTTCTGTTACAAGGGGTTAAAATTAATTCCTCACACGCAGCTGCAAAAATCGTTCACTCCTATTTGCAGGTATATTATAAGGGGTATTCACAACGAATACCCCTTACTCTTAGTAATCCCCCTGTTAGTAAAATAAAATATAATTACTTTAAAATAATAGTTACAAGCAAACTCTCGAAATTTAATGAATTTAATAAATATCTTTTTCTAACTAGTAAATTCACAATAATGTACTTTACATTCATTATTTACTGACATGTTTGATTTTAACCAAAATATAATAAAATTTCAGTAATATTATATATATATTTTTATACAATGTTCATGAAAATTTCTTTTATTTTCTTTCTTTCTTCTTTTATGTAAACGATATACTGGAATTTCAAATTAAAGAATTTTTCAGTATAACGAATTTAATAGGTGGTATGAGATGTAAATTTCCAACTGGGCGAAAAATGTCCGGACCAGGATACACAGGATGTAATTTTTTTCGCCCAGTTTTAAATTTATATCTCATACAATTTATTTACCAATTAGAATAATTTTGTTAAAAATTAATCTAGTGTTAATAGATGATTTCCAGAAATTCGTTGTAAGGGGATTTTACTGTAATGGATAAGTACAGAATGCTTAAATATTTTACCGGATCGCCTGGAAAATATATCCTTTCCCACTAAACAAGAAAGTTCCACAGATATTGTACTTAAGATTTAAATAAAATTTTGCTGAAGACAAAATAAAAATTAAACCTTATATAAACTTTTCGAGGGACAAAAGGGTATATAAAAAAAAATTAAATATAAATTTGAGAAATTTTGTATCTGACAACTTTCAGGCATTGCCAGATATGACTTCTCTTTTTCTTTTCGTCTTTTGTATACAGGGTGTTCCTAAACTCATGGTACATACACTAGGGGGTGATAGAACACATCAAGACGAGTAATAGTAAATAGGAAACCAAGGGTCCCAAACGTATTCCAAAGGAGACAGGCGCCATCAAAGTTTAGGGTCCCAAATTGCAAATGACGATAAAAAGGGAAAAATGGGTCGATTTATTTGCGGTTTTCGCTAAAATCATTCTTTAAATTAGTATTTTCTTAAAAAAAAAAGTTTTAAAGAGAAAGTTATAAAAATGCCGGTAGAGGCTCTAGACTTTGGAGTACCGAATAACTACTTTTTACCGTTTTAACACTGTTAAATGTTTTCTAAAGCTTAGACCTTAACTTAAATTTTGTGTGCACAAGTGAAATCATCGGGAGTGGTTAAGTGGAGCAAATTTAACTGTGTTCAGGGGGTTGGTTTTTGAACGATCGTATGTAATGAGCAAAATAATAACAAAATGATGGAAATGAGGACAGACAGAGATGGAATGAAAAGAAACCAACAAAAGGAAGAAAAACATTTTATTCAATCAAATGAAAATAAACAACACTAAGTACTCCATCACAGGAATTGTTCAAAATTGCGGCCTCCAACGCGAGCGCAGGCTTGAAGCCGTCGATGGATTGACCGCCGTACATTGGCGAAAACATTGGGCATCTTTCTTATGGTGGCAGAAGCAACGGATATCCGGGCAACAAGGTCTTCAGCAGAATCTACGGGACCATCTTCGTATATCAGGCTCTTCATATGATCCCACAAGAAAAAGTCCAGACAGGATAAATCGGGTGAACGGGCCGGCCAGCTGATTGGACCGCCACGACCTATCCATCGCCCCGGATACACGATATTCAGGGCGTTACGGGCATCCAGGTTGCAATGGGCCGGTGTTCCGTCGTGTTGGAACCACGTACGTCGTCTGATGGGTACTTTTACTTTTACTTTTACTGCCCGAGAGAGACTGCTCAGACTAGGAAGTGAGTCTGTAGAGCATAGATTGTCCCTCCCGGTCCCCTTTATTGAGGTCTAAAAAAAAAAAAAAAAAAAAAAAAAAAAAAAAAAAAAAAAAAAAGGTTACAAATTTCAGCCGAGGCTGAGCCCGCCAATACGCGCGACAGAGGGCGGAGTGGTATATATAAGATTTAAAAAAAAAAAAAAGTTATATTAGCAAGCTTTGTGAAACAAACATAAGGACATTAAATAATGCAGTGTTATACAAAGTTAGACAATATTATACAAGTTGCTGCGAAACAACATTGGGTACTGAATAAGGGAGAATCAAAGTCTCTGTCTCAGTGATGGAGTAAAACTGAAAGGTTACATAAGAAGTTGAAGATGTTTTTAAGCTTTGAGAGCAAAATCGGGCGCGATAAAACATTTGCTAACCAACCAACTGGAAGAACAGGAGGACGGCGGATATGCCAGCGAGCTGTTAAAGGACAATTATAGAAATAATGAGAGGCAACAGCATCATCACCGCACTCACATAGAGGAGAAAGGGCTCTTTTGAACTTGAAGAGGTATGCTCCAAAAGGACCATGACCGGTAAGGAAAGCTGTGGTGGATGGAGTGAGCAGCAGAAGATCCAAAGTTACCACTGGGACAAGATCATAGGTATATCTACCCTTATCTGAGTAGTCCCAGTAATCCTGCCATTTTTTCATAAAATGAGCGCGTAGATGTCTTTTGATGTGTGAATGCGGTACTGGAAGTGAAAAATCAACTGATGGTTTAGCAGTTGCCTCCTTTGCCAACATATCTGCCGTTTCATTTCCCAGGATACCCTTATGGGCTGAAACGTGGCTTAAATAGGTTTTCCAGAGAAGATTTTTGAGAAGTGATTTAATCTCAGTAACCTGGGGATTTGTTGAGCCAAACGAACAGATAGCCTGCAGGCTTGAAAGACTATCGCTAAAAACTGGAATTAAAAAATTTTGGTTTTGTTGAGAAATCCACTCTAAAGCTTTAAAGATGGCAAAGAGTTCGGCTTGGAAAATGGAATTATTGTTATCCAGCCTGCAAGACCAACGATGAGTCACTTCACTCCCTTTCGTAGCGCAGAAAGCTGCACCTACTCCGGTAACAGTGCGTGAGCCATCGGTGAAGACCATAACATTTTGAGTGGGAGAGTAAGAATTTATAGTCGGGTTTACTTGTAGGTGGGAAGTCTCATCTGCCGGATGAAACTGCCAGCCAAGAGTCTTACGCTGAATCATCATTTGTGGAAAAAATTGCTGTGAGATAGCTTCATTCTCCAAATGGATGATGTTGCTTTTAGTGAACTCATATTTAATGGTAATGGAAATGGGAGGAATACCTGTCAAGATATTGAGAGCATCACTGGAAATGGTTCTATATCCCCTAGAAATTTGCAAGAGAAACATCCTTTGTATAGAAACTAATTTATTAAGTGCTGCTTTTGTAAGATTTCCCCCCCAAATAGATGCTCCATAGGTGATAATTTTTTCAACAATAGTAGAGTACCAAATTTTTAGCATATGGCTTTTAATACCCCAAGATTTAGTGGTTAATCTTTTTGAGTTATGATAAAATTTTACTAGTTTGATTTTAAGGTAATTAATATGAGAGAACCAGTTCAAGTGCTCATCTATTGACAATCCTAACAATTTAAGGTTAGAGACATGATGGACGCTAGTGCCATTTATTCTGATGGTGGGTTTCCTTTTAAGTTTATAAGGTTTTGCAAATGTTAGGGCTTGGGATTTATTAGTGGAAAGTTGCAGGTGCAGTGATTCCAGCAGCTGACAGAAAATTGGGAGAGCAAAAGCAGCCTCCAACTCCAAGTCCAGACGCCGAAAACCAGAGAAAATAAAGCTGAAGTCATCCGCGAACGCAAAAAGCAAGTAACCAAGTTTTTCGAATTCTGAGAGAATAATATTAGCTATGAGGAGCCAAAGAATTGGCCCCAGGCAGGAACCTTGTGGACAACCCTTTCTCTGTGGGTGGATAGAGATTCCTGCTCCCCAGTTAACAAGAATGCTTCTCTCAGAAAGATAAGAACGAATGACTCCAGCAATATTACCCGGACAATTTAGAATGCTAAGTTGGAGGAGAATGTCTCTCCACTCAACATTGTCGAAAGCGCCTTGAATATCAAGAGAGACCAGGGAAGTGTATTTGCCTTCACTAATTTTAAAAGCACAGGAAGTCAAGATTTCGGAAAGAGCTTTTTCACATGATCTGCCCTCTCTGAATCCAAATTGCCTATTACTTAATAACTTGTTTGATTCGAGGAAAATAATAAGACGTTTAGCTATTAATTTTTCTAGTAATTTACCTAACACCGGAAGCAGGCAGATCGGGCGATAAGAGCTGGGTTCAGAGGGAGTCTTCCCTTGCTTAAGGAAATATACTACTTCCCCTTGTCTCAAAGTTAGAGGAAAATAATGGAAAGAAAGACAGAAATTGGCCCATTGGGTAAAAATCTCTGGTAATATATTAAAGGAACGTTTGAGAATTCGGAAATCAATAGAGTCAGCACCAGGAGCTTTGTTATCCTTGAATTTGCCAAGTGTGGCGCGAAGTTCCGCATTAGAAAAAGGCTTATCAGAGTAATTCGAAAATTTAATGTCGAGATTATTATGGTTAGGATAGACTGTTTCACCAAAAAGATGTTTGGTAAGGAATTCGAGATTATTACGTTTCGACGAGAAGCCCGAAGGCCGCTCTAGGAGGATTTCATCCGGAGTGAAGAACTTCCCAGAAAAGAATTTTTGTGCAACACCAAAGGGATTCTTCTGGTGCGAACAAAAGGACCTCCAAGCTTCGCTTTTGGCATCAAGAATAGACCGTTTGTAAATGGCAGCTTGTTTGTTGTATGAGGATTTGAATTGTTGGATAATTTCAGGGGGTGAATTTAGCTGTTTCAAATTTTTAAGTTTTTACGCAAAGCTGTTAGTAAATTACGTTTTGATTTTAATTCCGGAGACCAAAATGTAAAAACAGGTGCTTTGCGAAGATTTTTAAGGCGGAAGGTGGCTCGTATCGCCGTTTTTATTGTGTCTATTAGCAATTCTGTAAATATATTAAGCTCTTCTGTGTTAGTTATAGAATTCAAAGTCAAATTAAGTGTGTTTCGTTTGGATTTTAGAATTTTATCAAATTTTTTATAATTTCCAAATTTTGTATTGTATCTGCGTTGCGTGACTAAAAGAGGAGTAGTTTGAAGAGAAAATTCAATGAACTTATGATCAGAAAATGTGTGTATATCAACAACTTGCCAGTTACGAATAAAAGTAAGTGCAATAGGATTAACAAGAGTATGGTCTGGGAATCCTTTTGCCACGATTGTGCCCGATTTATTTCTTTTAATGAATGTATGTTTACGGTTGTCAATATTAGAGATTGCGAGGTTGTTAGTGACGAGAAATTCAATGAAACTCTCCCCCCTAGCGTCCTCTCTGGGACTTCCCCAGAGCGGAGAGTTCGCATTAAAATCACCACCACATAAAAAAGGTCTTCTTTGAGTAATTAGGTGCTGCCACTCTTGTAATGAGTTATCCAAGTCAAGTGAAGGTGCAATATAGTTTGAGCCGATAATGAACTCACCTTCCGCCGAGGTTATGGAAATAAAAATACAATGGTCACCCGTGAAAAGATGATTTATAATCAGACTAGTATTCCGAACTATCAAGTGCGCGGATTGCTTTTTAGAGGCAAAAATCTTCCAGGTGGTTGGAAATCCAAGCAAAACTCCTCCCCCACCGCAGTAGGCATCTTGTAGCAGCGCGATATCTATGGAGTTCTCCTCCATATGCCGCCCAGCTACAGTGTTAGCAACTTTGCAGTGGTTGAGGTTGATTTGCAAGAATTTTACTGAGTTTAATGGCGGAAGTTCCTGTTGTAGATTAGGCTGGATTAGCTTGAATATTTACCTTTATGATTCAGTGATGCCAAGGCCTCTGCTTTTTTCTTTAAATAAGTGCCGCATTGGCGATCGTAGGCTGGGTGTTGGGTGTAGACACCAGACTTCCTATAATCACCTCCATGTCTATTTACTACGAGTCTACAGTTAACACAGTTATATTTATGTGTTGTGCAGTCTGTCGCATTATGGTTACCACCACAGTTCGCACACGCTTCTTCGTTTGGGCAATTTCTAGATGTGTGTCCGATTAATTGACAATTGAAACAGCGCTGTATCGAAATGTAGCGTTTTACAGTACATCTGTTGAAGCCGATACAAATTTTCCGAGACAACAAGATTATGGCATCTCTTTCTGCAAGTTGCAGCACTAAATGGGAGGCTGCCTGTCCTTGACGTCCTTTGAGAACTTTTATTATTTTATAGTTCACAGATTTTCTTTTTAGACTACGTTGTAGTGCTGGATCAACTATTTGTTGTTTGTATAAGTCGAGTTGTTCGACATCCGTTTCTTTTTTATTTCCATTAGCTTTATCATGTGATTTTAGTGTTAGGGGGGCTTCTGGAACACCAAAGATTATTATCCTCGCCATTTTAGGATGCTGTTCCTTTATTTCCATGAGTTCTGATATATCTTCCACCTCTGCTAATTTGCTCTTTATTGTTTCTATATCTTGTTTGTCATTACAGGTTACTATGATTTTGTTATGTCTTGTCGATTGACAATCCATTTTTGGCAAGTCTTGCATATTTAGATTGTTTAACATCTTTTTCATTATGGGAAGTGTTACTTCATTACTCTTCGGGTTTATTACAATTGATGGGCGGTCTCTTGGCAATGGTGGAAAGTTCGCCATTTCAGCAAATGTGAAATTCTGCTGGTCATCACGTTGTGGCATGTCTGAAGCTTGTGTCACATTGGTTGCTGATTTTTGTAGAGCTTCTTGTATGGCCTTTGTTTGTTGCTCTAAATGCTTTTTAATTTTGCTTTGGTGTTCTTCTAAAAGGAATTGCATATCGTTAAGCATTTGCGCTTCTTTTTCAGATCTTGAATTTTCCATATAATTTATGTATCCTTTCTGGCTGTCTATGATGGCTTTAAATGCCGTTACTTCCATAGCCTTATTGTTTAATATCTGCCTTACTTCCTTAAGGTTTTTTATGATTGGGGTAAGTTTGTCTTTTGTTGTTTTTGCCTGGGACTGGGCTTTCAGCTGCTGCAATTGTTCATTTATCTGATCCACACTTTCTTTTAGCTGCGTCATGTCCTGCTGCTCTTCTGTGATTTTTTGTTTTCTTAATTTCTCCAATTCCGTTTCACAATTATGTGCTCTCTGCTTTAGATGATCTCGGTATAACTGAGCATATTCTTTACTATCTTTTTCATGTTCTTTTAAATGACAATACATCTAATTTATGAGTACCTCTGTTGTCATTTGGGATGCCTTCTGTTCGTCATAAGGAATCAATTCTTCGCCTTTTAATGGTGAACATTTGGTTATTTTTGGTGATTTTTGAGATTGCTCATTTGAATTATTTCGCAGATCTCTAATTCGTTGTGAACGAAGTGGCATTGAATGTTCTAAACTTAACCCGTCAGTTATTTCAGAACTCGTTAGTTGGTTATGATTTTCTGTTGATAACTCCACTTGTGTACCATCAACAATCTTATTTCCGTCGTTGTTAGATGAATTGTCGGTTCCAGACTCTGAATAGGAATTTTGAACGACTAATGAGTTATTTGGAGTGCCCTTTGCCAACATTTTATTCTTTACTTTATTTAAAAGCGCAAACTTCTTACTTTCTCTCACTACAGCTACTTATATAATCACAATTTATCAATAAAAAGTACTCTCAGAAAATTACAACCAGGCATCACTAGAGAACAACACTGATCTCTTTGAAAGAAAGGAATAATAGATAAGTGTAAAGCAAAAACCGGTGATCGAAATCAACGAAAATGACTAAGATAAAATTAAATCAAAAATGGGAAGATTAATTTTGTAGAATAAATTAAAAATAAATAAAATAAAATAAAAATAAAGACAGAAATTTATGCCGAAATGAGAGGGGGGGATACACTCAATTGTGAAATACTTCCCGAGTTTACTGAAACGAGATTGTAAAAATAACAATACATTGAATAAATAAATATTAAAAAAAAACTGATATTATAGAACTTTAATTTATTGTGAGTGTTCAAGACTCCAGAAAATAATATTGACTACTCCAAAAAGAGAGAGAAAAAAAAATGTCCCTCAAGGAACTGTTGCAGAAAAATGGACATTAAAAGTGGCTAAAAAAAAAAAAAAAAAAAAAAAAAAAAAAAACATACAAATTAATACGCCAATCCTTAAAAAAAAAGAACTTCCGGTAAAGGCATGAAAATAAAATTATTAGCAGAACAAAAATTTAACAATTTTTAAAAACTGCAACAGAAGGGGGCGGGGGGCAATACTATGAACTTTATAGAAAAGAGTTACTTACAAAGTTTAGGCTATGGGATAGGCTTTAAAAAAAATATATAGAGAGATAAAGATAAGACCAGCCGACAAATCGCAGCCATCCAAAAGTCAAAATACACTCTTCTCAAAATGCCTTACACGCAAGTGCGCAGAAGTCGGAATAATTTCGTATTTGTTCTTAATTTTTTGGGTAAGAATTCTCAGTGGCAGTCGAAACTCTCGTAGACTGCAAGTAGAGAGTTATTATGAAACCATCAGAGTTAATACTATGCGATTAATCAGTAAAACGACAAGTTAAGGTGGAAAAAAAGGGGGGGGGGAGACAAATAATTGCTTTCAATACAAACTAAAAGAATAAATAAAATAATTTAAAAAAATTAAAACAATGTCAAGAAAGAATAAACGCTTATGCTAATTAATATTAACAGTTAAAAAAAAAAAAAAATAAAAAAATAAAAGAACAAAATTAACATTAATATTATTGCTATAAATTAATATTTTAGAAGCTAAAAGCAGACATTACAGATCTTTAAGACAGTTTATGCGAGGTTAAGGTTAAAAAAAAAAAAAAAAAAAAAAAATGGTAATAATAATAAAAAAGTTAAAAAAAAAATAAATAAAATAAAGCCTTTGTGTTAAAGTGGGAGAGCTTAAGTTAATTTAGTTGCGAAAAGATTTTAGAAGAGCTAATGAGAATTTTAGATCATGATAAGCGTCCTATATTAAAATTTAAAAAAAAGGCGGGGGGGGGGGTGAAGACTTAAGCTTCTTCAACGACTACGTGTCTGTCCATATTTTTAACTAGTATTAGAAAAATAAATAAATAATAATAGGGGAAAAGAAAAAAAAAGAATTTAGAAGCAATAGCAGTACTTGTACAAGTTCATTAGAATTTTGCATGTATATTTTAGAATGAAAAGGCGAGGGGGAATGAAAAAAGATTAACAGTCATTAAAAATAAATATGATAACTAAAGTTGACAGTTTAACGAAACCTTAATTAAAGGGGGGGGGGAGGACAAAAAACATAACAAGACACATTGTGGTTGTAAATAATGTGAAAAAGAAAACATGATTTTGAACAAATGGGATACATCACAAAATGTGAAGAAATAATAACATTATAAAGAAAAGAAGAAGAAGAAAAAAAAACAAAACTAATAAACATAATGTAGCATCCTATTTACATTCTAAGTATTTTGAAGCATTACTCTTATTAGAAAAAATAGCTAAAGATTTAATAAATACAGATAAAGACTAATACAACTCATTATAATGTACAACTTTCTGACTGGGTAAGAACGGCAAAAAAAAATTCCTAAAAACATAAACTCAGTTTATAATCACAGAAACATTTGCATATAATTTATAATATGTAAATTACACCATATAATGAGTAGGCGACGAAGACTACTCGATATTAAAAGTGAAAGAAACTAAACATTTCCGTAAAAAATAAAATTATTATTTAAGAGTAAATTCATTAAACATAACGCATTTAAAAATTTATAGCCAAACTAGATGGCGCCACTAGCGCACGACAAACACAGCAAAGTAACCCTGGGACAGCTGCGAACCATCGACTCACAAAAGAGCACTTTATAAACAAAAAAAAAAAAAAAAAAAAAAAAAAAAATACTTTAAAACCTCCTAGCAAGACAAGATACGCGACGGGGCTGGGAAGACAGTTTGATTTTCCCATAAAAGTAGATTGTTGGTTGAAATAAAGATAGTTTGACATCTCTTGAGATTTGTTAAAAATGTAAACACGCTAATGAAATGTCTATGGGTCACACTAAAGTAAAGTGAAACTAAAAAATACACGTATGGGGTCTATTCGAACACTCACCAAAAGTTAATTACTGAATAAAACTTTATAAAACACATACCGTAAGAAAGGTTATACATTTTTACACGTAAAAAAGACAAAAATAAATGAAGATGAGTTCAGTAAATATATTTAAAATGTATGCAAACACAACACAGTTTCAACATTCCATCGAAGATGGCAAGTGAAAGCTCGACAGCATCCATTATTATAATTTACATAGTTCACTTAATTATCAACAAAAATACATGTTTTATATGTCAAAGTGATCAACTTGACGTAATATACATAAAAAATTAATAGGATTCATTTTATATATTGGTAAAGGTTTTCTTAAGCTCGGGAAGTTTGTCGAAATTCAGAAGGTCAAGGCCAATGCTGAAAACAATACGGATCGAGATTAAGAAATTTAAATGCCTAAAACTTTATAACCACTGAACAGATTTCGACAATTGAGGTACCATAATCTACAGCTCGAGGTTACGAAAAGAAAGAGATCAGTATTATAGCTCTAGCTTACCTGGTTTCGGAGAAATTAGCCAGCCATTCTGGAGCTCATAAGGGCAGTGCTTCCAGGGGCACCAGTGCGGCCGGTCCGTCTGATGGGTACTGGAACATGGTTTAATAGTTCTGGCAACACCTGTTGCATAAACACAAGATATGAATCTCCATCCAGGAACGTTGGCAGTAAGTATGGCCTAATTAGATAATCGTGAATGATTCCGGCCTAAATATTGACCGCGAAACGTCACTGAAACGAACGTGGACGTATTGTGTATGGGTTTTCATTTGACCACACATGATAATTGTGGATATTCAAAATATCCTCGCGTGTGAATGTGCATTCGTCCGTGAACAACACATGTGCACAAAAAGCAGGGTCCACAGCCGTTTGTTGGAGCAACCACGCGCTAAAATTGACACGTGCCTGGTAATACGCTGTCTCTAGGCCTTGAACTCTCTGCACATGGTACGGATGCATTCCTTCATCTCGCAGAACTCGCCACATGGTATTACGGGAAACGTTAACTTCTTCGGACAGTTCTCGCGTGCTAGATTCAGGCCTCTCGCTGATACGATCCAAAATGTTATCCGTAACGGATGGCGTTCTTACACTCTTGGAACGTCCAGTATCCTGCATGCAACTTGCAAAGGAACCCCTTTCGCACAGTTGTTGGTGCAGTCGTTGAAATAACCTCGCATCAGGAACACGTCTGGTTGGAAAACGCTCTCGGTACAATCTTTGAGCTTCTGTTGCATTACCGTGTGCAGCTCCGTACATGTAATGCATCTCGGCCTTCTCCTGGTTAGAGTACGAAAACATATTATCGGCTATCCACAGAGCAAATGAAGACAGCTGCTGTGAACAGTTCCCAGTTTTACAATTACGCACTCGAATAAGTTACTTTTATGTTAGCGAAAATTTGCATACGCGTTCTTCTTCTTCTCCATGTCACATTTTCATATTCTTCTTCCGGAAACTTACAGCATAATGGAAGCTATAGCGCTTGCATGTATCTAGTTTGAACATGGTCTAACACGTTTGCGTTTGAATTCAAATCATGCATTACTTAGTGAATGTTGTTTGTTTTGATGTGTACTATCACCTCTTAAAGTTTGCTTAATCACTTATTATTTTGCTCATTACATACGATCGTTCAAAAATCAACACCCTGAACACAGTTAAATTTGCTCCACTTAACCACTCCCGATGATTTCACTTGTGCGCACGAAATTTAAGTTAAGGTCTAAGCTTTAGAAAACATTTAACAGTGTTAAAAAAAAAACGGTAAAAAGTAGTTATTCGGTACTCCAAAGTCTAGAGCGCCCTCTACCGGCATTTTTATAAATTTCTCTTTAAAACTTTTTTTAAAGAAAATACTAATTTAAAGAATGATTTTAGCGAAAACCGCAAATAAATCGACCCATTTTTCCCTTTTTTATCATCATTTGCAATTTGGTAACCTAAACTCTGATGGTGCCTGTCTCCTTTGGAATACGTTTGGGATCCTTTCTTTCCTATTTACTAGTCTTGATGTGTTCTATCACCCCCTAGTGTATGTACCATGAGTTTAGGGACACCCTGTATATTCGTCTCATTTAACGTCTTATCTTCATATGTATGGTTAAAGATTATTTTTATTTAAAAAATCTGAGTTACCTGTTATCAGAGTTAAAATACGTTATATGGGAATTCTTTTATAACGAGAAAGTCTTAAGAAAGTTCTCATAATTTATTTTTCTCTTTGTTTTTAAAGCAAAATGTGAATATCTTTTTTATAAATATTTTGACTACTTTTCCACTATAGGAGCTTTTTTTAATAGCTTGACGCAATTCGGGCTTCAGAAAGTGAGATGTGTTGATAAATGATATAAACAGCTATGAAAACAAACCTGATTAACTTTTATGCTTCTACATATTGTGCTTGTTTATATACCGGGTGTCCCAAAAATGACTGATGGATTTTAAAATTCAATAACTTGCGAATGGTAACAGATATTAGAAAAATTCTTGCAGGAGCGTTATGTATGATGTCAGGAGTTTTTATGCTGCGATTCTCAGTTTTAGTTACAAATAGCATCAATAGATGGTACTGCAAGCAATAACGGCTAAATCCAGGCTCAATTTTTCGGCCTCTGTCTTCTTCCATGCGCAAAAAGGCGATTAAAATGTATTGAATGGATCCCGAAGTACCAAAAATCTGATCTGAACTGAGCACCTATTGCTTTCAGCGCCATCTATTGTTTGAAATTTGAACTAAAATCAATAATCCCAGTAAAAAAACTAATGACATCATACACAAACGTTCTGCAAGATTTTTTTAAATATATGTCACCGTTTGCAAGCTATTGAATTTTAAAATCCATCAGATATTTCTGGTACACCTGGTATATATATATTATTGGTTTTATACACAATTGTCTTCTGTTTGTTACAAAATATGTAAATGATTTCTTTGTATTAAATAATTGTATAAATATTGAAAAAATTGCTTGTGTATATGAAACAGTGGATAGGTTGCTAAATTCCATTCTCCCTCCAAGATCTTTTCTCTATCTCGCCAAGCCCTCTTCTGAGAAGTACCATTTTTTTTCAAATAATAGTTTGAATTTCCCACATACTGTCAATCTACTGGAATAGTTTTAATTTTTTCCATTCTTTATAGTTATTTAGCATATAAATAAAACATTGTTGTTATAAATCGCACTCTGAAATGTGCATTGGGCATTGGAAATACTTTCTTGACAGTTTTAATACCCAAACTTCTAAAACTATTATAAAAACTAAAAATCGTAAAAAAATGTCTGTGCACTTCTTATCCAAACCGTGTTAAACATAAAATGCAACGCCGAAATGTGAATCAAAAGGACAAGAAGAAATCTGGAAAGTTACAAAGAGCATCTGGTTATATGGATCGATATCTGCGTATTCGGTAATTTCTCAAGAAACTAATAGTAAATGTGCTTGAACTTACCTGTGGTGATTTTTTAAATAATTGGAGGTAAAGAAAAGGGGCGTACCCCGAAGAGTACAATGCAGGATAAATAGTCTTTCAGATTGATCTGGAAGGCCTAAAACAATTTGTGGTACGTACTACTGTGTGCAGTACAGTTTCTGCGGCATCATTCTCACACGTACATTCAGAAATCGTTTAATTATTGTATTTCTAGTTCAGAGATTTTAAGAATATTTTTATAGGATGATTCTTTTATTCAAAACCCTACTTTAGAAATTCTACTGTCAATATTGATGGTTTAAACGTATATTCAGGCTATAATGATCATGAAGAAATTGACTGTTAGCTAGCAATCGATTACAGTAGTGGCTCGATTTTCGAACTTGATTCGTTAAAAAAAACTGTTTAAGAACCGAATTGTTCGATAACCGAATCAATTTTTCACATAAGAAAAAATACACACAAACACCTTTCTTTTATTAATATAGTTTATGCGGTGTTGTATAGTATCTTGTTTCAAATAAGAAAACAGAACTAATAACAAAGGAGGTAGGAAACATTTAATCGCATATTAATATACAACACCGCATAAACTATATTAATAAAAGAAAGATGTTTGTGTTTGTGTGTGTTTGTTTGCGATGGCTAGGGAAATTTGTTGCGCGTAGAAGTCAGAAAATTTGAATGAGAATAGACGAAGATAGGACCGAATGCACCCGAGGCTCAGATGTTTCATTTTTTTAGGTGCGTTCGTAATTATATAAATACGTAGCACCTATAGTCGTCGTTCAGTCCGTCTGTCTGTCCGTCCGTCTGTTCGTCTGTCCGTCCGCATATAACAGAGCAAAAACTACCCAACCGAATGGTCTGAAATTTTAAATATATGATTGCTGCAAAATTTTGTCGAGCCATTTCAAATTTTATGAAAATCGGATGTATAGTTTAATTGCAGGGACAGTCAAAAGTTTTCTTTACATTACGACCAATGGGAAAAAATTATTGCAAGTGCATTTTAATGATGTTACAGCCTTCCGAATTGTCTGAAACTTTAAATATATAATTGTTGCAAAATTTTGTCGAGCCATTTAAAATTTTATGAAAATCGGATGTATGGTTTAATTACAGGGACAGTCAAAAGTTTTCCGTTACATTACGGGCAATGGGAAAAAAATATTGCAAGTGCATTTTAATGAGTTACAGGCTATGCACTTATGAAGTGCAAAAAAAAAAAATATATATATATATACATTCAGTACAATATGGGGTGCAAAAAATATTTATAAAACTAGTTATAGTACGAACGCACCTCATTTGCCACATTTGATGAGCAATCTTCTAATTGTTTTAATTTCCGAGACATTAATTAAAAACCAGAACGAACTTCACGTTAACTCGCTGTTTATGAATCTTAACACTTAAATGCCTGATTTTTCAAAAATCATTGTAATAATGTTTTTCGGCTTTCATTTTTTAAATAAATCATGGGAAAAATACTTTAAAAAAATCCTATTTTGTTTTAAGTATAGTTTATGGCTAAAAAACAGTTTGTTACTAATCGGCAATACTGGTGTTTAATTGAAAAAATAATTTTCCTTGATAAAATTTTATAATATTAAACACACAAGAATGTTAGGAACTTTAATAAGAAATAAATTTTACTTGCTCACTGCAGGTCAAAATAGGATATTTCGCAAGCTCCTAAACAAAACAAAAAGAACAAGTAGCAACAATTGAAAAAATAAATCTATCTTTATTCTTAAACAGCACAAGTGTTGCCATCTACATGTTGAAAATCGATTTAATAATATTTTCAGACTGCATTTTATCGGCAAAATTAGGCATTATAGCTTCAATATTATTCTAATAGTATTTTAGAGCCTAAATTGGGTATGTTGCCGAAAAGCAGGCATTTAAGGGTTAAAATTCATGAAATGGAATTGCTATATAGCATATATTTGTATATGCACCTAGCGCTCAGAAAAAACTAAACAACAACGAAAAATGATGCGTCCAGCATAGATTATTAAATATTTTCCAACACATTCAGAAAACTGTATATCAATATTCGAAAAACATCAGAATTTTTTTGTTGTTGTTCATCCCTGTAAATGATCTCTAGATTGGTACTTAAACTACATCGTATGCTAAAAGTTAATTCAATTAAATGTATAGCACAGTTTAAAAATACCATTCAGCAATTTCCGGCAATAAACGGAAATGTACTTTATATCCTTTAAGTATCCCTGTATATAATTTATAAAATTTATACACACCAAGTAATATGTAAAAAAAAAAAAGTTTAAATTTTAAAACGCGTACCAGAACTGAAAAGCACTGCCAGCAATTATTCTTCATAGGCAGTATTGTAGAAAATACTTTTGTATGCCCCTGTAAACGAACGATAAATTATACGCACACCAGATTCTACAGTAAGAGCTTGTAGTGCAACTCACTGCTACATATAATTTTCAACATGTTTAAAATAGTGTAATATCTTTAAAATGTATCGTAAACGATTTTTTGCCATAGGCCTTAATGTAATGGAATTCTTTTGAGTGTCCCTGTAATTGAATCGTAAGTGCTACACACTTCATTTTCAATACCGAACATACCATAGTAAACCCCAATAACATATATATTCGCACTATATTTACGCGAGTTAGAGCACGTGCAGACGGACGGACGGACAAACCCAATTCATAAGCACTTTTCAACATTGTTGGAAAGTGCTAAAAACTATGTTTTTAAAACTTTATTTATTTATCATGTGAATTAGAACTGATTATAGAGCTTTAGTTTGTTTCGTTTAACTAATTACTGAATAGAATGCTGGGAAAAAGTATAAGACCACATGCTAATTTTGTTGTTTATAATAAAATACATAGAATAGAATTGTTGGAAAGAGTTAAAAAAAACTAAACTAAAAAAAAAAAAAAAAAAAAAAAAAAAAAGAAAGAAAAGAAAAAGGAAAATGAAAAAATAGACAGACAGAAAAATAAATAGTTCTACTAACCTTGCTGCACAGAAATCTCAAAACACACGAAATTCATTAATGTTGCAGTCTCTACACCTCGTATATGTACATTCCGTAGCCGTCGAAAACAGAAACAAAACTTTATCAATTCGGTCGCTTTTGCTATGTTTTTTCATTGGATTTCACTGAATTCACTGTATGTTGGTCCTCAAAGAAAAATAAAGGCTTTCGATCAAAATAATTTATTACAAACAGCGTAATTTATCCATGGTTATTTTTTGAAAACAAACAAACAAACAAACAAATAAAAAAACAGAGGATTTTTTAAAAATCACTTTAATTTTTAATAATTTTCTTTCAGAATTTTCGGTACTTCTTTGTTATGCGGCACTCGATATTGAAACCCCAAACGACCAAAATGTGCTGCCAAATTATAAGACAAATCTCACATTATAATAATATATAATGCATTTGACTTTGCATGACGTATATGACCAAGTTATAATCATATATAACGCACATATGATATATGTATATGACATGTGTATAAGATATGCCAGATGTTTCAAAAGTTCGATGCAAAAGTAAAACGAGGTAAAAAAAAAATATCTATGGGTCGGAGAGACATACGGTTTGCAGATAAATATTCAGCGTGGAATGGGATTTTGCATGACACCAACAAAAATTAGTTCAAAATTTCCACAATAGAGGGCGCTACTGCAGATAATTTCATGAAATAATTCCATATTGCTCAAACAACGCTCGGACCCATAAATCTTTTTTTTTTTTTTTTTTTTTTTTTTTTTTTTTTTTTATCTTGAAACACCCGGTATATAATGACATATAAGACTCAAATATAACGAATACATTTTCGTATATGGCGCATATATGAGCGTTTGGAGGGAACGATCCATGCATAAACTTGGTGAAATCATAACTTGCAACCTTGGCATATTCGTAATTTTGGGGACGCTATAACAAAGAAGTACTGAATTTTCTTTTAATGTTAACTAGGTGCTTTTTTTTTAGCTCAATAAAATATCTGTTCGTCTATATTTCAGGTGAACTTGTGGTCCTTTCGACTCCATCGGAGAAATGTATAAAACTGAATCAAGAACTTAGAGTTTGCCATGTCTGTATGGGAATTCTTCAACAGTTTCCCTTGTATCTTAAGAAGTCGTTGTATCCAACGGGAAAGAAATCGCCATTCGACAAGGAAAGAGATTTGGTTGGTTATGTGTATTCTTAAGTGAATAACACTCTATGTTCGTTGTTATTGCTTGAGAATACACGTAGTTAACAAGTCCATTCGTCCTCTACTGCAGAAAACAACAACAAAAAATAAATAAATGCACTTGTGAAGAGGAGACTCAAAGACTTGGTAAGAACAGCCCAATTTTTACTATTTATTGGTGAGTTTTTATACATAAACTCGGTTAATGGTGCCAGGTTCTGCCATCCGAAAAATCTACAATATTCTTTTCCAGTTCTTGCGGTCAAGAGTTCATTCCTCCTCCAGACCTCTATCCCTCATTGCTTTTTCAATATCATCCATCCAGTTCTTTCGAGGTCTTCCCCGTTTCCCTTTTTTATTTGTTTTATAACTAAATTCGATTTTTGGAAATATTTCATCACTCATTCTTTTAACTTGACCATACCACATTAATTGTTTTTTTTTTAGTATCATCTAATATGGTTTTCTTTATTTTCAGCATTTCCTTGATTCTTTCATTTCTTATTTTTTCGATATTCTTGATATCCTGCACGATCTTCTTAGGGCATCTATTTCTACAATCGCTAATTTCTTTCTGTCGCAACACTGTAAAAAAAAAGGGGGACTAAAATACAGAAATTTTACTGGCAATCGAGACGCCAGTACTATTTCCGTATTTTAATGGAAAATTTTCCCCGTAAATTACAGAAAAATGTCCGTTTTTCTGTAATCAACGGGGAAGTTTTTCCGTTAAAATACGGAAATAGTACTAGCGTCTTGATTGCCAGTACAATTTCCGTATTTTAGTCCGTTTTTTTACAGTGATTAATTATCTATCCTTCTGCTCCAGATAACAAATACTCTTTACAGTAGAATTGTATATATTATGCTTTCTTTTCCTAGCGATCTCCTTACTCCACCAAATAGAATTAATAGTTTTACAGCTTTTCTCCCCTGACAAATTCTGTATTTAATTTCTTGTGAATCTCTTCCTCCTCTATTAATGTCTACATCAAGATATCTAATGATGCTCACAACTTTCTATTTTTATTCTATTACTTAGATTTACGTCTGTCGCATGTCCTCCTGTACATAGGTATTTGGTCTTGCTAACGTTCATGTAAGGTCTCCATCTCTCATATTCTCCCTTAATTTTCATCGTCATTTCCTCTAAATCATTTTTTACTTAGTTCTTTCGTGGTCTTCCCCGTTTTTATTTGTTTTATAATTAAATGCGATTTTTGGAAGTCTTTCATCACTCATTATTCTAACATGACTATAAAAGATTAATTGTTTTTTTTTTAATATCAACTAATATGGTTCCCTTTATTTTCATCATTACCTTGATTCTTTCATTTCTTATTCTTTCGATTCTTGATATCCTGCATGATGTTCTTAGGGCATCCATTTCTACTACCTCTAATTTCTTTTTTTCTGTCTCCATAATTCCCCATCCTTCTGCTCCATATAACATTATGCCCTTTACAGTAGAACTGTATACAGTAAAACCACCCTAAAGCGATCACGTTCCGTTCCAATAAAAATTGGTCGCTCCAAGACGTGGTCGCTTAATGGAGGTCATGTTTAAATCATTTTAATTGTTGAAAAAAAGGTAGCAATGTTACTAAAATGTATTTTTCACATTAGGAAAAAATATGAAAATTTAAGTATCAAAACAACAGTTAATTACATAAGTTAATTACTGCAGAGTTTAAAAAATGAATACATTGACGCTTGCTTTGATTTTGCGGTTTTATATTTTATCACTTTTATTTCCAAGTCCTTTCGAAGATCAGTAAATAAATGCAATTTTTTTTGAACGAGAACAAATAATGACGATTTCATTTATTTATCTATTTCTTTGAGAGTTTCCTGAGAGAATAGGACAGGCAGTTTATCGACCATCATTCTTAATTTGTCATTAGAGTTCAATTCATTACCTAGAAAGGCACAAAGGGGCTTAAACACTTAAAAGTTACCGGTATAAAAAAAATTCTAAACTTAGTGTAGAAGTTTGATGAATAATGCGCTCTCCAGAATTATTTTTCTAATAAAACCTTTTTCAAGCGACCAGGAAAAAACGGAATTTGTTCCATTTTCTTCAAAGAAATGGGTCGCTCATGAAGAGAGTTCAAGTGGGATGGTCTCTGAATGGAGGTAAAATTAGTATTGAACCTATAGGAATAAATTTCGTTCCATGAAAAAATGGTCGTTCAGGGAGGTGGTCGCACAGGGAGGTTTCACTGTATATTAAAATACTTTCTTTTCCTAGAGATCTCCTTACTCCATCAAAATAGAATTTAATAGTTTTACAGCTTTTCTCCCCTGTCAAATTCTGTGTTTAATTTCCTGTGAGCCTATTCCTTCTCTATTAATGTCTACACCAAGCTATTTATAATGCACACGGCTTTCTATTTTTATGTTATTATTTAGATTGAGGTCTGTCTCGTGTCCTTCTATACATAGGTATTTGGTCTTGCTAACGTTCATGTAAAGTCTCCATCTCTCATATTCTTCCTTAATTTCTATCGGCATTTTCTCTAAATCATTTTTACTTTTTGAAATTATAACTTGGTCATCTGCGAATTGTAGAGTAAAAACTGACGCTCCATTCACACTAAGTCCCATTTCTCTGCAGTTCTCCTTCGAAATTTTCAATGATTCTTCGACATAAATTTAAAAAGTGTTGGTGGGATACAATATCCTTACTTGAGTCCTTTATCTGTTATAAAGCCTTTTGACAATCTTTGGCCTAAAAAATAAAAAAAAAATTCAAGTTATTTTCTTTGCATTTGAAGTGATTCTTCTAAAACTTACTTTCTGACATTTTACTGCGTTCAGTTAGATTTTGTTGGGTGATTTATTATTTGTATATTTTTAAAAATTTATAAAGTAAAATCTAAATTCTCTTCAAATTATAAGGCGGCACAGTTGTATATTGTTATTAATCTCCAAAATAAATAAATAAATATATATATATAATAAAATAAATAAAATAAAAATAAAAAGTTCTTGCCATTTATAATAAAATCCTTCTATTATGCGCGACCATTAGCAACTGCTGTGTTGTGAATAAGGATTAGGGAAGACTCTGATTTTCACAGTCATTTTCATGTGCTGACTAAAGGAATGTTATATCTATTGTGTGTGTTGAAAGTTGCTGTTTGTAAGTATGTGTGTATGTTTATAAAATGTTTGTAACAATAAAATTATAAGAATATTAATTAATAAATAACTATAATTATTAAACATAAGCCATAAAATATTTATGTATATATGGAGAGAATGTATTAAGTATAGAATATTCTTTGGGAAGGTGTCTACAATTTTAAGAAGAATTTATTAATAAATCTTCAATAAAATAAAATCTGCTATGAAAGAAAGTTTTGCTTATTGTTATTGTTTATGTTTTGTTAAATTGCAATGCTGAAATTTGCATTCTATACGTAAAGAATAGCTATATTCAGAATTCAAATTTTATATAAAATATAAAGAAAAAGTCTTAAGTTACGACTATTAATAGTAACACCATAACATATATATCCCAAAATACTTCAATTGCTTAAAAGGCATAAAACATCAATAAAAAAAATCACTGAAATATTGACATGTTTCGATTGACTCACTCAATCATCATCAGAACACATAAATTACGAATGCAATGTACATAAAAGTCTTTATGTATATAGTATTTGTATTTTTTATGTGTTGTGATGATGATTGATTGAATAAATTGAAAAATGTCAATATTTCAGTGATTTTTTATTGATGTTTTATGCCTTTTAAGCAATTGAAGTATTTTGGTATACATGGTGTGGTTACAAAGTTTCAAGGCAGGCCCTATAATACAAAAGTTATGAAATATTTTTGTACAGCAAACTAAAATTCTTCGAAATATGACCCTTGGGGATCAACACACCGCTGCCAGCGTTTTTTTCATTGTTCATAGACTCCCTGGAAGTCTTCGCACGCGAGGCTGTTAAGTGACCTCGTCGAAGCTGGAATCGTGTCGAATCACTTCTCTTTCAGGCCTTTCTTGATCCAGAGGAATAAAAAAAATATCGCAGGGAGCGAACTCAGAGTTGTAGGGAGGCTTGTGGCAGTATCGCCACGTGAAATTTAGCCAAAACTTTGGCGGTTGTGAAAAACATGTGAGAGGTCGTGGTGAACAATCGAGTCGTCTCTGGTGTCCGGGCGGGCGCACAGAATCAGCTTCGATTTTGCACTGGAATACATCACTGTTTGAAGGACATAGTGCTGCGCGCCCACCCAGACATCAGAGACGATTGGATTGTTCACCACGACAATGCGCCCTCTCACACGCCGCTCGCCGCTGCCGAAGTTTTGGCTAAGTTTAACGTAGCAATACTGCCGCAAGCCCTCTACAGCCCCGACCTTGCTCCCAGTGACCTTGCTGGCAGCTGTGTGTTGATGCCCAAGGGTCATATTTCGAAGAATTTTAGTTCGCTGTATAAAAATGTTTCATAACTTTTGTATTATAGGGCCAGTCTTGAAACTTTGTGAACCAACCCTGTATACTTTGAGGTTTTTGGAATACAGTAAATTCTGTCTAAGGCGGGCTCTGTATAAGCCGGAAATCTGTCTACCGCGGAAAATTTTTCAAGTCCCGGCGAACCCATAGAAAATTACATTAATTCATGCTGCATAAGGCGGAATCTGTCTAACGCGGAAACGGAAAGCATTTTAAGGTCCCACCGAAACCAAAATTTTGCATAAGGCGGAGAAAAGGATAATTTAAAAAAGAAAAGTATTTTGTTTATTAAACTTTAAAACTGATAAGTCAAATACTCAATGCCGTGCATGTTAGTTAAATTCCGTAACACTTTAAAAAAGTTAATTCAGAAGGACAGAAACTGTTTAAATTTTAAGGAATTTATGCTTCTGCCATTTTTTTCATATGCAAAATTATATTTAAAAGTTAATATTTCTTGTAGAATGAACATTTATCAAAATATATATTTTCGAAAGTGCAATATATTATACTTTAAGGATGTACTCAAATTCAAAGTAATAGCGTTCTGTCTCATTCTCGAAGTTTATGGGGGGGGGGGGTTGTTAGTCTTTTTTGTGTGTGTGTGTGTAAACTTCCAATTCGCATGTATTACAGCAGTACTAAGGAATTGAATAGTGTTTCTCATTTATCTATAAAGACAAAAGATCTCTCCGAATTTCAGTTTTCGACCGATTTTCGAGTCGGGAAAATCAATAAAAAATCATCAAATTTGAGGGGGGTTTTTGTGGGGGGGGGGGAGTTTTTTTGCATAAGCCGGAATATTGTCTACCACGGAAAATTTTCTCAGTCCCGATCGATTCCGCCTTATACAGAGTTTACTGTATATATTTTATGGTGTTGTTGTCAGATTTTTTTTTTTTTAATATCGCACAATTTGAATGCATTTTATTATTTTTAACTCCATCATGCGAATTAGTAAAGATATAAGAATCGATTTTTTTTCAACTGAGTAAACAAGTGTCCAGGGCGGGAGTCGAACCCAAAACCATTGCCAACGTCCATTAAATTATGGATACGTAGATACATTATTATTTTTTTTTATCTCAACCACACTAACTGGTAAAGATGTCACAGGAATTGAATGATTATAATGTTACAGATTATAATGATCAGGGCAAACTGCGATGGACATGTGATTTTGAAAGTCCTATCTATCGAGCCGCTTCCCGGGCAAATACATCAGCATCTCTTCAGTTATGGGTATCGTCGATGATCGCGGTATTTCCGGCTGTTGCTCGTGGACATTTTAAACAGTTTCATCTGTCTCAAACTTTTCTTTATTTCTAGCGATTGAAGGTCACGTACAGTCTTTGCATTTCTTAATGTTTTCGAATTTCTAGTAACATTTAAAGATAAATTCCAAAAGGAAAAATTAGTCCATCCTCAGTCATTATTTCAAGTTAGTTAAACCTGAAAGGAAATTAAGACCAAGCCATTTATTAGCCAATAAATGTTGCATACATATTTTTAAACACCCTCTATTTATAGCCATCATTACATCTTTTCTAAGATGTCAATTGTTTATCCCCACCAACTCTGCAATATCATAAGATTATGACCCTTGATTTCAAAACTTTCGGAAAGTCGCAGACGATAAAATTTAAGTTTAGGAGAACTTTGAAAGAAAAATTGAAAAACTTGCAAAACTTTCTAAGAATTTTCCGGTGGGAAGAAAATTGTAATTATCCAAAACGTTATTATTATTTTATTTCCTTATGTAATTTTGAAAGGATAACATTTAAAACAAATAGAAAACTCAGTTTAGAGCGGAATGTCATATCCACTTTGCGCCAATATAACTAAATTAATTATCAATTTATTAAAAAGGTGATTAAAATTACCATTACAAATGAACTGGTCTTAAAAACGTAAAACCATTAATATTAAAAACATATGTAAAGAAAGATATTACGGTACTTTTCGGTTAGCCGGGCGCCAGTGTTATATTTACATTTATATAGACATATATATGCACATATATGTACATATATATATACCTATGTATGTATATATTTATGTGTGTGTGTGTGTACATATATATATATATATATGTACATATATGTGCATATATATGTATATATGAATGTAAATATAACACTGGCGCCCGGCTAACCGAAAAGTACCGATGTTACATTAACCCTGCGATCTTTCGATCACAAACGTGATCATTTTCAAAGGGATAGCTCTTTTTGATTTTTTGACTGAAAAAAATGTGATTGTATCAAAACTTCCTTTTGTGTCCAACATTTAAATTTTGGTAAAGTAATATTTGATAAACTTTTAATTCAGCAATTGTTTGTTAAAGAAATTTTATTGCACAGGTATTTACTCAACAAATGTTATAAAAGGCAAGAACAAATAAGTCTTTAGTACATAAAACAAGAATTATTCGGAATTTGAACATTTCAAGAAGCATCTTATTTGAAAATTTTAAGCTTATTAAATTTACTTTGTCAATCTTAGCAGTTGTTTACCTAAAATTCTAAACAATTAATAAATTTTCCTAGTCAACTGTCGAAATTTTAACATAATCCTAGTAAAAGAGCGTCAATGGTTTTGTCATTCAAAATAAAAGCGGCTAATTACTTTGACATTTAGGACATTTTGACCCATAACTTATAGCTAATCTCCATTAGAATTTATCTGAAACGTCCGTCCATTATCTGCCATTAACGGGGATGTATCTTTGTATCTCAATCTAATCTAATTTTTAGTCTCTAAATATTTAGAATAAAAGAGGTATTTTAAATAGATTTCGAACGGTTGTGTTCACAGTAATGAAAAATGTTTTCGTTGTTAAACGTAGGCAATGCTTCACAAAACATTTTTTTACGTTTCATCAGTCACAAGCTGAGATGTATTTTGTTATTATGCAATCTATTACTACACATAACAAATGCAGGTCGTTTTTGAAGTAATGGAACAAGCTTACAGGAATACGCATCAAGACAAACATTTTTTATAAAGGAAACTAGTGTCGCAATCCACTTAGTCAATAATGCAACCTAAACCTGAATTTTCATTTGCAACTATAACAACAATGAAAATACAGTGTGTCCACGTATAATCTGACCGACCTTTATTTTCGCAACCGTTGGTCCTAGATGCATACTTCCAATTACAAAAATGGTCAAAATTAGGTGCAGGGTTAAGATAAAAAAAAGTTTGAAGCGAAAAAACAATTTAGTGAAGAATTACAGAATCTAAATTTTTATACGGTCCCACGGTCCTATAAGTTATATTTAGTAAAATTTCTCTGTTACACTTGCAAGTAAGGCAAAAAAAGTACCGTTATTCTACGATTATAATTGACCGAGTAATAGCTGTTTAAAGTTGGAGTATACTTTTTGCTGCATATTAGGGGTGATTCACAAATTTAGTAGAAATATAATTTCGTCAGATATATTAAAGAAATGGTTGAGAGTAAAATTAGCATTGTAATATAAATCTGAAATCTTTAATCATTCTAACATATTACTGCAAAATGCACAATTTGTACTGAACATCACAAGAGGATAAAAATAACAGATTATTTGTTAAATAAAAGGATGAAAAACAACAGCCTCAATTCTTTACAAAATGATACATATTTTAAAATGCTGCCACTGGCTTTCAAATTTTGGGTTGTTGCATGTTTTTTTAGCTTTTGAAAATTAATTCTTATGTAATTTTTAGCACTGAATCCGAAAATGATCTTTATTTTAAACCATCACGTCAGGAATTTTCTCAAATCGCAAATTACAAAGTTAAAAAGCTAAAAGTTAAAATTGATCCTCCCTCTCCTCCCAACCTCATCGGACCCCGGAGTTGTATAGCTGTAAGAAACCCAGTATAAGCCAAAAAAGCTAATAAATTATTGAATTAAATAAAATTAAACCGAATAAAGAAGTCTTACAGCTATTTTATAGTATCAGATTTTTCGCTATTTTTTAACCTTGAAATTTACGATTTGCGAAAGATCCTGACATGATGGTTAAAAGTGAAAGTAATTTTTTTATTCAGCGTTTAAAAATACATAAAATGTAATTATAAAATTTAAAAAGCACAACCATCGCAAGTTTATGTTATCTAATCTGAAACTCTTTCTTAAACTTCTTGACGGTAATCTATTCGAATTTTTTTGTGTTCTCTAAGTATGTATAAGATGGCAAGAGTCGAAAATCATAATAATATTGAATTGTCATCGGATTTAAGTCAGTATCTAAAATTTAACTTTGATCGGACATTTGAAAGTAAGTTAAAGTTCTAGTACAAATTTTAAACTCGAAAGACGATCATTGCAATTTAAATAAAACCTTATGAAAATAACACAATTTTAGTTAAAATAAATCATAGACTCAAATCCTTACAAAATTAAATATGTGTTAAATTACAATTATTTTAACTAATCTGAAACTTAACTAACAAAACTTAATCGTAATATTTGTACGAGTTCTTTCAAAGCGCAGATACCTTGACATAAGTTTAAGTACTTTAAATACGATCCCTGAAAGCATGGCAGAAATCATCTGTTTTGAGATGCATAAAAGTGGTTTAAGTCGTGCATTTCATAGTTTCATAACTCAGTCAATTTTAATGTTAGATGAATGGGACTTTTTCTGTCTTACTTGTTAGTGTCACAGTAAATTTTTAGTAAATATCACTTATAAGTTTGCTGGACCATATAAAAAATTAATTTTCGTAATTTTTTAATAAATATTTTTCTTGACCCAAATCGCTTTAAAAATAATTCTTTACCTTATTTAAACCATTTTTGTAATTGGAAGTATCCATCTAGGACCAGCGGTTGCGAAAATATAGGTCGGTCAGGTTATACGTGGACACACTGTATATTAACAGTAGTTTTATCAGATTAACTTTGCTTTGTAGGAAATGTGATTGCATTACTGGAGTGGAATATTTGAAGCAAAATTCTGACCAAAATTATTTTTCATGAGTTTTACAGTTAAAAACATTGCTGTTGACTTTCTCTTAGTAAATACACTTAATTAATGTTGCATACACATAAAAGTATGTATTTATAAAAAAAATATATACAGTGTGTCCACGTATAAACGAACCGACCTTTATTTTCGAAACTGTTGGCCCTAGATGCATACTTCCAATTACAAAAATGGTTTAAATAAGGTAAAGAACTATTTTTAAAGCGATCTGGGTCAATAAAAACATTTATTAAAAAATTACGAAATTTAAATTTTTATACGGTCCCCCGGTCTTATAAGTGATATTTAGTAAAAATTTACTGTGACACTAACAAGTAAGACAAAAAAAGTCCCATTCATCTAACATTAAAATTAACCGAGTTATGAAACTTTGAAATTCATGAGTTACACCACTTTTTTGAATATCAAAACAGATGATTTCACCCATGCTTTCGGGGGTCTATATAAAGTACTTAAACTTATTTCAAGGTATCTGCGCTTTGAAAGAAATCGTACAACTATTACGAATGAGTCAACTTAAGTTTCAGATTAGTTAAAATAATTGTATTTTAACATATGTTTTATTTTGTAAGGATTTGAGGCTAAGATTTCTTTTTTAAAAAATTATGTTATTTTCATAAAGTTTTATTTAACTTGCAACGATCATCTTTCCAGTTTAAAATTTGTAACCCACTTTCAAATGCCCGATCGAAGTTAAATTTTACATACGGACTTAAATCTGATAACAATATAACATTAATGATTTTCGACGCTTACCATCTTATACATATATTAGAGGATAACACAAAAAAATTCGGACAGATTACCGTCAACAAGTTTAAGAAAGAGTTTTAGATTAGATAACATAAAACTGCGATGGTTGTGTTTTTTAACTTTTATAATTACGTTTTATGTATTTTTTAATGCTGAATAAAAAAATTACCTTTGCTTTTAACCATCATTTCAGGATTTTTCGGAAATCGCAAATTTCAAGGTTAAAAAATAGAGAAAAATCTGATACTATAAAATAGATGTAAGACTTTTTTATTCTGTTTAATTTTATTTAATTCAATAATTTATTTAATTTTTGGCTTATACTGGGTTTCTTACAGCTAAAGAGCTCAGGGGTCCGATGAGGTTGGGAGGGGAGGGGGGGGGGGTCAATTTTAACTCTGAGCTTTTTAACTTTGAAATTTGCGATTTGAAAAAAAAAAAAATTGACGTGATGGTTTAAAATGAAGGTCATTTTCGGATTCAACGCTAAAAAATACATAAGAATCAATTTTCAAAAGCTAAAAAACATGGCATAACCCAAAATTTGAAAGACAGTGTAATGTAACGGCATTTAAGAATATGTATATTTTGTAAAGAATTGAGGCTGTTGTTTTTCATCCTTTTAGTTAACAAAATTTCTGTTATTTTTATCCTCTTATATGTTCAGTACAAATTGTAGATTTTGCAGTAATATGTCAGAATGATTAAAGATTTCAAATTTATATTGCAATGCTAATTTTACTCTCAACCATTTCTTTAATATATCTCACGAAGTTATATTTCTACTAAATTTGTGAATGACCCCTAATTTGCAGCAAAAAATATGATCCAACTTTAAACAGCTATTACTCGGTCAATTTTTATCGTAGAAAAACGGAACTTTTTTTGCCTTAATTATTAGTGTAACAGGAAAATTTTACTAAATATAACTTATAGTACCGGGGGACCGTATAAAAATTTAGATTCTGTAATTCTTCACTAAATTGTTTCTTCGCTTCAAATTTTTTTTGTCTTAACTCTGCACTTAATTTTGACCACTGTTGTAATTGGAAGTATGCATCTAGGACCAACGGTTGCGAAAATAAAGGTCGGTCAGATTATACGTGGACACACTATATATAAAATACAAAATTTACTTACCTTTTTACTATTTATAAGAGGAAAGTAATATTTGATAGAGTTGCTTTACTTACAAGTAATGTTTAATTAAATGTGTTTAATTATAATATATTTAAACTTTAATTATTTATATAAATGAATGTATTAATAGATATATTATTTGCATTTCTTATTTAGCAAAGTTGAGTCTCTAAAGTCGAGTTCTAATACAGAAATTCTGGTTTTTGAGTGTTATTAATAGATTACCAAAACACTTTATATTTAAAAATGGCAACTAAGGGCGGAAGATATAAAAAAATTGGCCTTCAAAACTATAAGTACTGTACTTCAAAAATGCCTCGGCATGCCTTTAAAATCTATATGTTTAAATAAATCAATATATTTAAATTAAAGATAAAATGCCTTAAAAAGAGCACATTTTTACCTTTTACTTTTATATTATATTAAAAACAAAGATATTCATTTTAACAATTCATGAATTCACAAAAATATACATTTAAACGCAACTAAACATAATAAAAAAGTTGAAACGTAGCAATAAAGCACGTCTTCTCGAAAAGAAATCTCCTCTTCAACTGCGTCTATAACAAGTAAAGCTACTATAGTCTGTGGCGGCGAATTTCGATTTTTATAGCTCATTCGATTCGTCTAATTAAGCTCAGTAATTTGTTACCTCGCATATCGGTTATTGAGTTTTAATAATGACAGGGGGTCGGGTCAAAGTTTAAAATTTCGTTCATTGAAAACCAGTTGCAGTCAAAGAAGTAAGTAAGATTTTATGGTTCGTACACTGACATGCATTGATGATAGTTCACTTTTGACACATTGTTCATTCCGAAGAAGTGTGTAAAACAAAAATATTTCTGACAGTGCACACAACGTGCAAAGGCTTCTTCAGCTGACTCGACGAAGCATTCAAAACAGCTCTGCTTCCTTTCTTGAATTTTAAAACAGTAGTCTGTATAGTTTTCGTCTTTATCAATGTAGCCTACTTGAGCAAATCCATACTTAAACATTAAGAATGAACTTCTACTTATATATATATAACGAATTTTGAATTTTAACGAAGAGAATGTTTCGTACACTGTTAAAAATATCGTGAAAAATTACCTCTGTTTTTAAAGGCTATCTATTTTCTGACCAAGGTAAAACGCTACATAAACGCCTATGGAGCGTTCTCATTAGCCAGAAAATAGATAGCCTTTTAAAACAGAGGTAATTTTTCACGATTTTTAACAGTGTAGTAAATCAACATGGATATTGGAAAGTAGTTGTAGTCATCAAATGATAGGCCCGGTAACACATTTATCCAGTGTATGTTTCTCCGGAATAATTGAGACAAGGCATAATTTAACTCAGGATTTTATTGAAAGAGCTTTCGGCGGTGCAGTTTCCACCAATTCATTTTAATCGAGCCATCGCTACGTAGTATTTAATTATGAGTAAGCAAATTATAGATAATAGAAAATATCAGACGGCGACCAGGGGAAGTTATCAAAGTAGAAATACGACAAATTCTGCAGAAACACAGCGAGTATCGACTTTTTGTTCCTCAAGTGTAAGAATACAAATATGACGTAGATCGCGCTCTCAACCAATGAATAATTAAGAATATCACGTCATGAAAAAAGTGCGGACAGAGCAAGCGGATGAATTTGAAGGGAAAAAGGATAACCTCAGAAATGCGCGGGAAAGTAAAAATGGAAGCTAAAAGAATATTCTAGAAAGAAAAAAGCTCGGAAATGGAACATTTAATTTAAGAATACTAAAAGCGTAATATTTAAGCAATTTAGACAAGTGAGACGTTAAATTAAAGGGAATTTAACAGAGTTAACGATAGAGATTATTTAAGGATAAGGATTTAGTGAATATAAAGTAGTAATTTAGAATAAGATAAGGAAATCGCGGAATTAGATCTAATAATGTAACATATATATATAATACAAATGGAAATTTCGTTCTGGCTGCTTATAATTCGAGTTCTACTGCATAGATCTTAATGGAACTTGACACTGTGTAACTTGCGAAAACCTGCCTGTCAAGTGCGAATATTTTATCTGCAACTACAATTTCTTATAATAACAGCAATAATATAACCTTATAGTAGTTATTGGTAAATGTATGGCACTGTAAAAACAATTAGTAAACTTAAATCGCACTTATTTATTTGATTATATTATTACTTATTTGACTTATTTATCTGTTTTTCAATGAACGAAATTTTGAACTTTGACCCGCCAAAACTCAATGGCTGATATGCGAGGTACAAAATTACTAAGCTCGATGAGACGAATCGAATGAGCTATAAAAATCGAAATTCGCTGCCACAGACTATAGTACCTTTACTTGTAAGCGCCGCCGAATAGGACTCGTGCTCCTGTAATAGACATGTAACGCTGCACCAAATTTCGCATTTTTGGCCAGGTTTTGCGTCAAATACTCCACTGTGTGGCGCAGCGAAGAACCTCATCGGGGAAGGATTTTGGACCTTGTTACTCATAAAATAAGAAATTTCGTTATTTTACACGTCCATAACGTAGTGTTTAATAAATACATGATACTTAAAAACCAACGTAATGAAAAGCACAAGCGACCATACTAAATTTAGCATTTATTTGTTTAAAGGTCGCTTTTAAACCTCTCCTCAAACAATTTTCAGAGATGAAAAGAGAGACAAACGGCAGAAACGAGCTGCCAAACTAGAAGACTGAAAAACTAAATTTATATTTACTTCCAAGTAAAACTTTATAGAGATTTATCTATACTAATATTATAAAGAGCTATACTATGTTTGTTTCTTTGTAGGGGTAATCTCTGGAACTACCGAACTGATTTCAAAAGTAATGGTATTAAAATGAAGGTGTTCGTCACTGTTCCAACATAGGCTATATCTTATGTCCACGCCACTACTCCAAAGGGGGTGAAGGAACAAAAAAGTTCTAAAAATGCGATTTTTGTGTTACTGAAGTGCCTAGAAATATGAAATTTGGAATGGTTACTTATAAAATATAAATGATCTCTAATTTCTTGTTGAAGCTTTTGCTGGTTCTAAGTCTTCAAATTATCGTAATACATTTTGTTTTGTTACTTTCTCACAAAAACATATTCAATTTCATTGTTATTTTTTCTCTACAATTTTTGGCGCTTAGCAGAATTTTTCCTGCTCTTTAAAACAATGTCGTGTATAAGAAGGAATATTAAAATCTTTCCTTTAAAATATACTATCAGAATCCTTTCCATAAGAGTTACTATAAGAACCTCTGTAGGTTATACAGCAGAATTTACTAAACGAAGCTTTACAAAGCCTATAAAATATCTAATCAAAGACCATGTCCTTCAAACCAAAAAAAAGCACACAAAATTACACGAGTTGAGTTGTTTTATTATCTCTTTAACTACTTGTCATGATTATTTAAAAATCTTAAGTAATACCAAAAAAATGAATAAAAATAAATTCACCCATTAAAAAACACTAATAAAGATAATTTATCTTCCTTAAAATTTACAAAATAACCTTAGTTATAGATAAAACTATTTCAAGAACTGCTCTAATAATAGAGAAAAAAACAACAAAACTTTATGCATTCTGTTTGTTTTGGTTGCAACGCAGTTTTATATCAAACTATCGACAAAATTATTATGTGTTACTCTTGTGACACAGACGTTTGTTACTTTTGTGACAACTCCCCAGAGCCTATTCCATGCATAGCATAAACAAAATATTTAATGTAAAATATGTCTTACACCTCGAAATCACAGAATTAGAAGTTTTGGGTAAAACTTTTAAGTAGTTTTTGTTTTATTAAAACTTTTGTATGTTTTCCGTTACTCTTGTGACATTTAAGTATTAATGCTTAAATACAGCCAAAAATATATTAAAGACATTATCTAAAAGATTTTATCTATGTAGATCTTAAAGATATGATAATAATTTGTTGATTTCAACGCATAGTAATTTTATTGAACTCCAAAAAGTAAAAAAAATCATGCATTTCAATAAGTTGTATTTTAAGCTCAAATGTAAATGTAGATTTATACTGTTAGTATCCAGCTCATTTTCAGTAAACACTTGCTCTTATGAAATTAAAACTTACAAATTCATATACTTCAACTCTTTAGCTTTAAATTGATGTATCACACTTATATTTCCGTTTAAAAAAATGTTCAGCAAAATTTTTTTTCTGCCATGGACGTTACCATATCTTTTGAGTGAATTTTTAAACGAACCGTAAATGTTGCATTACGCTTTTACTGTAGAGAGCTTACTGGGATATAATGCAGAATCATAAATTAATATAACGTGTACATAACCATTTTGACAAGTTTTAGGCCATTTAATATATATAAGTTACTGTAAAAGCCGGAAGTCTCGTAAATCATAGCTTTTACCTGTAAATTCCAGCACTTAGCAAAGCGAGTTGGTAAAATCCCGAAATATGCTCCTTAACTCATCTATTTCGGTCTTTTATCAAACCATTCTGGTAAATGCTAGGATTTACCGATTTCTTTTGATAAAAGGCCGAAATTGTTAAGCTTAGCATAAGATTCGAGAAATGTATGGTTAACACACAGCACTCTCTTACTCAGATGTATGGCATATTAAAGCGAACATTTATTTATTTTTTATTTATTTAAAGACTATGTGATTTAATTAGTAAATTAAGGGAGCGACAACAGTTGCGAAATCACATGTAAAACAGCTGACATTCTCATGTAAAGCAGCTAAAATTGATGTAGTTTTCCTGCTCGCGCGATTCCAATAAATATTTTAATATTTTTGACAGAAGCTAAAATATAAATTGATCGTTCGCCAAAAAATAAAAATAAAAAGTAGAATAGTTAAACTATTTTGAAAACAATAAATATAATTTATTTTTAATTTATTTTTACCGAACGATCAATTTACAGTTTACCTACCACCAAAACCACCAAAAAACTATTGAAATCGTTTCAGTAGTTCTTGAGACAGAGCTGCATCAGTGTCACGATCTTAACTGCGATTTTGCAACTATTGTCATCTCTTTAAAACAACTTTATTTAAGACTACATTCTTTTCCTTTAAAGTTATAATAATTTACTTTTTCATATAAAATTTAAACAAAGCGTATAAAAACCATTTATTTTTTTAAACTTTTTAACATTTATATCCTAGCATTTACCTAAATGGTTCGATAAAAGATAGAAGTTTTAAAAGCGTATTTCGGGATTTTACTAACTCACTTTGGTAAGTACTAGAATTTGCCGGTAAAACTTAGGATTTACTATACTTCGGGTTTTTGCAGTAACACACACACATACACTGCGTAAAAAAAGTACAAGGACACTAAACTTTTTTCTAAGAAAAGCACAACTAATTAAGTTAACGCAAAATTCTTTATTTGCGTAACATTTTAGAAGTAAATGAATGTAAAATCATAGTAAACAAAAATAAATTACGAAGATAATTTGATTTTCATAAGACAGTTTCTTTTGCTTACATGAACCTCTGTAAAAAAAAAAGTAGAAGGACACATAAGTATTTTATATGAAAATTAAAGTATTAGTAAGAAGTTTTCTTTCCATTTGTCTTTATCACTTGAAATACTCTGTTTGGCATTGAATCATTGAGTACTTACATTTCACTTTGGCAAAAATTGTTCCAAACTGCATTGAGTGCATTCCGAAGCTCAACAGCACATTCATACTGTTTTCTTTCATTGTATACGTGACGAACTGATGTCGTCCAAATGTTTTCTAATATGTTCAGGTCAGGGTGTTTAGCTGTCCATTGCAAAACATGAACCTTATTTGTGTGGAAACAATTTTTAACACTAATAGCTGTGTAAATCGCTGTTCCATCTTGTTGAAATATCCAAACTCCTCCACCTAAATCTGTAACATAAGGAAGAAGTTTAGATTCCAACAATCAGATGTAATGTTTATGGTTCTGTCTACCATTCAAAAAGACCAGACTCGTTCTTCCATAATATCCGACTGCTAGCCAGACCATCAAACTTCCTTCCTCCCATATGTCGAGTGGAATAAAATTCTTCCTTATTCTCCATACAAAGTCAACAGAACTGGTATCCATCAAGATCATATAAATTGAACTTTTTCTCATCTGAGTAAATGACAGAAGTCTATTCCGTGCTGCAAGACACGTGGTCTGTCTCCCAAAGTAAGCGGTTAGTTACATGCATTTTTATCCACTTGGATGGTGTTGTCCATTCTTAAAAATGAAGACTTTGACATTTTTATATAGTTATACACAGTTTGATGTAACACATGTGTTAGTCCTGCTTGTATTCGGACCTTTGAAATTGTAGAATTTTTCTTTTTCTACTCTCGGATAATGTCTCTTTCATCACGAGGCGTCAGTGTTTTAGGTCTTCGTGTCTTTATTTTTAGTACCGTGATCCTCTGTATTTCTAAAATAGTTTGATATTGCAGTTTTACTAATATTAAGCAATTTAGCAATTTATCTTATGCTTTTTACCCTTTTTTCTAAATGCTATGGCTTGGCCTTTTTGAAAGTTATTTAAAGATATTCCTTTAGGCATTCAAAAAACAAAATAAAAATAAAAATGAAGAAATATATATATATTTGACAAAAACAATAAAATAGTAATGATTATTTACCTTATCTATAGCAGAAGCTTCCAATAAATTCAATTTTTCAGAGCTGTCCTTCTCCTTTTTTTACAGTGCGATAGTTAACTATGTTCAATTTTCTGTAAATTAATTGCTGTAGCAATAAAATTTTTATGTCATAACAAAAAGATTTGTATGAAATGATACCCTTAAAAATATCAGACAGTAAATAGACCGCGCTTTTCTCAAAAACCAATTTTTTTCAAAAAATCAATTTTTTGAGGGGTTGTCGGGTGAAATTTTGGTGGGAAGTTACAAATTCGGATTCAGCGACCCCAAAAACATCTAAAAAGCCGATTTCCAGTACTACCATTAATTTTGCTAGGTAAAATTCCCTATTGCCTGGACTAATATCAAACTCAATGTATCAGTTTTTAGATAAATATCTTTTTTTTTTATTATTATTATATAAAATGGCCGAATTAATTTTTTTTAGGCAGCGGTCAAGGATGAAGGCAATATATAAGATTTCACCAGAAAATAAAAGGGGGGGGGGGTGCTAAAAAATCGATTAATTCGTTGCCAAGATAATTTGGATATCGACTTAAAAATCATTGTTTCAAGAAAATCGCTGCTCACTCGTCTCCTGTGCGATTACAATTTCTGTATCTTCTTATGTGTGTTTAAGTTTTTAAAACGGATTTGAAAGAACATGTATGGCAATAAAATTTTTTGAAGCCGAAAACTTCACGTTACACCCTGCTTTTGTGAGAAACGTGTATTCTGCCCTAACCAGCTGAACGAAGCAAATGATTAATTCTTGTTCTCGAGATATGAGCTATTATTACGGCACCAGATCCGAAAGTCAATAGTATCAGTATTTAAATACACGTATGTGCTAATCCTAATAATACAGAGTGTCCCTAAACTCATGAGACAAACTATAAATGTAAGTAAAGAAGCAATAAAGAAGCAATTTTGGTATGGCAATGTAAGATCGGAAATGAAAAGGCGAAAAACAAGAAATGAGGAGGATTTGATAACAAGCATTTTATTGCTGTAACAATTACAGTGAGTGCTCAAATGTGAGACCACCCACATCGATACTGTCTTGGCAGCGTCTAGCAAGTAATTGGCGGACTCGTTCGAAGATTTCAGGTGCTTCACGAATAGTTGCAACAGCAACTGAAAATCTTGCAATGAGGTCCCCATCAGAGCCAGTTGGCGTCTCGCAGATGAGAACACCTGGAATCTTTAAATGGCAATCACTTGCTTAACACTGCCATGCCTGCATTGATGTTGGTAGTGGCACATTTTAGCACTTACTGTAATTGTTATGTTAATAAAATGCTTGCTTTCATTTCCTCCGAATTTCTCGTTTTTCGCCAACACTTTAATTTCCACAATGGTATAAAAAATTGCTTCTTTATGTGTACTTTACTTTCCCTTACAGTGTGGCCCTTGTGTTTTAGAGACACCCTGTATATTTATACGGCATATTCTTTTCTTAATATATATATAAATGTTGCATTATGGCAACATTGGATTATTTTTCTAGTTGGAATGAAGTAACTGGCTGTCATGATATCAGTAGTGGATCACGTCCAGCAGTAATAGAGTAGTATGAGTTGTCACAACAGGTAAATTCAATCCTGTTGTACTAGTATAACGAAGATTGGAATCCTGTCGTGTTAAAGACTACGACATTGATGTTATATGATGATTATCAGTCGACGAGGGAAGGCAATGGAATACATTTTTCCGTGAAAGTTTCCCCAGAGATAATTGAGACAAAACGTAAAATCAGCTCAGCATTTTATTAAAACATCATTCGGCTGCGCAGTTTCTACCAAGAATACTAGTCATCGCTTCATAGTAATAATTTAGGGATGAACAAAGTTGTAGCTAATCGAATACGTGGACGGTGACCTGGGGGTGGTATGAAAAATGGAAATACGACTGCAATCTGCTGAAACACAGCGAGCATCGGCTTTTCGTGCGTCAAGTGTAGGAATACAAATATTGACGTAGGTCGCGCTCTCAACCAATTAATAATTAAGAATACCACGCCATGGAAAGAGTTCTGACAGAGCGAGTGGATGAATTTGAAGGTAAAAAGGATAACCCCGGAATATGCGTGGGAAAATAAAATGGAAGTTAAAAGAACATTCTAAAAGAAAAAAGAGCGGAAATGGAACATTTAATTTAAGAATACTAAAAGCGTAATATTTAAGTAATTTAGACATGTGAGACATTAAATTACAGGAAATTTAACAGAATTAACTATAGAGATTATTTAAGAGTAAGGATTTAGTAAATATAAAGTAGTAATTTAGAATAAGATAAGGAAATCGCGGAATTAGATCTAATAATGTAACATATATATATTTGTAAATAAACACATGCGACACTTACAATTTCCGCAACTTTGTAATATATTTTTAAACCACTTAAAAATAATTATATTGTAAAGCATAGTCATTATAGGTAAAAAGTAATTAATACTAAACTAAAAAAAGAGCACAAAAGGTTATCTTTTGCGTTCAGCAAACAAATCTATTTTATTTGATTTTAGAGCAACGTTTTGAAAAACAAGAGTAGTATTTACATACAGGCAAAATAAAATAGGGAGCTTTAGTTCCTAAAATAAAGTAAATGTGTTCGGTAAACTATTATTCCTGAATAATTAAATGTTTCTCTCAAATTTGACAAAGAGTTACAACTTTTAAGCATATCTGTTAATCAATGAAATAATACAATAAACATAACAACATGTGAATTTTTTTTTTTAGGGTAAACAAAAGTAACTTAATTGGAATAAACATTATCTTATTAAAGCTTACAGAGAAACAAGCTTATTACATGTGTATTTTTAAGGAAAATCGTTTCAAAATATCTCTGCATTTAAATACAATTAATAAAACGTGTTGCACGGCTTTTAAAAGTATTAAGTACTGTATTTAATTAAAAGTAAAAAATACTGTATTTAAATTTAATTTGTAAGATGTAAATTGTGCTGGTTCTTTTGAAGTTCTAATTGACTAGACGTTTGCTTACTGTTACGTAACATTTACCTAAAGTTATTCTACTAAATGCTGATTCTGGGTTACATCTAACACTTTTGTATTCTTTTTTCCCATAGTTAAAGTTTTTGAAGCAAAAACTTAAATATTTAAACTGTTTTTACGATTAATAGTTTTTAAAAAAATTGACGAGGCATGGCATAAAGAAAGGAAAAAACAATGGTCTTAACTTGGGATTTCTAGAGTTCTTAGCACTAAGTAAATCAATGAAATATTTTCTACTGTTACCTAAACTTTTATATGATGATCAGATACTTCTAGCATTTAACCTCACCGGTGATTTTTTTAAAAAGGTGCGAATATTTAGATTTAGAAAGAATGGAACAGACTGTATTTAAAAATAAAATAAAGGAATTATGAAAAAGTCTATTAATTTAGTCGAAGGAAATACAGATAATCAGCAGGAACTTGACTAAATTACAGGATATTATAAGATTATTTCTCTTAATAAAAAATAAAACGAATGGATTAATTTGCATACTGGGGGAAAAGTATTTTTTTTCTTGGTATTTGGAAATGAGAATTTCACAGGCAGTTTATATAGAGTTGAAATACAGTGGTACATAGTTAAAATGAACAATGTAGGAACCGCAAAAATTGGCCGGTTAACAAATTATCTGTTTTTGTAAGGGGATATACACAGGGCTATAGTGGATGGTATACGCCGTATATCTTTTAGATTTTTTTAAGAAGCTCGTACAGCCTCTGTTTACCAAATAAATGCATAGTGTATAATCTCTAGCTTATAACCTCGGACTATAGTGTATACCTTCGGTATTATTATTATTTTTTTTTAACTACAGCACTGGACATGGAGAGATTTACAGGGAATCTTCTCGTAAAACTAGAATACTTTTTAAACGGGTGTCCTTAATGAAAGGTTACGGACCTTCATTTTTGATAAATAAAGATTCTTAGGAAAAAATCCTCAAAAATTCTTAACCACTGCATACTTTAGTAGAAATAAATTTCGGATCAATTTGCCGACAAATCTTAATGTTTTGGCCTAATGATGTAGTAATGCACTTAAAAATAGGGTTATCTACGAAGAAAGTGGAAAATACGTTTAAATATTGAATCAACTTTAGCTTTCGAGTCACATACACTTATAGATTTTTGCATTATGTGGTTTCCTATAATTCTTTAGTTAATAAAAATTAACTAACTAATGGATAATTAAGTTTTCTGTGTTTTTTTTTTAGTAATGTAGCCACAGAATGCATTACACAGCGATAATTTGTAAAATTTATGAACCAGTTTTTAATATTAAAATTTTTCTTAGTTCACACTCATTAAATTGAGGGCATTGTAATAAACTGGAGTCGACAAGTTAATAGAAAAACACAATATGCTAATTTTAGAACAATAAAGTTATTTTTGAATGCTGAAAAAGACAGTAATATAAACGTCAGGTGTAGAGAATAGATGCTATCCCAACAGCACAGTCAGTCTATGTGATGTCTCTTTGAAGTAAAAAAAAAGGTTACAAGAGACGTGGTCACTACGGTGTACCAAAATGAAATATATTTCATTAGTCTCATTATTATTCTCAAAAGACTACTCCGAAACCATTGAGAAATCACCATGATTGTTGCTTTGGGACGAATCTCTAGGTGACGATGCAACGAAGTCATCTTGTTATTATCACGTGACTGTCATTCGGGGACTCCATTATGAAGTCATTATGAATGTTGCATTGTGATGTGACACCAAATAACGAAGTTACATGGGGATTCTCAGATGGCCGACATTTAGAGATTCCCCTGTGAAGTCTCAATGAGCACTCCTTTGTGACAAGTCACCAAATGATTAGCTTTTTTGTCACTTGGAGACTCGTCACAAAATAACTATTATGCTGGGACTTTACAAACTGTTTTTTAAATGACGGTCGCATGAGAGTCATAATGATATTTCGTCAAGTCATCTGGTGATTCCTGGCACAGCAGCAGCCATGGTGATTGCAAAGTGGCGTGACCAAATGATTGTCATTTGAGAGTAATAATGAGAGGAATGAAATTATCACAATTCCGTTTACTGTAGTGCATGTGACATTTCCATTTGTGACCATATATGACGTCAAGGAGACGTAACGTCGACTGGACGTGCTATTAGTCCAGTACTCATTTGCTACAGCTACAATTTATATAATTTTCTTTTGAGTACTGAAAATTAATTTTTGTCTTCCAAAATCAGCATTTTGTGTTTTTTGTTTAACTTTTTGTCATCATAGCGTACAAATATTACACCAGTTTAGATTTTTCTATTTACATTGAAGTTCTTTATGAGAGAATAAATTCTAAATGATTCATAATATCCAAGATTTGCACAAGCTAAATTTTTCGCTGAAATTCTAGATCAGCAGTAGGCGAGCTAATATTAAAGATGTCATGATTCTGCATATTTCACGATCAAAAGCTTTTACTCTGGTGTTGATCAATTTGAATAAGCACAATAAGATTAAAAAACTAGTAATTCTATTTTGCACCTTTAAATATGTATACTACATATTATTATAAAACGAAATATTTCCGATTAACACTTTCTTTTTTCCTCTCAGGGAACCAAAGCTTTTCAAAACACTTTTCAACTCACGTATTTAATAAAATAAAAAAAAAAATCAACAGTTGGTTTCTTCTAATTAGAAGCCGTGATAAAAATATAGCATGTGTTCATGCTCGAGAAGAAGTTACTTAAAAATAAAAATAGCATTTCTTCCATTTTGGAAGACCAAAGCTAATACTGAAGCTTGCTTACTGCAATCAAATTTACATCTACTTAAAAAAAAACTAAAAGAACAAACATTTAATATCATTTCTACAATAAAACACGTAAAATGACCCGTGCCTACAGTCTGGTTGAATGAAGCCCCGCGAAGGAAAATGCGAAATATTCCACACTTTAAATCCATAATTCTTTGCATTCATATTATTATTACGGTACAAGCTGTCTTATTTTGCAGCTTTATTCAATTAATTGTAACTAAATATTCCTTTTCATATTGATCAATTAATTTAGTGTCTCCGTATTTTAATATACTACATTATGAGAGTTTCTCCATAAATCAGAGAAACAAGAAAATGGAACTGGCGAATAAGGATAATATTTAAATCTTAACCTTCAAATCAAAGCGGAACTTTGTCCAATAAATCTAACAAAATAGTAGGAAAAATTTGTTAAATATTTAAACAAAGAAGAGCATATATCCATGCCGAAAATATATTGCTTTTCTCGTGGATGACATCTTTGATTAAGATAGAACAAATCGGTATTTTATTAGAAGAAGAATCTGTGTATCTCTATAAAAGAAATAAAACAAAAGAAATACATAGAAATGCAAGGGAGAAAAATAACATGCGCCGGGAAATTTAATAAGTTAATAATTTAAAATATTTTTGTTGCTAGAATACACCCTAAAACTTACCACAAAATGCACTATAAATCATAGCAGGTAACACATACATATATAATACACAGGTATAGCAGGACACGTATGTAAATTTTAATCGTGATTTTAATAGTGAACAATTTAAACAATATCTATTTAAAATTATAAAAAGGAGTCGCATAGTTTTCAATAACGGGGAAGAATGAGGAGAAACTGGGTTAAAGAAACACTTTTTGAAATAAGCAAAAGGGATCTTTTAAAATGTAAAATGACACAAATAACATTATTACCAAATTCTTCATATACAGTGCTTGTCGAAAGTCTCAGCACACCAGTATATTTCAAGGAATTTTTAATTGAACAGCACAATAACGAAATAAAACCTAAAAATAGCAACAATATTAAAAAGCAGAAAAACCAACGTTTAAAAATGCACAAATAATACATGAAAAGCAGCAAACAGCTGTTTCGAATCTATTAGCGAGATTCTTCTTCAGTGCAAGATAGGGAAAAAGGAACAGCGTGCTAGAGAAAGCAAGGCTGAGCAAAATGACAGACAGAGACGCGCTGGCTTATATACTCTCTGCGGGTAGCAAAGGCGCCAAAAACAACCAATGAGAGAAAAGCAGTGGAAACGACTGAGTGGACAAGTAGCGACATCTACCGGAGAAGGAGAGAAAAAGAAACCAAAAAAGGGGAAATTAAATTAATCCTTTCCAAATACTTGGAAAATCAGGAGTACTAGATAAATCATTTACTAAAGAGTGAGAATTTTTAATGATGTAGTAAGCTTCCCAAAAATCAAGATCAAGGTTAGAAGAACATTTTTGGATAATGATGGCTGAGGAAAAATCGAACCTATGTTAAGAAGGGCAAGAACGTTGAGCAATAGAAGAACGTTTGAGCTCCTGATTTTTTACATAACCTTCATGCTCTTTTAAACGAAATCTAAGAGCACGTTTAGTCTGGCCAATATAAGAAAGACCACACTGGCAAGAGATTTGGTAAATACCCCAGTTATCTAGGTGATCAACGGGGTGTTTGAGATTTGAAAAAGTGATTTTATTAACAGGAGAAAAAATAACATTAAAATCAAACCTTCTTAAGATTTTAGCAACTTGCTGACTGATTTTAGGAAAATATGGTAATACAACTGAAGTATTAGAGTTGGAATTAGAATGCTTTACAGAATGAACGGATTTCCTTAATTTCTTATAAATAGAATCAATAATATTAGAGGAATAACCACGATCAACAGCAATAGCTTTGAGGTAATTAAGTTCTGTACTAAGTAACTGAGGAGTGGAACAAATATTGGTAGCTCGAAAAACAAAAGCATTGAAAGCAGCGAATTTCTGGTTAGGGGGATGAGAAGAATATCTGTGAGGTGAGAGACTGACAGCAAAAGGTTTACGAAAGACGTAGTCTGAAAGCTATTTTCACCACGAATAACAAGGGCATCTAGGAAAGAAAGGCAGTTATTGGTCTCAATTTCAGAGGTAAATTGAATGCAGGGATCAATGGAATTCATAATAGAGAGAATATGATTAATATTCTAATTCATGTCAACCAGGACATAAACGTCATCAATGTAACGAACATAGAACGGAAATTTTAAAATTTCAAAAAGTGTGACTTCAAAGTAGTGCATATAAATATCGCATAAAATTGGACTAAGAGGATTACCCATAGCCAAACCGTCAATCATACGGAAGAAATTACCATTGAAAACAAAAGTATTTTGCGACAAGCAAGCGCGAGTGAGAAGGATAAGCTCCTCGATTTCAAAATAAGAGAAATGGAATACACAAAGCCTTTTCATGAGGCAATCTAAAGCCCCTTCAACCGGAACGTTTGTAAATAATTATTTAACATCAAAGGAAACCATCATGTGACACTGCGGGTTAAAATTATGAATTTTTTTACAAAATCACAAGAATTCCTAACAGTGAAACAGTTACTGCTCAAAAGTGGGGAAAAAACAGAAACTAAATACTTGGCGAGCTTATAAGAAGCTGTACCGATACTAGAGACAATAGGTCTAAAAGGAATGTCAGGTTTATGGACCTTAGGTAAAGCATAAAACCTGGCGCAATGCGCAATAGACTTCTCAAAGTTAGCAGGAATAATAGAAGAAGACTTAATAGAGTTAATTTCACTAGTGGAAGAGTCTTTGTGGATATCCACATCCGGACCATCATTAATTAATTTATGGGATTTTTCCAAATATGTAGATTTGTCGAGAAGAACAATCTGATCGCCTTTGTCGGCCTTAGTAATAATTAAGTTTGGATCAGAACGCAAATTTTTCAGACACTGTTTAACAGGATGTTTAAGATTGAACTTATAATCATTATAATTGAAATCAACAGTATTGGCAATGAGATGCTTAATGGACTCTTTTTGGGAAGAAGATGGAGCGTTATGCTTAAAGGCTCTTTCAATAGGAGCAATAAGATTAGGAAAAGAAGGAATAGCAGAGGCCGAAAAATTGTTATTCAATTTGAGAGCATCGAGCTGATTGTTACTTAAAGGAACACTAGACAGATTGACAACAGCATTTTGGTTAAAAAGAGGCAAATTCCTGGAGTTATTAGCGACAGAACTTTCACAAAGTGTATTAATTTCCTCTTTAAAACCGAACAATGAACAGAAGAAGCTGTGAGAACTCTGCTCCATGACCTTCTGTCGATAGACTCAAAATCAGGAGTAGAATTAATGAGGCTGATATGTAAAGAATATAACTCGCGCTCTATGTGAGCAATTTTGTGGCGAGTCTCTTGAATCAAAGCTCTTAAAAGAGGTAATTTAGAACGAAATAAGACCTTGTCAATCCAATTTGACGAAAATAAATTACATCATATGGAAATGAATTTAGGAATAACCTTCTTACGCCTACAGTCAAGTAGGAAATGTAAGTGTTCTAAAAACCTGTCCTTTTTTAATCGTAAATTACAAAACCTATTGATTTGAGACATTGCCAGAAAAAAAAAAAACCCACAGAGGAATAAAGGCCCGTTAACGCCAAATACATAAATATAGCAAATAAAGCCTTTGTGCAACAATATTAAAAAGCAAAAAAACCAACGTTTAAAAATGCACAAATAATACATGAAAAGCAGCAAACAGCTGTTTCGAATTTACTAGCGAGATTCTTCTTCAGTGCAAGATAGGGAAAAAGGAACAGCGTGCTAGAAAAGCAAGGCTGAGCAAAATGATAGACAGAGACGCGCTGGCTTATATACCCTATGCGGGTAGCAAATGCGCCAAAAACAACCAATGAGAGAAAAGCAGTGGAAACGGCTGGGTGGATAAGTAGCGACATCTACCGCAGAAGGAGAGAAAAAGAAACCAAAAAAGGGGTAATTAAATTAATCCTTTCCAAATACTTGGAAAATCAGGAGTACTAGTTAAGTCATTGACTAAAGAGTGAGAATTTCTAATGATGTGGTAAGCTTCCCAAAAATCAAGATCAAGGTTAGAAGAACATTTTTGGATAATGCTGGCTGAGGAAAAATCGAACCTATGTTGAGAAGACCAAGAATGTTGAGCAATAGAAGAACGTTTGAGCTCCTGATTTTTGACATAAACTTCATGCTCTTTTAAAAGAAATCTAAGAGCACGTTTAGTCTGGTCAATATAATTCGGATAATTCGCCAATTAATGTTATTTTTCCCCCAGTTAACCCATTAACCGCCAAAACTATTACGAAAGAAATATTCAAATTCCTTGTTGAAAGTAGTTTCCCACCACAAATTCAGTAAGGTAAATTTCGCTTTACTAAAATAGCAAAATTCCTGCCAATAAATAAGACAGTTTTTTAAATTCTAAAATAGTGGTGCCAATGTAATTAATTCCTTGCATGAGCAATTATTTTGACTGTTGCGTGAACGCAACGTCAGCGGTTAATGGGTTAATAAAATCACATTTTCAAATCTCAAACACCCCGTTGATCGCCTAGATAACTGGGGTATTTACCAAATCTCTTGCCAGTGTGGCCTTTCTTATATTGGCCAGACTAAACGTGCTCTTAGATTTCGTTTAAAAGAGCATGAAGGTTACGTAAAAAATCAGGAGCTCAAACGTTCTTTTATTGCTCAACATTCTTGGTCTTCTCAACATAGGTTCGATTTTTCCTCAGCCATCATTATCCAAAAATGTTCTTCTAACCTTGATCTTGATTTTTGGGAAGCTTACCACATCATTAAAAATTCTCACTCTTTAGTCAATGACTTATCTAGTACTCCTTATTTTCCAAGTATTTGGAAAGCATTAATTTAATTTCACCTTTTTTGGTTTCTTTTTCTCTTTTTCTTCGGTAGATATTGCTACTTGTCCACCCAGTAGTTTCCACTGCTTTTCTCTCATTGGTAGTTTTTGGCGCCTTCGCTTCCCACATAGGGTATAAGAAAGCGTGTCTCTGTCTATCATTTTGCTCAGCCTGGCTTTTCTAGCACGCTGTTCCCTTTTCCCTATCTTGCACTGAAGAAGAATCTCGCTAGTAGATTCGCAACAGTTGTTAGCTGTTTTTCATGTGTTATTTGTGCATTTTTAAACGTTGGTGTTTCTGCTTTTTGAAATAAAACCTGTTTTGTATGCTTTGTTTACAAAATAAACAACTGTTTGAACAATTAACAAAAATACTTGTTTAGACTTTTAGGCAAGTTTATTTAGGTAGTTTTAGATAGTTCGCTTTAATCGAGGTGACGAACTTTGGCTTTGATAAGCACTTTGCATATCCTTGGCATCCTATTAACCAATTTTATAGCTTTTGGCGATCAATTGTACTCCAGCAGTTTTGAAGAGCCTTCCAGAGACCCTAGGTGTTGGTAATCATTTGTCTCGGGACTTTTATATCTAATTTGTCTCACAAAAGCTCATCTGACAAAACGCCTGGTGATTGAGTTAGTAATTTAATTTTTGTTTGGACTTGAGCGCTTTCTACCTTTTGTAAATAATTAATACACAACTTGGATGTATGCTTTGAATCGTTATATTGTTGGAAAAGGAAGTTCTGACCCACAAATGCCTTCCGGGGGGAATCACATGATGCACTAATATGTTGTGTGGCACACTCTTTGATCTATTATTCCGTCAATACTGACAAAGTCACCAACTTGGTTCCCCACGAAACCATCACAGTGCCTCCTCCATGATTAGCTGTTGGCACTAAAGAGGAGAAGGTTCAAATACCGGCCACCACTTTTGTTTTCAATCTGAGATCATACAATTTTCAAAATTAGTAAAAGAAAAAGTGACAGCAGGGTACCTTGGCATGCTTTACACCTGTTTAGAGAAAAAAAAATCAGTTTAAAAAGCATTTTCTGTTTATAAAAATCAAAATTTCGAAAGTCTTCAAATTTTGAGTTTTGAAAATGGAGTCTAAATACCGGCTACTTATTATTTTTTTTCACAAAAGATCACACAAATAAAGTTAATGCTAATTATTACGCAATTAGAGTATTATTTCAAGAAATTTTATTGATTAATAACATTTCTTTCACAGAAAAAACACGTAATTATTAATAAACAAGAATTTTTTTCAAAATTTATTTAATTCTTAACGACCATCTCTCACAGCCTTCTTTCCATTATGTTTGTAATTTTGTTTTTTAACGTGTAAAAAAAAGTCTACTGATTGAAATGAAAAAATCACAAACATAATATCCGTCGGTGCAATCGCTATAGGCCCACATATCGCATTCTTAACATTGAACCCCAAATCCCCTCCCCTACTCTTGTCCGCAGAGAAAGCACCCATTCTGAAGACACGATACAATTTCTGCCCCTTTCACATGTTTTCCTACGTCATTTTTCTTCTTTCTCTTCACATTTATTGCAGGCAATTTTGGAGTGTCCAACAGTGCTTTTTTGTGAAGTGATCCGGTAACCAGTATCGCTCCTGAAGAATTACAACCACGGCTGCTTTCTTTCATATTGCGAAATGGGACTGGAACTATTTCTGAACCATTTAAATTATACGAATTAAATAATTCCAACTGAGCGAAAAAATTCCCAGGCTGGGAATCGAACCCATATCCTCGGCTTACAATAACAATGCTTTTCCGTTACTAACTGGGCTGACAACAAGCCAGCGTATTTCACTCAGATAAGATAGCCTTATTGGTAGTAACAGATAACCTTATTGTAAGCCAAGGATCCGGGTTCGATTCCCAGCCTGGGCATTTTTTTGCTCAGTTGTAAATACTCAATTCGTATGATAACTTTACCAATCAGTTTGATTGTGTTAAAATAATAGTTCATTTAAATTAATTTATTAACTATGGAACTATTTAAATTAATTTATTCCCTCCCTTTCAAGCAGAGCAACCGAGAGAGGTCCAAATACCGCCTAGCCGGTATTTAGACCACTCTAGGTAGCCTGTATTCGGACCACTGCTCTGTTTAAGTTAAAACTGGTATTACTCATTCATGTACCAATAACGTGTGCGCGGCAACTAAGAGCTGAATATGTCTAGAAAATAACTTAATCAAGCCCGTATACATAATATATTCAAGCCCGTATACGATCAGTATATTTAAAAAAATGAGAAACACATATCTGAAAAACTTTTGATGTTCCAAATTATGTCATTTCGACACTTTTGCCTTTGCTGTTTGTAAATGAGGCATACTTCAGCGATGTACTTCTCGTAACTTTCTTCTCTCAAATAAAGTTACAAATTCTGCCTATCGCCGCTAGGCTGCGCTGTGCTTAGTAATCAGAACACCTAGTAGTCGGTATTTGAACCCTAGCCGGTATTTGGACCTTCTCCTCTATATTTTCAAAGAAAACGCTCACCTAGCCGTTGACGTACGAAAACCCGGCGGTGCTAGTCAAAAAGATCTAATTTCGACCAGTTGGCGTTTTTGTAACGTTTTGACAAGTTTTTGACTTTCATTCTATAGTTCCATCACGGTCCCAGTGATCACATTCAACCGTTTGTGGATACCTTCTTACCCAAAAACAATAATTTTAACACGCATTTCCACACTTAACTGACAGTTCTTTTTAGGAATTTTAGACAACCCTGAGTTTTTAGGAAACTTGTTACCAATGTGGAACGTGAAAAACAGCACAATAACACGTTGATAATGTGCGATTACTTACGATCGCTTCGCGCTCACGCCACACGTTACCACAGGTTTACACGACTGTTTTTTATATGGAACAATATATTTTGTTATTCTTATCATACTCCATTTATACACAAGTAGCAGAATATAAAATAAATAAGCTTCTTTTTTACTTCTGGGGATGAGCTCAAGCTTTTGACACGTATTGCATTTAAAGTATAAACTTACACAGTGTTTTTGTAATTTACTGTAAAAAACGATAGAAAAATAGCTATCTTTAAAGCCCCCCGAAAAGGAGTTTAATATAAGATAGTTGGTAAAACGAACCACAGCTAAAAATTTTAGAAATTGGACATTAAATTCGAAAACTAATTACACTGCTCAAAACAATTAAAGGATATTTGAAGTTTTATATAAAATAAAGATATAAAAGAAATTTTTTTTGCCGAAAATAGAAGAAGAGAATCACAAATGCAAATTTTTTTGGTTTTCAAACTGTGGAGTATGCAAATTTTGAGTTCGACGTCAAAAGCGTCGCTTCAGCGGCAGCGAATGAAATTTGACTTTCAACTGGATAAAAGAGAATGAAGACAAGGATGATCGGCCTTCAGTGATTGCTTTGTTTCGATGAGTACGATGTCTCAGCGAAGTCATTTGACAGATTCAGAAGCTTTGAGAATTGTTGGTAGGTTAGAAGGGAGCCAAACTCAAGCCGAAGTATCGCAAGCCATTGGAGTGTCACAAAGTGTCATTTCCAGGATCTGGAACCGTTTTTTGGAGAGTGGATGTGCAGGCCGAAGACAAGGGGAAGGTCGTAGACGGGCAACAACGCCCAATGAAGATCGGTATTCAGCGTTAACAGCTCGGAGACACCGAACCATGAACGCTACTCTTCTCCAACAACACCTTCGCTCGGCTACAGGCACCACGATTTCAACTCAGACTGTCCGAAACCGGCTCCATGCTATAGGTCTGTATGCTCGCCGACCGATGGTATGTGTTAGATTAACATCAAGGCATCGTCGCGACCGCAGGGAGTGGGCAACCGAGCATGTCAACTGGAGGAGAAATGAATGGAGCAATATTCTTTTTTCTGACGAGTCCCGTTTTTCTGTGCATCAGGATAATAGGCGTATTTTCATCTGGAGGGACCGTGGCAGTAGGAATAATCCTGCGTTCGTGCACGAAAGTGTCAGATTTGGCGGTGGAGGAGTGTTGGTGTATGGTGGCATCTCCATTGACGGGCGCACTGACCTCTACATCATTCGAGATGGAGCTCTGACTGGTCGCCGATATAGGGATGAGATCCTCAGACCTATTGTAGTCCCTTATGCTGCAGCAATCGGAGATAACTTCATTTTAATGGACGATAACTGCAGGCCACATCGTGCAAACCTGGTGGAGGATTTCCTTTTCGAGGAAGGAATCGTTCGAATGGAATGGCCAGCGTGTTCTCCAGACATGAATCCAATCGAGCACGTTTGGGACGCTCTAGGAAGACGAGTTTCTGGCCGCCAACAACCCCCACAAACTCTCCAAGAACTGGAAAGAGCTCTTCTGGAAGAGTGGGGCAGAATACCCCAACTCGTCATTAATAGCCTCATTGAGTCCATGCCTCAAAGGTGTTCAACGTTGCTGGCCGCCCGTGGAAACCATACCCTCTACTGAAAATGATTTTCTTTGAAGAAAACACCTTTTCTTATTCTTTTTTTCTCATATTCACAAATTGTGTTTTTTCCCTTTAGTACACAAATGCGCAATAAAATGCATTTTTTCTGCCAAACATGTGTAATTTCTCATATAACCTACTATGTCTGTCGACCATGTATCAATCAGCTAAACAGTTTACCAGATACAAAATCCACCTAAAACTGCAATATCCTTTAATTGTTTTGAGCAGTGTACATAATTTTGGAAATAGATATTATCACTAACTATTGATAAATCTAACTAATGATAAATTAAGTGGAACCTCAGTCATGAGTAAGTTCCAAATAAATATAAACTTACCTTTTCAAACTTTTAGGTCAAAGGCAAAAAAACTACAATCTGTTACACCAAAATAACACAGACGACTAACGTTTGAGCACTTTAGATGCTGCTGTTAAACCAAAAGGCAAAAGTCCGAATCTTTGAAAGAATTCAGGACAGTATAGCATATTGAATCGTCTGGTCATATTAAAATCCCTGTCTATTATTCCCACCTCCTTCCCTATAATTAAATTTATACACATCTGTTTACAAAAGAACAGATTGTATGATTTTTCAAAAGTGTGATTTTGCAATTTCTGTTACTTTTCTTGGAAATTCCCCTCCATTATTTCCCCTCATAAATTCAAAGCAAAGAATAATACTTTGTTTTCATATTTACATGGTCCATCAATGTTTGTCATATTTACAGTCAATCCATCAATCTTTGTCCATTCACATGGTTCATCAATGTTTGTTTTAATATTTACAATCAATCCATCAATCTTTATTTTAATATTTACATGATCTATCAATTTGGGACCAAAAATACAGAAATAAAATTTGATTTTTTATCGTTTTTATAGTTCTTAGCTTTCTATTGAACAGATTTTAATAATTATTTTTTTTAATGGAAGCAGTTTATTTGGAGATGTGCCCGCACTCGCTATTTTTTTTTTTAATAAACCCATTTTTATATTTTAATTTTAAATTTAAAAGTCCTTTATCAAATTTCTTCTCATTGTTGGCAATCGGGTTTCTTCCATTGTTGAAGAGAGAAAGGAAACATTGGGAATTACCATAACATACGGATGGCATTTTTGCATTACAATTAAAAATAACTTTTTGTAAAATATTGAACAGAAAATAACGTCACGATAAAAGAAAAAAATGCCCTTTTGCTCATAAAGCTATTACATTTCAGTTTTTGTTTTTATTCCGCTGATACTAAGATTGAGACGCTCATCTCAGAGGGCTGCAGGGAGTGAAAACGGCGTCATAGTAAAAATGAAATGAGTACAGTAGACGCTCGATTTTACGAACATCTTTTTTACGAACTGAAATACTGGTCGCGACCAGCATCCCATTGAATTAATATTACTCCCATTTACGAACTTTCAGTTTCACGAACACATTATATGAGTCCCATCGGCTTCGAAAAATCGAGCCTCTACTGTATTTACTTTAATAAAACTAAAATATTTTATTACGAATGCGTCTAAAGAGGTATAGATTTCTGGATTTCGCCGGCACGTAGAATCTCAAGCCAAGGGTGCGAATGTGTAGACGCAAAATTGTAACTGGGAAACGTGACATCAAGTTTGGAACTATATTTATTAATAATCTATGTCACATTAAAATATTTTTTAAATAATGAATATAAATATGAAAAGTATGTATGTAAATTTTGCGGCGGTAAACACGGCGTTATTTTTGGATTTTTGTGAGAAAAAAAAATTATGATTGTTTGATAGTGGCTCAATTTTCGTTGATTTTTCATTGCGTAATACCAAAGATCAAAGCCTCAATTAATAACTTCACAATTTCTTATCTAAATTGTATGTTACTGATTACGTATAGGAATAAAATTTAATTTTTTAATAATTTGGAAAGTTGAAATTAAACGTTAGTTAAGGGGGTCCGGGACACAATTAAAAATAATTTTTTTTTATGGAGTTAAAATTTTGAATTTTTTTTGTGATGGTTAACCATGTTATTTGTAAACAAAATCACATGATAAAACTTCTCATATATATATTTTTTTAAATTTTAATTTAAAATTCTTTAAAAAAGTGGGCTAATTTAAAATTGTTATAACTCGAAATATTATTTGTAGAATTTCAATTTTCTTTTCATTTAAATAAACAGAAATGTATAAGTTTTAATTTAGATTCAGCATTTTAAAAAAAATTAATTTTCAAAAAAATTAAAAATATTTAAAGTAAAAAAAAATGGTGTAACTTAAAAAAAAAAGGTCATATTTTCAAAAGTAAATATTTTTTTCTAATTTGCTGAATCAAAATTAGAGTAAAACAATTGAAAAATATATGTTCCAAGTTTGAACCATTTATCTTTAACGGTTCTTAACTTATAACGATTTAAATATGAGAAATGGTGAAAAAAGACATCATGAAGAAAAACGCATTTTCACTGGGAATCGTTTTCATAACATCCATTGCTTGAAAGCTAGATTTTGAAAACAAACCAAAACGAAAAATTTAATATTTTCTGTTCTAATTAAGATAGAAACATGATTTAAACTTCATTTTAAGCAGAAAAACACTGAGAAATTTTTAGTGAAATAAAAGTTTTTTAGAAAGTTTGTAGATTTTTGTGTCGCGGACCCCCTTAAAAATAATATTTGTTTTAAGAGTTAGGCCAGCTAATATTCCATTGATTGTTAATTGTAATTATTTTTGCATTTCTTTTTATAAATTCAATAAATAAGTTCTTTTAAACATTTTCATTCGTCGAATTCGACGGGTAACTAATTATAAAACCAGATAAAATTATTCAACCTCGAAATTTTTCTTTATCCATATATGTGAGATTGAGAAACAAGTATTAGAAGTATTCTTTATAAATATTTCTTCATATAATAAAACGAATTCTTTGTATTTCTTTTGTTTTTGCATTTCTAGCCTCGTATTGCATCTTTATTCAGTTAATTGTAACTGAATATTCCTTTTCATACTGAACAAGTCAATTAATTAGGGATTCATGTTTTCCCGATACCTCGTTGTGCAAGTTTCTCCATAAATACTAGAAACAAGAAAATGGTGCTAGTGAAGAAAGATAATCTTTAATTCTTGAGCTACAAAATTAAAAATTCATCTGAGGAAAGATTAAGGAAAATTGATCACCTATTTAAAAGCCATCAATGAAATGGTGACAAAAACATATTTGATTTCGTGCAAATAAAATCTTTGATTAGCATGGAAGCATATTTTATTAGAAGAAAAATTTCTATACATCTAGAAGAAACATAAAGCAAACGAAATTGATAGAAATGCAAAGAAGAAAAAATATTATATTCCATGAATATAAAGTGTATATCCAGGTATTTTGATTCAAGAATATGCCTTGAAATTGTAGACGAAATATATTATAAAAATAGCATCAGGAAATTTACACTCAGACGAATGTTCATCTTAACTAAAATATTAATTTCGGAATTTAACTGTTGACGTTTTATACAATTTATATATTTGAATGATAAAAAAATGTTCCATTATTTTTAATAACACACATCATATTAATAAATTTATGAAATGTAGTTCGTCAACATTGTAATTTTGTAACTTTATGCTACTTTTCTTAAATAATAATTGTTGATCATTTTTTAGCATTCTAAAAACTATATCTTTCATCAATTTTAAATTAAAAAAAAATATGGGAATAAATAAAATTTCCTGACATTTATATTTTTGCCAATTATTTACGCTGTATTTTTCTAAATTCTTTCAAAAAAATCAAAATTCTATTGTAAGGTAATGCTATCATATCTAAATTGCGAAAATTAAATATTGTGATTGATTTCTTTCCATATATCGTTAAAAAAATTTTTTTTTAGTTCATAAGTAGGGAGACAGTCATGTTTTGCCATATTCTTTAGATGAATCGTTGATTTTCAAAATGGGGAAAGTTCATTTTTGTTATTGCTAGATATTCAATGGCTTGCATTTGAATAGGCTAAAAAGTATTCGTAGGCAGTAATAGACTTATTTTATATTCATAAAAAAGGGAAGTATTGTACTTTGTGCCAATATATTAAGAAAGAATGAAAACGTTAAATAACACAAATGTATGTATATACTAGAAAAAAAAGGACTAAAAAACGGAAATTGTACTGTCAATTGAAGCGCCAGTACTATTTCAGTATTTAACGGTAATTTCCTCCCATAAATTACAGAAAAATTACCGTTTTTCTGGAATTTACGGGGGAAATTTTCCGTTAAAATACGGAAATAGTATTGGCGTCTCGATTGCCAGTACAATTTCCGTTTCTTAATCTTTTTTTTTTTTTTTTTTTTTTTTTTTTACAGTGTACAAAAGGTGCATACAGCTGTTTCAAAGCTTCTGAAGCTCCATCATCAGGGCGAAAATTAAATTTAAAGATTAAGACATAGCGAGGCAGAGAGACGCACCTCACAGCTCACCGTCAAAGGCGAAGTAGCGGTGAGTGTTGAAAAACAACAACTAAATAGCACAAATGTATACAAAAGGTGCACACAGCAGTTGATTTTCAAGACTCACAGTTATTTCGCCTTTGACGGCGAGCAGTGAGGTGCATCTCTCTGGCTCGTTATGTTTTAATCTTTAATTTTTAATTTTCGCACTGGTGATGGAGCTTCAGAAGCTTTGAAACAGCTGTATGCACCGTTTGTATGCATACATTTGTACTATTTAACGTTGTTTATTCTTTCTTTATATATTGGCACAAATTACAATACTCCCTCTTTTTATGAATATAAAATAAGTCAATTACTGCCTACAAATACTTTTTTTAACCCATACAAATGCAATTCATTGAATATCTAGCAATAACAAAAATGAACTTTCCCCATTTCTTAATTATTTTATATTCTTTGTGGTGTTATTTCATGTGAATTAATCAGTAATGCTTATCCGTGTTGGCTGAAAAAAATCATTGTTTTCGTATGTGCCAATGGACTTGCCTCACTTTAATTTTTTTTTGCTGAAAACGTTAATTTTCTTTGAATGGAATACCTATATTATAAAGGACAAACTTGTCCGTGAGTAACACTGACGTCATTTTGATGGTGGCAACACCAAACAATTCAATTTAACTTCCACTGAAATTTTTTTAAACTTCTAAACCTGGCACATTTTAAATTTTTACACCATCGAATAGGGGGGAAATGTTCTTTCAAATGTAACTTGTTTGAAAACTGTATCGCAATCTGTTCAAAAAATGTATCGATTTTTACTCATTTTTTATTGTTTTCAAAATAATTTTCAGGCATGATTATTTTTAAAAATCTGTCTATCACGTGAAGAAGATTACGTAAGATAATTTCGTTTGTGTTTAAATCAACACAAATAGCTCAGCATTTGTTTCCAGCTTATATAACATAGCGAAATTAAAACTTTCGTCAATCAATAAATAAAAGAATAAAATATAAATAAAATACAAATTTAAGACATGTGATCGAACTATGCATTTAAACCCCTAAAATGATCAGAAAAAAGCTGATTTTAATTCGATTTCTTCTGCTGTTATCTCCTGGCGCGAGGATAAAACAAAACTATTGCTTTTAATAAGTTTCAAAACTTTATTTAAACTAATTACTATTTTCCATGGAAATATAATTTTTTGTATTGTTAGTGTGTATTCTAGAAAAATATTAAATGTAAAAAAACTTAATGTATTTATCAATTAAATAAATGGTTTTCCTCTACATTCTGTAACCCGTAAAGACCGGATATATCCCCTTGTAATTATAATAACAAGAAATTTAATATTTTATTTTGTTTACTTATTTATTTTATTTAAATATTTTGTTCTTTTTTAAAAAGTTACAGTAAAACAAAAATAAATTTAATTTTATGAGAAAACGAGGAAAAAATATTCATTAATAAGTTGTATGCATATAATTGTAAATTGTGATAAAACAATGTTTTACCAATGTTGCCAATTACCACAGTTGTAGTAGAACTGCTAAATTTTGATTTTCTACTTTCAAAATTAACGCATTTGAAATAGTGTCGATCCAATAAATTACTATTAACAAATTTAGATTGTTATTAAAAAATATTTATTGTGAATTGATTAAAAACGTAAATGTTGGGTTCATTTGTATTAACATTTAGCTTTAACAATTTTTTTTTTCAAAAATGGACTTGACCCGATGCCAAAATTAACGACTCAAATCAAAAAAATCCCTGCCGGCCCGGCCTACAGGCGGAGGTAGATTTGGAAGTTAAGTATATTAATTGCTCCAACAAAAACTAAATCATGATTAAGATATAAATCCACTTTAACAGTTTTATCTGGCTGCTTTTGACGAGTTTTTATTTCATTTTTATATAATAGCTGGTTTTATCAGAATCATGTTAAAGCGGTATTAAAAAAATACTTTTCCATGCTCAACAACTCGAAATTTTCTGGCACATTTTCAGATTCATTTTTAATAGAAAAAATACGAAACTTGCTGACGTGATTTTTGAAACGATTTATAAGCGGTATGTGTTCTTATTTTCCTTTCAATTAATTGAAACTTGATTAATAAATAATTATTTTCTCAGTAGGACAATATTTTTCGTTTCAAATACAATCGCTTCGGGAAATTCTGTTCAAAATGCCCACTTTGACATCATTTTTTTGAAATATATTCTGCCTCTATCAAAAAATCGATCATTACGGTACATTATATAGTTTCTGAAGAAGAGAATCTATGAATTGGATACGTTTGAGAGCAAAAATGAATTTAAAAATGAGTCAGAAAATAAGCAGTTTGGATTTGAATACACCCTCAATAATAGGATTTTTTTCCTCAACCGCTATGTATTTTTAATTTGTTTTTCGTGTAATAATTGTTCCTATCAAAAACGTATCTATATAAATGTTGAAGACAATATTAAGAATATATATGATAAATTCATGGGGATTTTATATCTTGTGAATTGACGGAGTTATGGAAATTTTTCTTCTTCACCCCCCTTTTTTTGTTTTCGTTTTTAATTTTTTTTGTGGTACGAATTGGTCCTATCAAAAACTTGTGAATATAAAAGTTGTAGATAATATTATGGAAATGTATAATAAAATTAATTGAATTTGATACCTGAAGAATCGACGAAGTTATGAATTTTTTTCTCCCAAAATTCCTATTTTTTGCGCCCCTTGAGTCCATTTTTAATTTTATCAAAAATCTGTGATGCATAAATTTTTGGCCCTATTTTAGGAGCAATAAAAACTTTAAACTGATTTGATATGTACAAAATTTAAGAAGTTATGGGTTTTTTTCTGTTTTCACAAAACCCCTCCCTATTTCCAGCCCCTTGGCCCGATTTTGCCCATTAACGAACTTGACCGAGATTTTATGAACCTTGATTTTATGTATCAGTTTGGAAGAGATTTACGCAGAATTGTGGAAGTTATCATGTCCAGAAGAAAGTGTGATATATATATATAGATAGATAGATACATATATATATATATAGCCATTAATTAAACATAACCTACCACCATCAAAAACCATAATATTATGAATTAAAGCTGTAAGTATTAAAAAAAAAAAGTGCCAAATAATTTATTATAAGAATTATTATGGAAGAAAAAAGAAGAAAGTGGACACCGACATTTTTTTTTTTTTTTTTTTTTTTTTTAATACTTACAGCTTTAATTCATAATATTACGGTTTTTGATGGTGGTAGGTTATGTTTAATTAATGGTTATATATTAGCATTCAAATTATTATGATGCATTTGCGCAAGTAATTATGAATGTAAGCTTTTTATGATGTTTTTAAATATATCTTTTCATTTTGAATGTCAACAATTCATTTTGAAGTATTTTTTCCTTTTGGTATCTTATATATATTTATATATATTCCTAGGTCGCTAAATGATTTAGCAACCTTTTAAATACACACACACACACACACACACACACACACACATATATATATATATATATATATATAAAGTTTTTTACTGATGGTGGTTTTGAGTTCTAGGGGTCATGATCGGTGTAGATCTGCAAAAATTTTTCAGAAATTCCAACATAGGAACGACGCCAATAGGTAGTATTTCATACGAAATCTACCTAAAATAACCTTATCCCGTTACAAAATCTATACTACTAATATTATAAAGAAGTAATGTTTGTTTGTTTGTAGGTGGTAATCTCAGGATCGACCAAACCGATTTCAAAAGTAATGGTGCAATTAGATGTTGGCAGTCCCTGGTCCAAGATAGGCTATATTTTATATCGGTGCCACAAACACCAGGGGTGTGTAAAAAAAGTTCTAAAAATGCGAATTTTGTTTCACTGAAGGGCATAGAAACTTGAAATTTGGTATAATAGTTACTTATACTATATAAATAACCTTTAAGAGCGTTTTCTAAAAAACTCAAAATCTAAAAGGACGAAATGCGTTCTAAATTACGATTTCTATGAAATTGCCACGGGTAAAAACTTAAAATTTGATATGGCTGGTACTTTTAAGTCGCAAATGCACTCACAGAAGAGTTTTTTTTTTTTTTTTAGTATTCGAAATTTTATAGAGTGTGGGAGAAAAAAAACGTTCTAAATTATGATTTTTAGTAATACTGAAAAGGAACCAGATGCTGGAAATGTGGAATGTCGGTTACTTCTAAGATAAAAATGTTCGCTACGAATGATTTCTAAAAAAATTCGGAAATGGAAAAGCGGAAATCGTTCTAAAATCGTTCTAAATTACGATTTCTATGGAATTGTTAAGGATAGGAACTCGAAATTTGACATGGCTGTTAGTTTTAAGTCATAAATGTTCACACAGAACAATTTTAAGGAAAATTCGAAATTTGAAAGGGTGAAATGCGCGGAAAGCATTCTAAAAGTTTTCTAAATCACGATTTCTATGGAATTGTTAAGGATAGAAGATGGAAATTTGACATGGCTGCTATTTTTAAAACGCAAATACAAGCACAGAAATGTTTTTAATCAATTTGGAATTTAAAAGAACGCAGAACCGAAAAACTTTCATTGCGATTTTTTGGCACTGAAGAAGCCAGAAATTTGGCATAGTAGTTACTTATAAAATGTAATTGCTCTTTAAGAACGAATTCAAAAAAAAAAAAAAAAAAAAAAAAAAAAAAAAAAAAAAAAAAAACAGAAATTTATAAGAATGAAATGAGCGAAATGGCACTAAAAACGTTCTAAATTACGATTTTTTTAAAATTATTATGGATAGAAACGCGAAATTTGACATGGGTGTTACTTTTAAGCCGCAAATGCCGCACGGGATAGTTTTAAAGAAATTTTTAAATTTTAAATTGTGCTGGTGGGATTAAACCGCTCTAACCTTGCGATTTTGTGACACTGATGGGACTAGAAACTTGAAATTTGGCATGGCGGTTACTTTAAAGATACGAATGGTTACTAAAATAAAAATTTTCGATATTTAAAAAGAGGGGAAGAAAATGTTCTAAATTACTATTTCTATGGAATTGTTAAGGAAAGAAACTTGAAGTTTGATATGGCTGCTACTTTTAAGACGCAAATGAACTCATAGATTTTTTTTTTTTTTGAAAAGCTCTAAATTTTAAACGCATGAAATGAGCTGAAATCGTTTTAAAAATGTTCTGAATTACGTTGTCTATGGAATTCAAAGGAATAGAAACTTGTAATTTCACATGATTGTTACTTTTAAGCCGTAAAGGCTCGCACAAGACACTTTTAAAGAAAATTCGAAATTTAAAACGGTTCAGGAAAAAATAAAGTTCTAAACTTACTATCTTTGTGATATTGAAAAGACTGAAACTTTTAATTTCACATGGCAATTACTTTTAAGATACAAATAGCTATGAAAGGTTTCTAATAAATTCAAAATTTAAAAGAGTGAAAAAAAAAGCGAAAAACGTTCTAAATTACGATTCTTATGGAATTTTATGTAATATTTGTTCTTTAATAAATTCTACATCTATATTTCAAAAGCATTAAAATATCACTTAGTATATTTAAAGAACTGTCCATTCAAAGCCGCGAGTTTTGCTGGCATTTTATAATCCATAAATAGATAGCTAGACAGATTGGTTTTATTATATTCTTCATATGTAGCAACATACATGAGAACTTTTTACAAAAGTTAATAAATGACATCGCATTATGATATTTTTGGCTCATACACTGTAAAAAATACGACATTTTTACAGCACAAATTGCTGGCGTCCGAATTGCCAGCATATTGTGCTGTTAATTTCTCGCGCTTAAACTCGATTGTGCTGTAGTTTTTTTTTGGTTTCTTGACTATATAAAAATGAAAAATAACAGTAGTTGCGTAAAATTAACAGCACAATGTGCTGGCAAATCTATAGTGTTTTTTTTTTACAATGTATGTATAACACTGAGAGCGTTATATATCTATATAAATCTTTCGCCTTACATTAAGCGTAATTATCTGCATTCATGTTCTTATTATGCTAAAAGTTGACTTACTTTGCACATTTCTTCAATTAATTGTAACTAAATATTCCTTTTCATATTTATCAATTAATTAGAGTTCCTGCTTTTTGGCATACATTGTGTGACGTTCTCTATAAATCCGAGAAACAAGAAAATAGAGTTGGTGAAAAAAGATAATCTTTAATTCTTGTGCAAATTAAAGCTATGCTTTGTGAGAGACATTTGGAGAAAAGATTGGGAAAAATTGGTTAAATATTTAAAAGGTACCAAAGATGGGCATATATCGATGCCTTTAAGTGTGAATGGATTTTTGTTTAAGAGGTTATTTCAATCAAGCGAAAAGACCCGTTCGCTAATGCTAATCCTATGGCAGAAATATATACAGGTATCTCGTTTGCATTTCAATATTTTTAATTTTTTTTTTTTTTGGCATTGGATAGGTGAGATCTATCTGTGCAAAGGCCGTTTTTTACTTTTTCGATTTCGTTTACAGGTATTTTTAATGAGATGACATTTTCATTTTTGAAATCGGTTTCGATACTGAAAGCATTCTCATAAAAAAAAATCTGCAATTAAAATCTTAAAAGTAAAGAAAAAAAAAAAAAAAAAAAAAAAAAAAACGGCCTATATACAGATCGACCTCAGCTATCCAATTCAAAAAAATCATTTAAAAATATTGAAATGCAAACAAGATATCTTTATAAATTTCTTCCATACGATTAGCATTTTTGAACGGGTGTTTTTTGGTGACTGGAGTAGCCCCTTAACACAGAATAAAGTGATCTTGTGATAGAAGAAGACATTTTATAACTTCAGACGAAATAAATTTAAAAGTAAAAAGAAAAAGTTTCTTTAACCCGGGAGAACTCGCTAGTGAGAATTTCTCTCAAGGTGTCCAATTGCTTTTCTTTTACTTTACATACACTTAATATCATTTTTTTTTTTTTTTTTTTTGCTTGGCTTAGTACTACTTTCATTCACAAAAAAGTAAAATAATTGAAATAACATTTTTAAATTTTAATTAAAATGAAAAATGGTTTAAATAAGAGTCTTAAAAAAGTACGACGGTGAGGGAAAATCTCAAGCAGCGAGTTCTCCCGGGTTAAAAAACATTCTTTTATAAACATTCAATGCTCATCTTGAAAATAACGCCTAATTTTTTGACTCTAATTCAAGTTTTTCCTTCAAACTTTCCATTAAAAAATTAGGGCGTGAGCACAGAATTCGATTATGAAAAAATCATTGCTTAGTACAAAACGCAAGAAAAAGATGTTTTTTAAAAATATATAATTTTTGGTCTGTTGCTATTTTTACATAGGGCAACGAGGAAGAAAATAAGAAACATTATTTCAACAATCTTTTTAGGATTTATAAATTAATTTCTCGACGCATAATCGTAAACTAATTAATATTAAAATATTAATAGGTAAAACCATATTTTAAAAAATATATTAGACTCTTTATTTTTTATTTAAAATTTATTTTCTACTTTTCAGGCTTTAAAATGTTTCACTGCTGCTGTTTATGGCAGCCATTTGGCATATTTTGGCGATCGTTTACTGACGCATCCTTAAATCCATTGTTATTTCATCTCCCACTGAATTGTAAGCGTTAAAGAGAATACTTGGCGATTTATCGTCTGTGGTGGTCTAACGGAAAAAATCCTTAGAATTAATGTGTTAATTTATAATTAAGTTAAAAAAATATAAAAATGATATTTTGTCATCGGGAAAACTCCCGTAATTTTTGTAATTCTGGCATATCAAGAAGTGGTTTAAAACTCGATTACAAAATTAGATACATTAAAATCGATTACATGCAAAAACAAGGTTGAGTTAAATAGTAGAGTAACAAAATAAAACAAAAGATATGTATAGAAATATAATGAAATATTATATAAATGTAAAATATGTTTGCTTGTTTTTTTTTTTTGTTGTTGTTGTTGCTGTTATATGTTTTTAAAATTTCCACATAATTACTCTGTAAATTGCATCAGCTGAATCAGGTCGTATACAGATTTCCTTACATTTAGTTTATTTAACTGGAATTTTAATAGTTAATTCTTTTCAGTGTCTTTACATACGAGGATGGATCCGAAAAATAGGTTACAAGCAGCAGCATTTGAAAAGTAATTATTGTGAAGGGAATATTTTTCAATAGAGTAGAGACAGATGCCGCCAGTTGACTTTCAGCGATTGTGCGGGCAGGTAGTGTAAGTTAGCAGACGCGTCAAAGCAATTGAATGGCAAGAAGTTTAGAAAAGCGGTCTCGCTTGGAGGTGCGAGCCGTGATTAGACAAAGGATGTGTCCCGGCACGTTGAGTGATGGTGTCATCATCCTGCATGACAATGCTAGTTCCCATATTGCTCGCCAAACTCAAGAACTGCTGCAAAAGTTCAAGTGGAATGTCCTGAGCCACCCCCATACAGCCCAGATTTGGCACCCAGTGACTATTTCTCTTTTCCGAAATTGAAGGAATTTATCTGAAATAAGGTTCTCTTCAGATAGTGATGTGAAAACAGCTCAATGGTCAGAGACGTGATTTCTGACAAGCCGGGTAGAACAAGTTGATCCTGCGTTCAGATAAATGCCTAATTAGGCTTGTCAGTTATGTGGAAAAATGATCAGTGAGTATGCGTCTCAATTCTCTTTTGTATTTTCTGTCTATAAAATTATGATTTTCCAAAAGGGTTATTATTTCATTTAAAATATTTTCATAATAATCTTTCATGAATTCTGCCCTTAAATTCTTAAAAAATATAATCATATTTTAATATTTATTGCTTTTATATTTTGCAGCAATTTGGGATAAAAAATAGTGAAATAATTTTTTCTTTTATTTATATCTCTCCCAGCTATTTACGTTCTTCTAAAAACATAAAAATAAAATTATGTTGTATTAAAATTACATTGTATTTTTTTAATTTTAAATAAAGAGACAGATTAATGAACACGTTAACAGCTGTTATTTTCTCCTCTCGCCAAATATATATATTTCAAGAAATAAAGAGAGAGATATAATCAGGTTTTACTGAGTATTTTTTATGTGTAGCGTCGTATATTATAGTTATTTAAAAAAGCACATATTTTTTTGTTATTAACAGATTTTTTTTTCTATGCACTGTTTCAGTATTGAGAGGATATAGTATTGAGAAAAAAATACATATGTACAAATCCTTATCTTTTTACATTAAGCAAAACTCTTTGCATTCATGTACTTATTACGATAAAAGTTGGCTTACATTACATCTTTATTCAAATAATTGTAACAGAGTATCCCTTTTCACGTTGATTTTTAAGTCAATTAATTAGAGACTCTACAGTTTGTTATACATAATTGTGCGAGTTTCAACATAAATCCGAGAAAGAAGAAGATGGAGTTGGTGAAGAAAGATTATCTTAATTCTAGAGCTGCAAATTAAAGCGCAGCTTTGTCAAACACATTTGAGGAAAGATTTGGGAAAATTGTTTAAATATTTAAAAAGCAGCAAAGAAACGAATGCCTCGCTGCAAAAATATATTGCTTTTCGGTATCTTTGATTAACACACATGAAACTGATCTTATATTAGAAGAAGAATCTTTATATCTCGATAAGAAAAAATAAAACAAAAGAAATACGTGCTACTGTAATAAAATATTCAAATAATATTCAAATAATATACAAATCATGTATTCACGTACTTTGAAAATAAATGCGCTAAAAATTAGATCATCCAATTTATAAGTATACATTTGCATCATGGTTGATTTATTTCACTTGAATTTTAATATGTGGCTTTAATTACCAGTTGCTGTTTTGAATTACCAAGAACAGTTGCATCACTTTTAATAATGTGCAATATATTAATTGTATGAGCTGAGCGAAGGCTAATACACAGCGCAATATTACTTTGAGTCGTATATTGCTGCAGCTGATATTAAAAACCTTTCGTCAAAAATAACTTAAAAAATGTTTGTCGGATTTTATTCTAATTTTCACCGAAGGCACAGTCGTGGAGAAAAAAAAAAGTAAACAACCCCTACTAACTCTGCAATAAGTTATTGTAGCAGAAAGTTACTCGTACCAAACGATTGAAAATAAAGTCTACTTTTAAATGATGTATATAAAATTGGCTTAGGAGGTCATCTACATATCAAAACGAACCCAAACTTTGTTTTTTTCAATGGCAAAACCCAAGTTTGACACCATAAATAGATTCTGCACTCATCAATTAGCCTTAATCCAAATTTACATTAAATTCGTTTGATTAATTTCCGAGAAATTAATTATTTTATTTTAAAATGAGCCTATTTTAGGGGATGTATCCAAATTTAAGTTCGGAACTCGATTGCTGAAATGCTTCAGAATAACTATGTCAACTTCTACAGTGCGTCTTAAAAGTTTATAGACAATGTTTTTTTTTTTTTTTTTTTTTCCATTTCAAAAAGAAGAGTAACAATTTCAAAACAATTTATAAGAAAAATTAAAACTGAAATTTGACTGTTCCAAAAGTTTATAGACAACTCATTTTTTTTTTTCATTTAACATTGAAATGTTTAAGCCGTTTGTTGTAATCACTTCAAAAAATTGATCAGGCATACTCAAAACAAGAATTTGAAGAAGTTCCGACTTTAAAGAAAATCAAATTCGTTCAAATTGCAGCTTTATATGTTGAGCCGTTGCAAATTGACACCTTTTAGCATATACGTCTCTGGCTAATCTTCCCCAGAGGTTCTCTATTGGGTTCATGTCAATAATAAGAGCTGGTCAGTCCATAACAGTTACTTGGTTTTGTCTAAACCACTGCATTGTAGGGTTTGACACGAGAATGGAGCAATGCTCTTGATGGTACATCTATTTGTCCCCCTCCCCCCTAGCAATTTTCCAAATGGAAGTAACTGTATTTCAAGCCTTTTCTGATAAACTTCTTAACCTTGACGACCTTTAAAAAAGCAATATGGGTTTCTCTATTATAAGAAAATGCTTCCCACAACCATGAGTGAATCCCCTCCTTGTTATCTACTGAAACAAGTTCGTTAATACTTGCGAATATCGTGCCATTAATATGCTCAACCATCGGGACCATCTAAATAGAATTTCTTTTCATAATTGATAAGAACACTCAACCATTCATCTGATCAATTACTGTGATTTCGGGTCTACTGAACACGAGTGTGTTTATTTTGTTTTTTAAACTTTGGCCAATGTCGCATTTTGCGAAAATCAAGAAACGTACTTACTAGCAGCCATCGATGGACTGTGGATATTGGAACTGAAACGTTTACTTCTATAAAAACTAACCTTACACACAGGTTCTGGGTTGAATAAATTAATATCAAAATTTCTGTGTCTTATCATTTAGTCGTTTTCTTTGGTCGTTTATAATAGGATTTTGCTTCAGATTGTCACCTTTTTGCAGAATTAGGTAAATACCAACTCTGCTGCATTCAGTTTTTCTTGAAATGTCCACAACTTTCCATCCATAAGCTTTTAAACGATAGACTTCCAAAATTTCCTTTTTGGAAAACTGCACATTGTGAGGCATCTTTGCAATCATTCGGAAACGGAAATACAGGTTAGATTTTATCTCAGAAAACTATTGCGTCACAAGTACATGACCTTGGAGTATGCAAATTTTGGACTTCAGTACTTAAAGCAGATTTTAACACCAGTTGTCTATGTATTTTTGAGATAGCCTTTTTTTTTTTTTTTTTAATTTTTTATATTAAATCTATGACTGCTAAAAGTTAATTCAGTATTTTATTACTTTTATTTCATCATTATATATTTTTATAATTTATTTAGTCATTTTTACTCGTTTAGTTAGCTCACAAATCCAAAAAATGGTTGTCTATAAACTTTTGGGACGCACTGCATTAATGTATTATTTCTTGCCATTATGAACATCTCACTCACTTTTCGGCTATTGCCAGCCCAAATGTTTCATTAAAATGAGTAAAGTATATTTTTTCAAATTGTGCTTTTCTGGACATCATAGACGGCCTCTTAAACAGTCATTTTTATGTTTTTTTTCTAGGAATTGGCGCCAATTGGATTTGAACCAGGGGTCTCGTGATCAGGAGGCGAGAACGTTAGCGTCGAGCAAAAAGCCAAGCCAATTACTCTAAGCTAGTAACTCGCTTTATACTGATCATGTGAGATGAGATTTATATCGCTACACACTCCATCCCCAGTGAGAAAGACATCTTATTGACGTCTGACGAGCGATATATAATAAATATAAATATACTAAAAAAAATGTTGGTTGCTTAGTAGTGAATTGTACGTAATTCATTTTTTTTTCGAATATTAATTTCATAACTCACAAATCATATTATATATTTTTTTTAAATTACAAATTCAATGTATTTATGTTTGACCTTTTTTAGTATTATAATCATACAAAAAAATATCACGTTGGGATTAAAATTTCATGAAATATTAATAAAAATATAAAATTAATTTAACATTAGAAGCACAAAATTTTAAATCTTTATAATTCAAAAGATTGTCATCCAAATGAATTGAAATTTCATTTCTAGGCGTAGTTTGAACCGAGTATTTAAACTATATTGTCAAAATTAGGTGTTGACATTTTAAAAAACAAAGTTTGGTTTGGTTTTGATTTGTAGATGCCCCCCTAAGCAAATTTTATGTACATTATTTAAAAGTAGACTTTATTTCCATTTGTTTGGTACTTGCAACTTTTTACTATTATAATTAGTTGCAGAGTTAGTAGGAGGTGTTTACTTTTTTTTCCACGACTGTAGCTATGAGGGTGACAACGACACCCTCCATATTACGAAGAATATGTTTCAAATCGTTAGGAAATTATTTTACAAAATAGATTTTTTTTTTTTAAAGCACAATTAAAGTGCATACATCACAAAATTTAGTGTCGCCATTTTCACCTGTTGGTTATTTTCGTAGACAACCAGATCAAAGCACATAGAGCAAATAATAATAATAATAATAATAATAATAATAATAATAATAACAATAATAATAAGTAAACAACAACAAAAAAAAATACGTATGCACTAATTTTAAAGTACAATAAAACACATTTCAATTAAATTGAACTGTAAAATATTTTTTTTTCTCTATTTGAAAAGAAAGACACACAATGACTTAGTATTTGAGATTTATCAAATTTCGCTAATAACATTTTTAACCCCTTAACGGTCGCATTAAATTACGATTTAAAAATTCAAATTGCTTATTAGCACCACATTTTTGAAAAAGAAATATTCACCTTATTTAATGACAGGTAAAATCTGTGTTGCAGGATTGGGGATTTTGTCCCCAATTTGGGGAATTTTGAAGCTCGAGGGGAATTTTTCGGGAACAAGTAGTTCGTGGGGAAATTTTTGGGGAAAATCTTGGGAATCTTTTTTTTTTTTTACTGTTTTTCGTAAAGATTTCTTTTAGTCCTGCAGAAAACTGAATCTGTCTCGAACTCAATTTTGATTTGAAAAACGAAAATAGAATTCTGAAGTCGGAAATATCAATCATTATTCTCTTGGATGGTGTCGTGGTCGTTGTTTACTACATTACAGTTTACACGTATTACAGATGCATCAGACTCTAAAGTCTTAAGCACATTAAACCTGCACGTGACTAAATCTGCAGAACTTATACGAAAAAAATTTTCGCCGTACTTTTAAAGATACTTTAAATATGTGGAAAGCAGATATTTTTCTCTTATGATATAAAAGCATATTGATTGATACGGCAAAAATACTTTGCATTATGATTATGTACTTCAGTATAGGGATGACAAAAAAATTAAAATAGCGTACATCTCGAATTCATTCATCTATTGTTTTATTCATCTCTCCATTTGATAGCGCATCTAAATAACTGCGCACACTTTTAATTATTTTCTGCATTTCTATAGTAGAGGGGACTGCATCGTTGATTCCGTTGTCATATTCGTCATCGGAATCTACATTTGACACGAAATTTTGCCAGATTCGTCGTCGGAATCTACATTTGACACTAAATTTTTCGCGTTAAAGGATTTTTGTTTTGTGTTAAAAGAAAAAAAATGCATTAAATTGCATAGTATACTGTCCGGACCACTATATCATTTCGTATTAACCGATTTTTCATGTTAAGCGTTTTCATGTTAAACGTCTTAATTGAGTGAAAGTTTTGTATTTTAAATGAAATGAATGCAATGAGAATATGGTAATGGTATGGGAACAATATTTGGCGATTAAACACCGCGCCCTGCTAACATAAAATACGAATATTGCAAAAGGTACATGGTATATTAAATGAAGCAATTATGCTATAACCACTCTTCGTACAAGAAAAATAGACAATATTCCGCATTCAGAATAACAAGCAAGGTTGGCTTCTGACAAGAGTAATGCTAACAAAAACATTTTTATATCTTTAAGGGAGTTATAAAAGTGATATTAAATTATCCAATTCTAGAAAACAACCACAGGAGGAATATTTTACCTTTTTTTGAGTGAAACTCGGAGTATTTTAAATGAAATGAGGCATAAGCGTGTTTTTTAAATGTATTTAGTATATGTATTTTAAATGAAAAGAATGCATCACGGAAGATGGCGATACGAACAATATTTGGCGATTTATCTCTTGCTCTCGGCTAACAATGAAGTTCCTTATTACCATTTATCCAATTCTCTTGACGATACTTCCCTGTTATACGGGCCTTGGCGTTTCTTTTTTAAAGCTTGAAGCAATTCGAGTTTAAGAAAGTGAGTTTTTTTTTTCGCCAAATGATATAAATACAGAAAAAAAAAAGTATATGCTGGTTTATATATGTATTTAAAAAATTGCATCTGATAATACGTATTAGATAAATTACTTTTGTTTGTATATAATAACAGATAAACAGCTTGTGTAATTATACTTCTATACTAATATTATAAAGAAGTAATGTAGTTGCGTATGGGCGGTGGAGCAGGGGGGAGAGGTAATCTCTGGAGTTACAGAGCCAATTTAATAAATAAGGGTAGCAAAATGCTATTGACAGTTTCTGCTTCAAGAAAGACTACATTTTATGTCGGTTCAAAAACATCTAAGGGTTGTGTAGGAGCAAAACGTGTTCTAAAATGGAGATTTCTGTGATTATTTTTGAGGCTAAAATTTGAAATTTTGTGCGGTAGTTACTGTTAAAATGTAAATATTTGTTATAAACTTTTCTAAAAGATTGCAAATTTAAAAGTGAGAAATAAACACAAAACTTTCTAGAAAAGTTCTAAATAACGATTTATTTGGAATTGTTAGGATTAGAAATTAGAAATTTGACATGGCTGTTACATTTAAGACGTAAATGCGTGCACAGATCAGTTAAAAATAAATAAATTAAAAGGATGATAAAAGGATGAAGTAAAAGAACGATAAAAATTGCAATTTGTGCAATACCGTTGGATCTAGAAAGTTTAAATTTCGCATGGTAGTTACTTATAAGATGTAAATGCTCATTTAAGACATAATTATAAAAAAAAATCGAAAGTTAGAAGGGTAAAATAAGCGGAAAATGTTCCAAACATGTTCTAAATAACGAATTAAACGGAATTGTTAGGGATATAAACATGAAAACTGACATGACTTTTACTTTTAAGACGTAAATACTCACAATAGAACAATTTCTAAAAATTGGAAATGTAAATGGGTGCAAGAACAAAACATGTTTGAGAATTTCCTATTTTTGTGTTACTGCAGGTGCTAAAAACTTGAAATTTTGCATTGGGTTAGTTTTAAGGTGTAAATGCTCTTTAATAATGATTTGTAAAAAAATTCGAAATTTAAGAAGATGAAAAGAGCGGAAAACATTCTAAAAAAAAAAAAAAAAAAAAAAAAAATCTAAATTACCATTTATTTGGAATTGTTAGTGGTAGAAACTTTAAATGTTTAATAATACTGTTTCTTCCCCCAAACAATCATGAGACCTCATGCAATTTAAATGCAATACAACGGGTCGCTACGCATGTAGCACTAAATAAATTGTGTAAATATTGGGAAAATATGTCTATGAAACAGGAAATAGGTTGCCCGAAAGTACTTGTGAAAGCGTTCCTTCTCTAGGCTTTTCTCTATCTCGTCAAGTCTCTTAAGGGGTCTCAGAACTCTTAACACGTTGAGGGTCACGGTGACTGACACTGAAGCGCTGAAAAATTTACAATGTTTTAAGTAATTTTTAAGAAAGTATAATTCTGCGATAAATAAAAGGTAAGTAAATTTTAATTAAATTTTCAGTAATTACTTAAAACAATATATATATTTTTAGTTTTATATCATATTTTAGACGTTAGTCATCGGTGAATGACGCCTTTTAAACGGAAAGTTCAGTGCCAGTCACCGGTGACTGGCGTGGCGCTTAACGTGTAAAAAATGAAAAAAAAAAAAAAAAAAAAAAAAAAAAAAAAAGGCCATTTTCAGCATTTAATATCTTAAAATGTATATTATTTTAATACACAATTTTTATTGGGATGAAATATATAAGCATGTTCTTTCATTTCATGTATTTAAAAAACTGCAAGATGCAGAATTAGCATTTATAGGGGGACCCAAACTCTCAGACATTTGATGAACGGAAAATTGGTAATAACAGCTTACGTGCAGGATTACAAAATAAATTTTGCAACTAGAATAAAAATTTTGGTGCCTACTCATACTTTAGATTGTAATAATTACCCTGAACCTAATTAGATTTGCATTGAAAGCATTTTTATATTTTTGATTCAAAGTTGTATTTAGCTAAAACAAAATTTTGGAAATTTCAACAATATAATCGTCTAAAAAAATATTTTTTGGAACAATAAAAGGGAAATTTTAGGTTCAGTTTATACAAACTAACATGAATCAGATGTTTTGAAAATTTCATGAAAAAATATTCAAATTTTTTGAGATTTCCTGCGCGTTATGCCCAAAAATATCATTTACAGAAAAATGACTTCAAAGTTTCGAAAACGTCGCTTCAGCTATTGAGCGGATATAATTCTAAAATCCATAACTTCTGTTCTAATGGGAATTTCAAGGGGAAATTATATCAAAATGTTCATAAAAGATGAGTTTTACATGTAAAAAAAATAAAATTTGATAATTTTGAAGCTTTAGAGTCCTGGGATCCCTTAAGGCGACCGGGTAAGCGAAATTCAACCAAAAAATTGATTTTTACTTTTTTATATCATTAAATAGTTTAAACTTTTACCTTTTGAACGATGTATTACACATGTTTCTATATAAAAACAAGTGTCGGATTTTTTCATTCTTTCTAAGAGCACTTCAGAGCAGTGGGCTACTTTTTTTGAAATTCAGATTTCTTGATTGGCACTACTTTTCTGAAGTGGTAAAGTTCCCATTGTTTTCGCTTTAATTAATATGTTATTAAATAAGGCGAATTTTGCTATTTCAAAAAAGTCATGCCAATCAAGAAATCAGAATTTACAAAAAGTAGTCCAGTGGCAACATTGCTTCACAGCTTTAATTGACTTTTTCTCAAAACTTCTATTTTTCAGGTTTGTGTTCCTTTTTTTTCAATACCTATTAAACTTAAGAAGTCGGATTTTTCTAAATATTTATACTATGCTATAGTGCATACTTTAACACAGGGATTTAATGATTTGTAGAGAATTACTTATTTTAGACGTGAAATCTTCCCCAAAATGCTAATTTAAAAATATCTTTCAATAAATAATTAATAATTAATTTTCAGTTTCGCTTAGGAAGAAAATGGTCTGCATGAATGAAAACGTAAAGCATGTTATTCAAACTACTCTAAAAAATCTAGACCTCTATCTTTCACCATTTTTGAGAAAAAGGTACATAAAGTTGATGTATTTTAACATGGCCTCTTTAACCCGGTCCTCTTAACACAGGGAAGTGCCTGCTAATTTTCCATATGCATCTTTTTTTCAGCTTCACTAATCTAAAAAGGTTATTTTCTCAATTGTCATTAGCAGATTGTTCATATAGTAAATGATTCGGAGAAAGTTCCACATTCGAGTTCATATTGGCGTATTTCAACTAGCGTGATTTGCTGAAAAAATATGCACAGATTTGTAAATTACTTGAAACGGCACTTTGACAGCTCAAAGGCATACAAACGAGATATGCAGATCTCATGTCATACCTTACTCTGCAGCCATTCCCGATTCCTTTCTTTTAACGCATGCTAATGCATGCACATGAACTTGTGGAGAATATGTTTGAAAAGAAAACAATACAGCGTATACAAGTTTGAAGAATGCTTTCCCCAGTTACCTCCCATCGAGCATGTATGGAACACACTCGGACGACGCATTGCAGCGAGAGCAGTGCCTGTATTAACTATTTGGGACTTTGACATAGCGCTTTTGAAGAGGTGAGCATAATTCACAACTCTCACCGACAACCTCATCGCATTCATGGAAAATAGATGTCCAACAGTCTTAAGGGGACAGTTTATTTTTCCAACAATTTTGTTTATTTTTTAAAATATGGTTCAATTGGTGAACTCACTACATTTCAATCTTTAAAAAACAGTGAATTTTGAAAAAAAATTAAGCTGCATATTCTATTAAAAATTTTTAAAAAATTTAAGAAAATTGCTTTTTTAGAATCTCTACTACTTTTTTAAATATTGGTATTTTTGCCCAATGTTTTTTCTAAGATTTTCTAATGTGAACTACAGGAGACTGTGTATGGATTTTTAGGTCCATCTAATATTACATTTAATATAATTTTTTGGCTGATATATATATGTGAAAAACGGTGAAATCTAAAATATTTTCATATACTTTTATTTTTTAAAGAATAACAAAAAACCTAACGACTAATTCCATAAGCAGATTTATCACATATATAATAAAGAACATACACAAAAAAGTTTAAACCCATTTTTCAAATACAAAAAAAGACTTAGCATTTTTAAAACAGGAAAGTGACGAAAATATGAACATGGAGAAAAAGCCAAAAAACCCATTTAATGTTTTCAGTTGTATGGGTAGTTGCGCTGTATGTATTAACAAAATTTACAATATCTCGCGATATAATTGCCGTATGGGTAAAAATGAGGTGTCAAAATATTCACAATTAAACAAGCTTTCATTTAATTAAAAAAAAAAAGAAAATCGACATTTTGACCAATTTTGAGGTAAACTGTCCCCTTAATTGCTCTAGGCGACCAAACATCATATAAAAAATCTTTCATTCTCATCAAACAACACATAATTTGTCATTTACCGGTACTCAAATTGTTGAGGAACATCTCTTCATGTTCTTGACATAATTTCAAAGAGTTAAAATTCCGATATACGATGGTTTGGTGTTTTACTTTCTGTCATACCTTTAATATACGTGTACTTCCAATTTTATACCCTTGCATGACTGTATTGCATAGTTTGCTTCTCTAATTTTTTAGTAGTGTATATGAATTTACATATATATAGTATTTTGTAATTCTACCATTTGATTTGCTCATCTTCAACATTTTAATTTATATCATTATATAAGATAGCATCTCATTTTCATTGCTTGTCAGAAGTAATTATAAAATCTATGTTCTCAGTTATATCGATCAGACTAATCCCTTTGAGGGAAGTCCTAGTAAAATTATATATTGCTGTTTATCGAAATTATGATTATTTTATAGGATGACAAAAAATAACTCGGGAAAATATTTTATCTTATAATCATTTTAATAACCACATTAATAAAAATTAGTTAGCTAATAGACAACAGTTACTTACAGAAAAACTACAAGTTTCTGAAATGGACAACGTTTGCTTTTTTGAAGAAGCGAAGTCTTTTGAAAAAAAAAATTGGCAATGGGCAGTACCTCATCCCACAATATATGATCACTCCCTAAATAGATTTTTTTAGGCACTTATCTAACCTCTGTAAGTCTCAAAACAATCTATTTTCAGTAAGATGATTATGCAAAATAGCCCATCTACTTGACATCTAGAGAATACTGGGGCCAATTTTGGGCTCTCAAGAAGTCTGCAAAATGTGACTTACTCCATAATATCTGTGATCTTCCTGTTTTGTGTACTTAAACAGGAGGTTGTTGTAGAGTTTATTTTTCAGTAGTTATTATTTCCCATGTGCTATTGAGACCAGGGAAGCAAAATACTCTACGAGATGTTTTAACGGAGCGGTTGTTGGCTGATTTTGAAACCTTCATCAACAAAAGGAAGTGATGTTTTGCCAATTAAACAAGTCTCACCCCAAACCATAAACGACTGGAGGTTTTGACATTATTTGATAACAGCTGTAGAATAAGAGTATCATTCGACCAAATTCGATTTATTCTATCAATTGTGGCCAGTTCGATTATGAAAATTTTGAAAATCTCTTTGCCACTGATCATCACAGTCCCACTTTATTGGTGCTATCATTTTTTTAAGTCTTACCTTTGTGTTGGCCCTTATAAGCCTTTGTTTCTTTTACATTTTGTAAGGCTGGCATCCAAATAAATCTTTCATATTTCGTCGGACTATCTCACGAATGATGCTTATCTCATTTGCGACTTTTTTTTTCGAAACGTTGGGAATGCATCCAGTCTTTCTTGCGGTCACTTTGCGTTTCCTAGGAATATTTTCTGCTCTTTTTTACTATTGTTTCGTCTGTGCCTATTATGGCTGAGTTGTTGAAATTGTTTCACCACGGCACCACGGGTTAGCTTTCCATCATCTGAAAAAACTCTTAATGCTAAAAACGCATTTTTCCTTCGCGACAACTATTACAAACCTTAAACAACTTGTACCAGTAAGGTTCGAGGTTTGTTTCTCATATAGAGATAATCAAACATATGGTGGAGTTTAGATTCCAACTTGATTGGGTAATTTTTTGTCTCAATGTATATTGTGATTTTGTTAATTTACATCGTTATTCATGAATAAAATTCATGATTTCCTTACTTAACTTCAAAGTAAAGTGAAAATAATATTTTAATATTACTGGAATTTCTATGCTTCTCCAAGTTTAAATACTTGAAATACAGAAATAAATGAAACCTTTAAAAATAAAAATTTAAAAGAAATTTAAATAAAATTATATTTTTCCTCTATTTTTTTTTACATAATCCTACTGGTTGACAATAAAATCACATGAATTGTAATTTTTCCAACTGGGTGAGAAAATGTTCAAACATAGAATCGAACCCAGAACCTCTGGTTTAAACGGACAATGCTTCACCAATTGTCAACACCCAGCCGTCACAATTCATTCAAAATCCTTTTGGCAATAACGACTGATCTGACACTGAGACAGCTCAATGGAATAAACTGGAGATAAAGGAACTCCAGTAAAGCATTGGTATGTAATTACACTTTATTATTTAATTTAAGCCAGAGGATATAGGTTCGACTATCGGCCTAGACACTTTTTTATTCAATTGGGAAAATTACAACTCCTGTACGAATTTTTCTCAGCAATTTCCGAGGTACTTCTTTGATTATTGTGATAAAATAAAAGCATAATTATGTTACATTAAAATTTCACTATTTTTTCGAATTTGAAAAGAGGAATAATGCCTAAAATAGATAAAATGTTTTATTATCAGAATTTACAGTGTCCTTATCTATAGTATTAAGGGCATTGTAATACAAACATTTCACCTGTATATATTTGTCTTCTTACACGAAGAAGAGTTCTTTGCTTTCATATTATTATTGCTGCAAAAGTAATTATACATTTAATCTTCATTCATTTAATTCTAACTTGATCTAGCTTTTTATCTTTATCTTTAACCCTTTCGAGGGCTTTGTCCTTAAAAAAGGACACCTAATTTTAATTCCAAGACTGACAAACGGCACCAAGAATATTTTATTAAAATTTCCCTTTTATAATGTACCTGAAAATAAGCCAGTTCGTATTTTCTAATAAATTCGCTTATAAATTCTGGTGTCAATCCATTATTTCATCAGTTTATAAACAGAATTGCTCCGCGCTGGAAAGGATTAAGTCAATTAATTAGAGTCTCTACTTTCCGATATAGTACATTGAGTGCATTTTTCTATAAATCTGATAAACAAGATGATGGAATTAGTGAATAAAGATCATCTGTAATACTAGAGCTGCAAATTAAGTCAAAGCTTTGTCAAACGTATCTAAAGAAGGATTAGGGAAAATTGGTCAAACAATAGAATGTATTGATATTAGGAAAAAAATCAAAGGGAAGAAATTGATGGAATTGTAAGGGAATAAATTAATATACAGTGTGAAAGTTTTGTACCTGTTCAGTGCAGTTCGATATGGCCTCCATTTGTTACCCTACACACATCTAAACGATATTCAAGTTCTTCCCACCCACAGTTGAGGACGTCTGGTGTAACAGAGTGAATAACGCCTGTGATTCCCTGTTTCAAATGGAGGCTACATCGAACACCACTGAACAGGTTTGAAACTTGAATTTTTCTTTTATTTAGTGAAGATTTCACATTTCCATCTTGTTTTGTTGATTTCCTGTGACCGGTCAAAAGTGCACCATGACTTTACGGACACACTGTATAATGTGAGTATAAAGTATTTGTAGGTGTATCGATGCTAGAAAATATACTTTAAAATTTTCCACATATATAAAGTAACGCCAAGAGAGATCGCGCACAGAGAGATTCGACGTGAAGGAGTAGCGTGCGCGCGCAGCGACTTCAGTAGTTGTATAGCAGCATTAGTGCAGTGTCTACATGAATGTGCACATTGATTGTTCCAAGCGTGTTGGATAAAGCATTGCTATTTTGTTTTCTTTTTCCAAAGTAAGTGCTTGAATTTTTATAACTATTCGTCAGAATTTTTATAGAATGTCAGTAGTACAAAATATTTTGAATTTAAATAATTTCTTATAAACTACTAACCTAGACTAAGGCTGCGAACACCAACAATTCATTTTAGAAGTGGCCATGTTTAAATAAAAGGCCGCGCAATCTCTCCTACCAAAATAGGAGAGTTTGCGCATCTGCTACTTAGGAGAGATGGCGCATTTACACATAAGTTTCAGTGCTAGGAGAGAGTACGCAGCTTATTGATAAATTTGCATGAATTGCAAATTATGTGTAAAGCATATGAATGAATCAATTTTGAAATAATTTCGGAAAAACACATAATTATCGAAACTAAATTTGGCAAAAATTAATTTGCAAAAAATTACTTTTGCAGATAAAAATTTTATTAATAAATTAATAATACAGTTGTTATTAAATTAATTTTATGTAATTATTTTTGTTAATAAATTAATAAATATTTGTTAATAAATTAATTAAATATTTATATATTTTTTTAATTTATGAACAATTAATTTGCTAATAAATTAATTTACCTAACTAAGGTAAATTTTCTAATAACACCTACAATATTTTAGAAAAGCTTTCACCCATTCCAAGTAGTTTAATGCCATTGAAATCATAAGGAAACAGAGTGCAACTAATGTTACTAATCCACACAATATACATGAAAAAAAATCTTAAGGAAGATGCCGCTAAAAAAAAAAAACAGCTGAAGGTGCTTCCAAGAAAAAAGTTGGATAAAAAACTGAAAAGAAAACGAAGGTCAATGAGGATGAGTGCATTGAATGTCTGGAACTGCACCAGGAGGCAACTTCGACCACTGACTGGATTCAATGTATTGCTTGTGGCAGGTGATTGTACGAAAGATGCTTGATTTACAACAATAAGTGCATCGATTGTGGACGACGACAACTTCTGTTAGCAAACAAAATACTTTGAAACTGTGGAAATGAATATGATGTAATTTTCAAGTTAAACATGTTATCAAGTAGATTAATGTTATATTGTAATCTAAGTAGGGCTTGTTTTTACTGATATTTCAATATTCTATTTAAATTAAAATTCTTTAACTGTTGTTAAAATTCTTTCTTTTTTTATTATTTAAACATTAGGTTGAAATATTCACTCCTAATACAATAATATTTACTCACTAAAACCTTACAACAATGTCATTTAAGTGTAATTATTATTGTTGACAATTTACCTGTAGTTGTTATTAATAACAATCTCTTCTACCAATGTGCGCAGTCTCTCCTCCCCATGTGCGCAATCTTACCAACCCTGTAAGCAGATATTGCACAAAATAGTTTTATTGGTTTTATTGCTGCTGTTCTGTTAAATTACAGCATAACAAAAAAATAACAATGAAAATGCATAAAAAACAAATGAAGTGAAAATTATTCATGTAAAGTTTAGCAAAAAATTAATATTTAGATTTATTATTATTATTATTTTGAAATGTGCGCAGACTCTCCTAGCTTTACCTTATATTATATGATATAATTTATATAATTTTTTTAATATACTGTAATTAAAATAGAAAGCATTTTGAAGCAATATTTATTTTGAAGGATCAAAAAGGACTGAATCAATTTCAATAATGTACACCAGGTTATTGAAAACAATGAGTTATGTAGATGTAACGTTTTTACATAATAATAGATGCATACACAATTTTTTTATAAAATTAATTAAGTTATTTTGAAATTGCGATTTTCTTAAATTATGCCACTTAAATATCTTAAATTATTTACATGTTCCATCAATTTAGGTTAAAATAAAAAGATGAAAAGTAACTCACATTACATCTTAATCACATTTATGTTTGTCTCAGCTATTTACTTTAGATTTCTTTATGTAAAAACAAAGTACGTTGTAATAAAATATCGTAGTGTTTAAAATATAGAAAAGCGAAATCGCTTAATGAATCTCTCTCCTTACCTCACTAAATAATATTTTATGTTTAAATAGTTAGACCGTTGTTTGGTTTTGCAAAGTTTTTAATATGGAAAGTCATGTAGTATGGGAACTATTTATAAAAACTGACTAGTTGAATGTGCCAATCCCAAAACTTTCTTCTGTCTCATATATTTTAATATTTCAAAATGTTGTTATAAATGTCAATATTTCATTTTTATTAGTTCAATACTATATGAACTTTGAATTTCATCGTAAATTTCTGCTTCAGTTAATTAATCGGAGTGAAAACGAGTTAATTTCAATCATGGTACTTAATAAAATCAAGAGTTTTTTGTTATTCTGTTGTATATCAGCTGTTCGAAAATCGTTGGTTATCAGTATGGAAAGTTCTCGTCGATTCAGGAGCCACCGGTGTACAATAGAACTACGAAATATCAAGAAAATTACATAAAAAACGCTATTATAGTGCCCCCTTTCGCCGGAATATTTCCAAATTCAGATAGGACCTTCTTACCATGTCCAAAAACATACACAAAAAATTTGGTTCAGTTCTATATGCATAACTTCATACACTTTTCGACGGTATAATGGCGACACACGGACAGACAGACATTTTTTATAAACATGATTTTTGTAATCTCTGACCTCTAAAACGTGTAAATCCGTTTAAAACCGGAAGTCGAAAAAAATTTCAGATACTTTAATTTGACAAAATTACAATACTTTCTTCTATTAAAGATAGATGAAAGTAATAAAATGCTTTAATATCAAAGTTTTTCTTTGACCATATCCAAAGTACTGGCAGCATTATAATATAAATATTTCATCTTTATAATTATTTTCTTATTATATCAAAAAGAATTCTGTCCTTGCATATTCATAGTATGGCAAAAGTTGTCTTATTAGGTAGCTTTCATTACAAAAAGCTACCTATTGCAGCCGTTCGGAGGAAAGCGATTTCAAAAAATTTTGGTATATTTTCATCGATCATGACCCCCAGACCCCGAAACCACCCTCCGTTCAAAATTGATATATATATATATATATATATATATATCTGACCTATGTCACACTGTAACTCTCGTATTTATGAACCGATTTGGATGTAATTCGGTATGTACATAGTACATACCAATGTCTCGACTGAGTTCGTTGGAAAGCTTCATCCGCCATTTTGTTTCAAAATGGCGGCCATTTAAAAATTTTTTAAAAATTTAAAATTTGAAAAGTGGTACCAAAAAATTGAAAATGGAAAAATATTTTTTTTTATGTATTTGACCTTTAAACAAAGATTTCGGAGCAGTTTTTGTTTCGTCTATATCTTAAAAAATGGCTCAGTTATAGCATTTTGAATTTCTAGCGTGGCTGACATTTTAAAACGTCCTGAATTTTGTCACGCGATAAAAGGCGTATTTATGAACCAATTTGGATGCAACTTAGTTTATACATAGTACATACCAATGTCTCGACCGAGTTCGTTGGCCAGCTTCATCCGCCATCTTGTTTAAAAATGGCGGCCATTTAAATTTTTAAGAAAAATTTAAATTTGAAATGTGGTACCAAAAAAATGAAAATTGAAAAAATATTTTTTTCTTATGTGTTTGACCTTGATAAGAAGATTCGGGAACAGTTTTTGTTTCGTCTATATCTTAAAAAGTGGCTGAGTTATAGCATTTTGAATTTCTAGCGTGGCTGACATTTTGAAACGTCCGGAATTTTGTCACTTGATAACAGGCGTATTTATGAACCGATTTGGATGTACCTTGGTATGTACATAGTACATACAAATATCTCGACCGAGTTCGTTGGCCAGCTTCATCCGCCATCTTGTTTCAAAATGGCGGCCATTTAAAAAAATTTTAAATTTAAAAGGAGATACCAAAAAATTGAAAAATGAAAAATATTTATTTTTGTATGTGTTTGACCTTAATACAAAGATTCCGGAACAGTTTTTGTTTCGTCTATATCTAAAAAAATGGCTGAGTTATAGCATTTCGAATTTCTATTGTGGCTGACATTTTAAAACGACCTGATTTTTGTCACGCGATAACAGGCGTATTTATGAACCGATTTGGATGTAACTTGGCCTGTACATAGTACATACAAATGTCTCGACCGAGTTCGTTGGCCAGCTTCATTTGCCATCTTGTTTCAAAAGGGTTACCAGTAAAAAAAAATTAAATTTAAAATTTAAAATTTGGTATTAAAAAACTGGAAAATGAAAAAGATTTTTTTATGTGTTTGGCCTTGATACAAAGATTCCGGAGCAGTTTTTGTTTCTGAAAATTTGTTCTTTTGTTTATTTCTTAAAAATGATGGTTGAATTATAGCACTTTGAATTTCTAGCATGGCTAACATTTTGAAACGATCTTTTATTTGTCACGCGATAACACACGTATTCGCCTATTTCGATGTAAGAAGGCATGTCGATAGTATATATCAATATCTCGACCAAGTTCGCTGGTCAGCTTCATCAGCCATCTTGTTTCAAAATGGCGGTCATTAAATTAAAAAAAATTATATTTAAAGTGAGGTGTAAAAAAAATTAGAAATTGAAAAAGGTTTCTTTCTTAAGTATTTGACCTTGATATAAGGATTCAGGAGCATTTTTTGTTTGTCTTTATCTTAAGAAATGGCTCAGATATAGCAGTTTCAATTTCTAATGTGGGTGACATTTTGAAAAAACTGATTTTTGTCTGCGACAGCACTTGTATATATCAACCGATTCCGATGTAAGTGAGCATGTGCACAGCAATTACTAAGGTCTCGACCAAGTTCACTGGTTAGCCTTATCCACCATGTTGTCTTAAAATGGCAGGCACTTTAAGAAATCGCCGAATTTGGCAGCGAAATATAAGTTACTTTAAATAAAAGCAGCTTGGATAAAGCTGACAAATTTTTGTGAAATTCTCATTCATAATGATTTAGTATTGATAAAAATTAGTATTGAATCTCCTATATTCGGTTTCCACTAACTTGAGCTTCGTGTGTTTGAATAATATAAGTTGTTTTTTTTAAATAAGGAATATGAAAGCAACCTCTTCCTCCCGGCACTGGCCGGAAGGACTTTTTTACACCTGTATTCAATTACAACAGCACATTCCTTTTCCTATTGCTCAAGCCAATTAATTAGAATTTCCGTTCCCCGGAATACCTGATTGTGCAAGTTTCTGCATAAATCGGAGAAACATAAAAATGAAGTTGGAGAAAGATGATAATTTTTTAGCTGCAAATTAAAGCGAAGGTTTGCCAAACAAATCTGAGGAACGATTAGGGAAAAGTGGTTAAATATTTAAGAGCTATTAAAGAGGCGCATGTCCCGGTGAGAAAATGTATTGCTTCGCTTGTGAATGCATCTTTGATTAACATAGAAGAAACTAATTTTTTATTAGATGACAAATCTTTATATCTCTAAGGAGAAAAAAACAAACAAAAGAAATGACTAGAAATGCAAGAATGTATAATAACGTATTCTTTGAACATAAAATATTTTGAGACTAGATGCTTTAACATTTTTTACATAAATGCACTAAAAAATTACATTAAATATTTTATATATATACTAGTAGGCTTCGCCAGCTAGGCTAGTCGGTTTCTCCAAACAAACTTTGAATTAAACGAAATATATCGCTGAATTTGACTTTTAAAGTAATACTACAGTGTATAAGAGTACCACGTTATTGAAACAAGGAGTTATGTTTTCATTAACTCATGGAACCCTTTTACATAAATAGAATTAATCTAACCTTTTTACGCCCCCTTAGATGTATGCACCATTGTTTATAAAATCAACTAAATGCTTTGAAATTGTGATTTTGATAATTTGTGCCACTTTACCTCAAAATTCCTCCACTAAACCCCCAATTAAATTCCCAGAAAAGCAGAACTTCATTTTATTACTTAAATAATTCTACACGTTTCATCAATTTGGGATTAAAAAAAACCTTTTTAATCGTATTTATGTTTTTCTCAGAAACAAAGCGATGTTGCATTAGAATTCACAGTGTTTTAAAATTTAAATGAAAGTGTAATCGTTTAATGGATTTCTTTCCTCATCTCACTAAATAGTACTTTATGTTTCAATAGTTAGGCGGTAGGTTAATATACTTTTACTGAGTTCTTTTATACAGAATCATGTATTAGAACTATTTATAAAAACTGATAAACTGCTTTAATATAAAAATTTTCTGTGCCCATATCCATAGAACTCTTTGCAAGCATTTTCATAGTATGGTACAAATTGCCTTACTTTGCACCTTTATTCATTTACAACTGCATATTCCTCTTCCTATTGCTCAAGCCAATTAATTAGAATTTCCGTTTCCCGGAATACCTGATTGTGCAAGTTTCTGCATAAATCGGAGAAACATAAAAATGAAGTTGGAGAAGGATGATAATCCTTAATTTTTCAGCTGCAAATTAAAGTGAAGCTTTGCTAAACACATCTGAGGAAAGATTAGGGAAAAGTGGTTAAATATTTAAAAGAAGCTCGGTGAGAAAATATATTGCTTCTCCTGTGAATATTAACACAGAACAAAACTGATCTTTTATTAGAAGAAAAATATTTATATCTCCAAGAAGAAAAATAAAAACAAAAGAAATGCATAGGAATGCAAGGAAGTATAATAACATATTCTTTGAACATAAAATATTTATACAGGTATTTTGAGACTTGATGCTTTAACCTACACAAATGCACTAGAAATTACACAAAACATTTTATATGTTTATATGCTTGGAACTGGACTTTTATTAGTAAATGTTTGATAATAGTAGATACTCGTATTATCAATGATCAAGAAGAGTTGTATTGTTTTCAGTTACATTTTATCAAAATAATGGTTTTTCAAAATTGTGATTTTGTTAATTTTTAGTTTTAATAATTTAAGTTTATTAATATTTAACTTTCTAAATAGTAATTCTTTACTTTCATTCTTATATCCTAAAAAAAAAAAGCAAAACTCCATTTTAATACTTTTTAGATGTGTATGCTACAGGAATTTGGACAAAAATATTGAAATAAATTATATTTTTTTACGCTATTTTTATTTCTCGCATCTACTTACATAGTATTTTTTTGAGGTTTTTAAAAACATAAAAAGAAAATTATGTTGTTTTAAAAGTTAAATCACTGAAACAGTTTAATGCATTTATTTTCGTCATCGTGATAAAAAATCTTTTACAATTTAGTAATTAAACAGTTAAATAGTTTTTAACACTTTCCAACATAGTTGAAAAGTGTTTATGAATTTTGTTTGTCTGTCTCTCTGCCATCTGTCCGTGCTTTAACTTGCATAAATATACTCAGGTTGCCATGCTATTGATGCATGACAATAAGATTTATTATGGTATGTTCGACATTGAAAATGAGCTGTGCAGCATTTATAGTTAATTTACAGGGACACTCAAAAGAATTCTGTTACATTACGGTCTATGGGGGAAAATCGTTTGCGGGGTATTTTAATGATGTTACAGTATTTCAAATATACCGAATTCATATCGAAGACACTTATTTTTAAACAAATTTTTTCCCTATTACTTGGTATTTATAAATTCTATAATAAATCATATGCATGGAAGAATAAAAGATCTCGGGTACATTTCCGTTTATTGACGAAAATTGCTGAAGAAAAATTTTAAGCTGTGCTGTGCGTTGCTTAACTGAACTGAACTAATATTTAGCATACTATGTAGTATATATATATATATATATGCAAATCTATAGATCATATACAGGGCATCAGAAAAGAATCCGGTTATTTTTCCGGCTATTGATTTGAGTTGGGTTTTCAAATGTGTTATGTTTTTTCCAAATGGTTTACTTACAATTTCACCCCAGTGAAATTTTTAAAATTCATATAAAGCACGAATAAAATGTACTAAAATTGCGTGTAGCTGCCTACATATAATATAAAATTATGTAAAAGACATTTAAAATACATTAAAAATAAATTAAAATCCCAAAAACGTTTTCAGCCAAATTCTCACGGCCATCTTCAGTGTTTATTTAGATGCTGTTATTTATTTTTGTGCTTAGTCATCCAAGAGAGAACATTATAATTTAAGGGTGGTATGGAAGATAAGTCCATGGTCTCTTTTTGACGAACAAGCGCAAAGAAAAATAACAACATTTAAATAAACCCTGAAGATGGCCGTGTGAATTTGACTGAAAACGTTTTGGAACTTTAATGGATTCCTAATGTATGGTTATGGTATTTTAATGTATTTTAAATAATTTTATATTACATGTGTGCACCTACAAGCAATTTTAGCACATTTTATTCGTGTTTTATACGAAATTTCATTATTTACTCAAAGTGAATTTAGAACTAGATATTTAACATTTCTTTAGTGAAGTTTTTGTCAAAGTATTATGAAAGTTTTGTGAAGTACTTCATAATCTATGTTTCAGGCATGGTTTTTCGTTCTTTTTATTTATGTTTGTTTTAAGTATAGAATTATATATTATAATTAGTTGTAAAAGGGATAGAATGCTTTAACTCTTTCAAGGTCGGCGGACACACGGCATGACCACCTTATCTTAATTCCAAACTGACAAATGGTACTAAGAATACTTTAATAAAAATTTCCTTTTATAATGAAAGGAAAAAAAAAATAATAATAATAATTTTGATTTTCTAAGGAACTCGGTTTTAAATGTTAATCAGTTATTTCATCATTTTATGAACAGAGTTTTTCCGCCTGAAACTGTTAACGTCTTTTAATACAAATATCATACCTTATGTCCCAGAAAGGACTGATGGATTTTAAAATTAAATGACTTGCAAACGGTGACATACATTTAAAAAAATTCTTGAAGGAGGGTTATGTATGAATTCAGGAGTTTTGTTACTGTGGTTCTTGATTTTAGTTCGCCTTTCAAACAATAGATGGCGCTTCGAGAAATAACTGCTAATTCCAGACCCGACTTTTGGTACTTTAGGATCCATTAAAAACAGTTTAATCTCCTTTTTTCGCATGGGAGAAGAGAGAGGCCGAAAAATCGAGCCTGGATTTAGCACCTATTGCTTGTAGCGCCATCTATCGCTGCTATTTGTAACTAAAACTGGGAATCGCAACATAAAAACTCCTGACATCTTACATAGCCCTCCTGCGAAAATTACTTTAATATCTGTCACCGTTTGCAAGTTATTGAATTTTAAAATCCATCAGTCATTTTTGGAACACCCGGTATCTGCATATATCTTTCTTCTTATATTAAACCAAATTCTTTGCGTTCATGTTCTAATCGCGCCAAAAGTTTTCTCACTTTGCATCTTTATTCAGTTAATTGTAACAGAATATTCCCTTACATATTGATCTTTAAGCCAATTAATTAGAGACTTTGCACATCGATATATTATATGTATAATTGTGTGAGTTTCGCCATAAATCCGAGAAACAAGAAAATGGAGCTGGCGAAGGAAGATAATCTTTAATTCTAGAACTGCAAATTAAAGCAGATCTCTACGTAACGCATCTGAAGGGGGAATTGGTTAAATATTTAAAAGGCATCGAATAATCGTATGCCTCAGAGCCGAAAATATATTGCTTTTCCTGTGAGTAGAATTTTTGCTTAACATAGAACACACAATTGTTACGAATAATTATTAGGATAATACTTGGCGTAGTATAATATAAATTAAAAAACAACGTTAGAAATGACAGAATATGCAAATTTTGAACAGACTAGTTTCGATAGCATTTAGCGTACAGTCCTAAGTGCAAAGAATAGTGGAAACTTGCTCAATTATGCAGGAGAGATGCGGATTCAAGTGAGAAGTTCATTAATCAATAGGAAAACAAGAAAATACGTGTACCAGCCAATAGGAGAATAGTATAGATAATGCAACCAAAAGTGGTGAAAAATGCTTGTAGTAGTTAAGAAAAATAGAAGTTAATTAAACAATAGGAGAACAAGAAAACACGGGTACCAGTCAATAGGAGAATAGTATACTTTTTCTTAATTACTACCATGGTTGCATTAAGTATATTGTTCTCCTATTGGCTAGTACCCGTATTTTCCTATTGGTTATTGAACTTTTCACTTGGATCCGCTTCTCTCCTACATAATTGAGCAAGTTTCCGTTATTCTTTGCACTGAGGACTTTACGCTAAAGGCTACCGAAACTAGTCTTCTAAAACTGGTATGGTATACAAAACAGATAAAATGCTTTAACATTGAGAGTCTTGTAATGCAAAGATATTTGCATAAATTTTTCTTCTAATATTAAACTAAATTCTTTTCATTCATGTTCTAATCACACCAAAAGTTTTCTCACTTTGCATCTTTATTCAGTTGATTGTAACAGAATATTCCTTTACATACTGATCTTTAAGCCAATTAATTAGAGACTTTGCATCTCGATATATATAATTGTGTTTCGCCATAAATCAGAGAAACAAGAAAATGGAGCTGGTGAAGAAAGAAAATCTTTAATTCTAGAACTGCAAATTAAAGCAGATCTCTGTGTAACGCATCTGAAGGGGGAATTGGTTAAATATTTAAAAGGCATTAAATAATCGCATGTCTCAGAGCCGAAAATATATTGCTTTTCGTGTGAATGCGATTTTTGCTTAACATAGAACAAATTGTTACGAATAATTATTAGGATGATACTTGGCGTAGTATAATATAAATTTAAAAACAATGTTAGAAACGTCAGAATATGCAAACTTTCAACAGACTAGTTTCGGTAGCATTTAGGGTATTGTCCTCAGTGCAAAGAATAATGGAAACTTGCTCAATTATGCAGGAGAGACGCGAATTCAAGTGAGAAGTTCATTAATCAATAGGAAAACAGGAAAATACGGGTACCAGCCAATAAGTATAGATAATGCAACCTAAAGGGGTGAAGAATGCTTGTAGTAGTTAAGAAAAATAGAATTTCATTAACTAATAGGAAAATAAGAAAATACGAGTACCAGTCAATTAATAGTATACTTTTTCTGAATTACTACCAGCATTTTTCACACTTTTGGTTGCATTAAGTGTACTATTCTCCTATTGGCTGGTACCCGTATTTTCCTGATTTCCTATTGGTTAATGAACTTCTCAATTGAATCCGCTTCTCTCCTACATAATTGAGCAAGTTTCCGTTATTCTTTGCACTGAGGACGGTACGCTAAACGCTACCGAAACTAGTCTGCTCAGTTGTTAGAGTATATAAAACGGATAAAAGGCTTTAACATTGAGAGTCTTGTAACGCAAATATATCTGCATAAAGTTTTCTTCTAATATTAAGGTAAATCTTTTTCATTCATGTTGTATTCACACCAAAAGTTTTCTTACTTTGCATCTTTATTTAGTTAATTGTAACAGAACATTCCTTTACATACTGATCTTTAAGCCAATTAATTAGAGACTTTGCATCTCGATATATATAATTGTGTGTTTCGCCATAAATCCGAGAAACAAGAAAATGGAGGAGGCGAAGAAAGATAATCTTTAATTCTAGAACTGCAAATTAAAGCAGATCTCTGTGTAACGCATCTGAAGGGGGAATTGGTTAAATATTTAACAGGCATAAAATAATCGCATGTCTCAGAGCCGAAAATATATTGCTTTTCGTGTGAATGGGATTTTTGCTTAGCATGAACAAATTGATATGGTAGTAGAAGAAGAATATTTATATCTCTATAATACATAAATAAATAAAACAAAAGAAAGGAATAGAGTGTAATAACATATTCTGGGAATAAAGTAATATGCATGTACATATATTGATGATGAAATATGCAATTTCTCCATAAATTCACTAAAAATTGTATTATTCAATTTGTATTTCAAAATTGTATTTTTCTTATGCGTTGGGATTTTCATTATCGTTAGTTTATTAAACTGGAATTTTAATAGGGATAATTTTATGCCAATAATACTTTCATTGTTCTAGAAGATTGGAATCATTTTCAGAATTATCAAAAATGTTTATCGAAATTCTTATTTCCCAATGCTGTGATTTGTTAATTTATATATATATATTTTTAAATATTGATTTATCGTTTTTCTTCTTAAATTCTAAGTAAAACAGAACGACAGAAAAACTAAGGCGTTTATAATGCAATTTGATTAAAAGAATTCAGAAATAAATTAATTTGTCTCGCATTTATATTTTTACTAGGTATTTACGTTGTATTTTTTGCAAAATCACGAAAACAAGATTACGTTATTCTTGAATTTTATCCTGTTTTCAAATGTAAGGAAATGTAATATTTTAATGAATTTCTTTTCTTATAACATCCTCCTAAATAGTATTTTATATTTTAATAATTTGACAAATGGATTGTGAGATTTTAGTTTGTTTTGTAGGTGTAATATCGGATACTACTTCTTTTTTCAACAAAAGCTAATAAAATATGTAATATGAAAAGAAAATTCTTTGAGCATAATTACAGCACTGAGAAGATTATAATATAAATATAATATTTGTATAAATCCTTTTTCTCACAATAAAAGAAATGTTTTTGCAATAATTCTTTAATTGCATAAAATGCTACCCCCTTTTTATCTTTATTCAAATAATTTTAACTGAATATTCCTTTTTTTCATATTAGTCTTTAAATCAATTAACTTGAACTCCTGAATCCAAAGGCACATATTTCTGCGAATGAACCTCTATCTCAAAAACAACTAAATGAAGTTGGTGACAAAGGACTAATCTTTAATGGTAGAGTTGCAAATTAAGTATAACAAGCTTTGTCAAATGCATAAGAGAAAAGGTTAACGAAGATTGGTTGAATAATAATTAAAAAAAAAAAAAGATTAAGTCCTGTTTCTGAAAATGTATTTTTCTAATGGAAAGAAATATTGATTATTTTTTTTTAAATCTGTTTCTGATAATGGAAGAAAAAAAAATCTGTTTCTATACAAGAAAAATTGATAAATATATGAGGACGTGAGTTTCAAAAACCCAGAAAATCAAATTTTGGGAAATCTCGAAAAACCTCTGACTGCGTTTATTGGCTTCCATTGTTCTTGTCCAAGAGAGCCAGGGTAATGGCTTGACCAAATCTAAACACCTTCTTAACACTTTGAGGTCTAAGTCCGAGTGTCACCCGAGTCACCGTTTCGGTGAAACGAAATAAGCCCGAAAGCCTCTCCGGGCTTTTTGAGCTGTAAAAATACCTACTACATTCGTTCGCTGTCTTTTCATATATTATCTACGAAGCTTTTATTTTAAAAAAAAAATGTGTAGGAACAATAAGCAGAAGTAAATGTATGAAACGTCTAGAATCAGAGATTAATTCGAACTTATTGTGAACCCTGTGGTGTTGCTCTTTGTTCTTCGAAATGTACCACACAAAAGCAAATTTTACTAAATAATATTTATATTCAAATAAACCTATTTTCAGATATTTGTACAACATTTGGGTAAGTTTTTATTCAATTCTGTGTACAATTTTATGTTAAAAAATGATGTTTTCTTATGCGAAACTTTTAAAACATGTATAAAACATTTTTTTTTTCAATAATTTCTCATTAAATATTAATTTTTAGTGCATTTAAATAGTTCCTTGATTATGAATAACAATATTTTGAAGTTTATTAAAAATATTATTAAAATACTTATTTTCCAAATATATCTTAAAAAATCAATAAAAGTACCAAATATCCTTAGTCCAGATGGAGGTATACGGTTGAAACAACTTACACCTCAAAGTGTTAACAAGGTGAAATATGAAGAGGTGCCAGGAATGATGTCGTTCTCCTCAGACGAGAAAAACTTTGTCAGGTCCAGGGAGTGAATCGCAAAAAGATCAGTGGCTGTATAAAATCTTCGAAGAGGTTCTTGTAAGTAAAGTCGCATGACAATATTTAAATTATTTTTTTCAGAAGATGAACTCTTGGACAATAGACATTTTTTCCTTTACTCCATGTATTTAATTTAATTTTGATTCAGACGAAAAACGTGAGATGTTCGACGATGAGTTTTATGTTGTTATTATGGTTTGGATCTGTGTTTTGGTAGTTGCTGTGATGTGATTGTCTAATTTTGTGTGTTTAAAGAAGTTATGTTTATAGTAAAATAATTATCTTTATTTTAACTAAAATGTTAAAAATAAATAACAGTTCTAACCATCATGAATTATAGGCGCAGATATATGGTCGCCAGTCGCCACGTGGCGACTAAATTTTTGTTAAACTATTGTGGCTTTCAGTGCCTTAGTCGCCATAGACCAATTTCCAGTGCTCCCAATCCCCGTCTCGGAATTTTGATATTTTTTTTTTTCTTTTGCAAATAGAAAGGTGCTCTTTTCACTGGCCAAGATCAAGTATGACTTTGATAAAAAGTCAGGGAATTTTTGCGATCTCAGTGATAATTTAAGGGTTTTGGATCATGGAGTCGCGAAGATAGAGGATTCCGAACTCTTAAGAAAAAAGAACAAAAAGAAGAAGAAACTCGCACGAAAAAATACTTAATGCGAGGTATATTATTCCTCTGTAAATGTTTTCTACAAGTGCGAGATTTTTATAGTGCAAAATAATCTTACACATTCCTAAATGTTTTTATATGTATAATTTTATATGACAAAATCAAAATAAGAAATAAAGTTTTCCTAATATTTCCCATTATCATGACTGCTTAGCTTGTACATGTTTTGTTATTCAATTGTATCTTGTCCAACTTTATCTTCTGATTTTTCCAGATTTATATTATACTTTTTTTAATATCAAAGTTTCAAGAATTTTAGGATTAAAATAAATATACACGTTTGTTATAATTAGTCTGTGTTTTGTTGTACATAAGCATTTGTTAATTAAACTACTATTTTTCATTTTGAATTCCTGAGTTTTTTTGTTAAGTTTTTTCCATATAAACACTATTGTTTTATGAGTTTGTTTCATGTGGCCACTAGATTTTGGTTGGGAGCCAAATTGGCGACTGGAATTTTAGGGTTTAGGAGCCACTGGCTCCTTAAAAATTTTGGGAATCTGCACCTATTTCATGAACAGAAAATTTCTAGCCTTACTCATGATTCTGGGAGGTCGTGAGCATCGAAGGCAACTTGATGTTTATACCGTTGTTTATACCGAAGTGTTAAAGCTCTAAATTACTTATATTACACGGAGGTCGTACGTTTTTCAACAAGACTCTGCACCATTCTATACAGCCCCACAAAGCCCAATAATTGACGGCCAAAAACTTTCATAAGCATGTCATCCTCAACTTGTTGCCCCCAGCTCCCCATGTATTAACCCGAAGCACAGTGCAAGATTTTGCGAATCTAGCTAGTCAAAATTCAACTTATGAAAATTATCGATATTAAAGTAATAAAATTGATCTTACTGGAGATAAAATGGTTCTGTATCATGAAAAAATACATTTTTATCCATTACATTGTACAATTTACGTCATTGTTATTTCATCATCATAATCATAATAAAAACGTGTTTTGTCATTTTCATCCGTTTCCATTTGCATAGCGCTATTGTGTTCAGTGCAGATTTTTAAAAATGTAGTACTTATTTATTGTTATGAAGAAGAGATTTCTTGTGTTTAAAAAATAGTAATTAATTTATTACATACTGCCATAGCTACCAATGCTATCGTAAAGTGAATCACTGTCATGTTTCGTTGTTTGCTGTAATTTTATTACTTGTATATTAGGTGACCGTATAAATGGTAAAACTTCAGGATGAATTTAAGCAGCTCTATGGTTTTACTGAGGTTTTAATGTCATGATTAGTAATGCTTAAAGGTAGATATATTTATCTCGTATCCACATGTCATGTAAAATTATTAGAAATCGCTCAATAAGAGTTTGATCAACATCTGTTATGCTAGCGGCTACAGCAGCATCCTTAAAAAGTCTTTTTTTTTATTTCCTACATTATTATTACGTTATCCTTCTTTTTAGAATTTCTAATAATAATTCTCTTTCACATCTAAATCTTTCAATTATATTTTTTGTTTCTGCGATACTTCATTTTTCTTCAGGTTTTCGGCAGTGCTTTACATCAAATCTATAACCAATATGTAAGAGGTAATCTACAAATCTTAATTGTGCATGTAGTGCCGAAAAGCCTAAGAAAAAAAAATTGTGAGCATTGCTCGTATATCATCCAGTAATTTTCAAGTTATTCATTACCTTGAATTTTCTATTACAGACATTGTATTTTTAAGTTGCTTTATTTGAAGATCGAATGCTGCACACTGTGCTATCTGCCATGTTTCTTCAAATTTGTGCTTTATGTCATATATATGAACATTGAATTATACTGTAATTGGTGCAAGATCTGTAAAGATTTAATTTCTGGCTATTTCAAATTATTCTGTTATTGACTGATCAGTTTCGATGACGAACTTTGTGGGTCTAGAGTAAGAAGTAAATGACGGGTATGGATTCAGCCATTATAAAATTTTGATTTCCTTCATTACAGCCATTTTTTATATGACGAACATTCGGCTTTTTGAACAATTTTTTAAAATGTCTTTGCTCTTTTAGGACTTTTAGATATTTCCTTTAAAGTAGCATCCTTTTGTCCACACTGTGTCATATTTAAACAAGTGGCACGTGCTAATTCGTGTTCCGGTAATAGCGAACTCACCTTTGTTCTTTTGATTTCGATCAACTTAAACAAAAAAAAAAATTCTTTGGCCTTCCAACTTTTTTCGGATAGTCATTTTTACTTATGTCCTGTAAATACATTTACTTTTAATATTCGAATCTAACCATTACCTATTTTACTTCAAAAAACGTTCTCTAAGCGATAGCAGTTTCTCATCTTCGATTACTGTCAATTATAAATGAATGGATAAGACGCTTAGTCTGGTCTAACATAACAGATGAGCAATGTTGAAGAATCATAATTTTTCTTTCTCCATCAGTTCATAAAAAAAGAAAACGTTTGTGATTTATGAAAATTCATGTTTAAATGGAAAAAAAGAGAAAAAACTGACGGCGATGTGTGTATTTGGGTGCGTGTGTGTGAAGGGGGAATACTTCTTACTGGCCACTAGATATTTTTCCTGGCTGTCGAAATTTTTACAATTTGTAGATCCCCGCTTCCAACCCAAATTAATATATCCCTACATTATTCTTTGTTTTCAACAGTTTTGTGTGTCGGTAGCAATTACTGGTGCTCTCACCATAATTAAGAAGAACAAGAACGAAAAATCATGCATCCAGCATAGATTATGTAACATTTTCCGACACATTCATAATACCGTAACAAAACTTTAATATGTATTATAAGATGAAAGACGAAGTCTAAATGAACAATTTGAAAAATGCATAAAACATTTAAAAATCCAATTTCTGCTACTAACATCAATAATCGGAGAAATATCCGATTTTTTTGTGTGCAGTGAGATATGATTGATAGCTTTGTATACATACTTCGTAGTATGCTAAAAGTTAGTTCAGTTAAATGAATACCATAGTTGAAAATTTTCGTGAATAAACAAAAACGTACTTGGAAACTTTTGTGCAGCCTTATATATTATTTATAGAATTTATACACACCAAGCAATACTTGAAAGATTGTTCAATTTAAAAATGCGTACCACATCTGTAAACGCATTTCCAGCAATTATTGTTCATAGGCTTCAATAGTGCAATTATTTTTCAATTTCTTCTGTAGCCAAATTCTTTTGTGTGTAATTCTTTTGTGTTTCTCTGTAAATGAACGATATATTCTATGCATATTCTATCCTACAGAAAGCGTCGTGTAGTATACCCCAGTGATATTTATAAATTTCAGTATGTTTAAAATAGTGTAATATCATTAAAATACACTGCAAATGGTTTTTCCCCATAGACCGTAATGTAACGGATTTTGAGTGATTCTGTAAATGAATCGTAAATACTACACACTCCATTTTCAGTACCGAACATGCTATAGTGATACTAGAGATCTGAAAGGGCCTGAATTTCCAGGCCAGGGCCCGACCGAACGAGAACTAATTAGGCCCGGGCCAACACGTGAGTGTTTTCGCAGTTCACGGCCCGGCCCGTGCAAAACCAATGGAAACAGGCCCGGGCTGGTCCGTGCAAATATCGAAAAAATCAGACCCGACTCAATTTCCAGAAAAAAATCCGATTTTTCTTAACTACAATTAAGATTCTTTTAAGATTCTTATTTTAGATTACTGTATGTTTGCAAGCCACAGCATACACAATAGCAATATTAATAGTCACTTAGGCGCATTAGACTCTTAAATTCAAATACAAATTCATTAAAAACATTAATATGTTCAGAATGAAAGAAAAAAAAATGATTAAAAATATCATAGCTTTAGAAGCTGTATAATAGAAAAAAAAGATTTTTAAAAATATTTCTCTGTATTATATTAAGATTGCCAATTTTCCCATTACTACAGGTTCATTATTACTACTGTTATTTGTACAAAACATATTGCTTGCCCGATAAGGCTACTTCAGCCAAGCGAAAAGACCCGCACGCTAATGTTAATTTAATGAGAGAAATTTTTTAAGATATCTCGTTCGCATTTCAATATTTTTATTTATTTATTTATTTTATTTTATTTTATTTTATTTTATTTTTTTGCATTGCATAGGTGACGTCGATCTCTACAAAGGCCGTTTTTCACTTTTTCGATTTTGTTTGTATGTTTTTTTTTTTTTTTTTTTTTTTTTTTTTTTTTTTTTTTTTTAATGAGATGCTGCGCTTTCGAAACCGGTTCCGAAAATGAAAGTGTCCTAATTAAAAATAGCTGCAAACAAAATTGAAAAAGTAAAAAAACAGCCTTTTTAGAGATCGAACTGAGCTAATGCAATAAATAAATAAATAAATGAATGAATAAATAAAATATAAAAAATCATTTAAAAATATTCAAATGCAAACGAGATATCTTAAAAAATTTCTCCCATTGGATTAACGTTAAGGAACGGGGGGTTTCACGCCGGCCGCCACGTAGAGCTAGTATGTAGAAAGAAATCTAAGCCTAATCCCGGCCCGAGCCGACTATACTAAAAAAAGTTAAGCCCTGTTTCAGACACGATGTAGCTGCCGATGCCGATCTCCACGCTGGACATGTTTTCTGTATTGATGTTGTCAATCTAGTATCGGATCGTGCAGTACATTTATACTTATCTCGCTCTGGTCATGTCCGTTAAAAATTGTTCGTATTTTATTGGCTTAGTTTGATACTTTAGAGTTTCTATATCTGGTCGTTCGGCCCATTTAATCTTTTTATCGGCAAGGACTAGGACCGAAATAAACAATAAACGGGCCGGCCCGCAATTTTGGATTCGGCCCGTCCAGTTAGAAAATTTTACTTCCTTTTGCTGGCCTGGTTCGGCCCGCGGGCCGTGCCGATTGCTGGCCTTGGGCCAAGCCCGGGCTCGTGCAGATCTCTAAGTGATACCCAATAACATCTATTAATTTCATGGCAATCGGACTATAATTAAGCTAGTTACAGCACGGAGAAATAGACAGACAAACCGAATGCATAAACACTTTTCATCTTTGTTGGAAAGTGTTAAAAGTATACAAGCATACAAACAGATACATCTTAAACAAACCTGTACAAATGAATATAAATTCTGTCTTTTCCTAAGCAATATTTTCCTAAGCATCCATTTTTATACGATTGCATAAAAATACATAAAACAAACAGATGACACGAACATTTGGAATTCATTTATTTTCCTTCTAATTATCTAATGGATGTTTCATACATTTAGGAATAACAAAACTTTTATTTCTCCAAAATCTGAATATGTTATTATGTTTACCTTTTTCTTCCAGGTTATCGCGTCTCAAATTATGATAAAAATGTTAAGCTTATATAAGGATGTTCTTGGATAAAAAGAACTTTTCTTGTAACTCTCTTCCCTTTTATTCAAGAATATCTTTAGTGACAACGTCGCTCAGTTAATCTGTTTTAAGTGAGAATCCCTCCTGAAGTTAATATTGAACCAATTAATTAGATAGACTGTCTACGCTAACATTTTTATGTTTTACGCTTTGAATTCGAATACATTCTTGGTAAAAGCAAATAAAGTAGTTACGGCGAATGATAATCTACGAATCCGAAGCTGCAAATTAAGAAGCTGCAAATACTGTCAGGTGTGTAGAACGAAAGAATTGGGAGATATGTTAAATATTTAAAAAGTATCATAGAACTGCTCGAGTTTTCAACTTGTTTTTTTTTTCTCTCTTTCTTGCCACTGGAATAAAAGAGACACGGAAGCATTTTTCTAGAGAGAAAGATAAATCTATGAAAACTACAAGCGGAAAGGAAATGAGTATTTGTTGGACGCATGAGAAAGGTAATATTAACCCATTTGTGCCTGAATTTTTGTTTTCTCAAATTTTTCGGTAAAATCACTTTAAAATGTTGCAAAATGAACTGGAAAAATACTAAAAAAAATTAAGCTTAATTTTTTTTGTATTTATTTGATAAAATGTAAATGAACTAAATATGAGTATTTCTAGTAGAATAATATGCTTAATTATATATTTTGCCTATATTTATATTTAAAATTATTTAAAATTGTATATTATGTACTATAATTAGTATTTTAATGAACTACAAAAAAAAAATATATATATATATTTATTTCTTTGCAGAGACTCATAACGTTATAACTATTATTAATAATAAAATAAGAATAATCGTATTGCAGACTTAATAACAATTTATTTCATAAATATCTTTGAAAGGAAATTGCATAAATAACTGTCTCGTAAATTTCTAACAAAAATATGCGCCCATTTGTGCTTAGAACCCTATATTTTGTACATTACAAAAATGCATAAAAAATAGGCATTAATTTCGCAATTTAAAAAAATACGTATTTCAAAAAAGTCCACAAGCTAAGATTGTAATTTGCGATTTTGGGTCCATGATAGAAAAAATACAAATAAACTTACTTTTTACATTTCGCCGTCTTGAAAAATTAAAAATCTATAAACACAGAAAAAAGCCTTAATTTAAGCAAATAAATCCACCTTGTGCTGTCATCTCTCGGTTATAGATAAAGACATTTCTAAATAATGATTTCATGCAATTTTCATGTTATAAAGAAGAAGAAAATTATACAAATGCATTAAAATTTGAAACGTCCCAAAAATGGGACGCTAGGCATAAATGGGTTAAATTTACGAAAGTGCATAGATACAGAGTGTCCATAATTAAACGACCCTACTTTAAAGTTGTCTACAGTCAAAACTATTGTTCATGAAGTTAAATATTTAAAAAGTATGATAGAACTACGCTAGTTTTCAACTTTTTTTTCTTTCTTGCCAGTGGTATAAAAGAGACACAGAAGCATTTTTCTAGAGAGAAAGATAAATCTTTCAAAACTACAGGTTGAAAGGGAATGAGTATTTGTTGGACGCATGAGAAAGGTAATATTACATTTATGAAACTACATGGATTAATGTACAGCGTGTCCATAATCAAACGACCCTACTTTAAAGTTGTCTACAGACAAAACTTTTATTGATGAAGTTGTTAAATTTTGTGAAAGAGATAATAAAGGGATGGGAACGTGTTTAACCCTTTATGTACTGAATTATGAATTCATGAAAATTTCATCTTCTAAAGTAATTTTCGTGAATTTTTAAAACTACATTAGAAGATGTGCATGATCATTTAATAAATTTTAGAAGGATTATAAAGATTAATTAAATTTAAATTTATAGGGACTTTGTGCAATATTTATACTCCACTCGAATCTTTTACTTTAAATATTTTTCTTAGTATTTTGTAGAATTAGGAAATGTACAAATATAACGCTCTTACAATATAAATCTAGAAGCATTTCCCAATTGAAAAATGCCCCCCCCCCCCCTACAAAGACAAGAAAGCTGAAAAGATGCAAAGGAAAAAGAAATCACCCTTTTAAAAATATTTTTGTTTTGTGTAACCCATAATGCTTTTGGAACAAGATAAATTAATGCATCTATAACTCATTCTAAACTGTATTACTACCGATCGATATATTAAATGAATTTTATAACAAGTTATTTTAATGGTACTTATAAGTACCGTCAGTAGATAAAAGGTTAAACAAAAAAAAAAAAAAAAAAATAGTTCAAAATTTCGCTCCCAGAGGGCGATTTTTAATAAATTACACATTTAGCATTGCGACAATTTAGAAATTTTATTTACAGTGTGTCCATAATTAAAAGACACTCTTAATTAAACGACACTATTTTAAAGTTGTGTATAGACGAAACTATTGTTTAGAATGTTGTGAAGCTTTGTGGAGGATATAATAAAGGTATGGAAATTTGTTTGAGCGAAAAAAAAGAAGGAGGCCGTCTTTTAACGAGTTAGGGGAGACCGGGTCGCTTTTTCAAGAAGGCTCACGTTTTGAGCACTTTATCGCCAGAGTAACGGTTGGCGCGGGGATGAATTCAATGCTTCGCACCGTTTCTTGTTCCTGACATCTTACGCGTAACGAACAGCAACCCCATTCCTTTGCTGAGAGCTTTTTGCTTAGAAGAGCTTTTTCGCATTGAAATACTTTTAATTGTACAATATATATAATTCAGACATAAGTTATGTTTTTCAGTTCAATAATATTCATTTATTTCATTAATTCGCTATGTTCGAAGAAATTGAAAACGTATTTTATTTTTCAGGAAAAATAAAAAGAGACGTAAAAATATAATTTTATTGATCATGTTTTTATGACACAATTGAACTTAGTTTTTTATTAGCATTACTACTAAATTTAGTTTTTTTTTTTTTTTTTTTTTTTTTTTTTTTTTTTTTTTTAATTAAGCGGTATAATTGTGTGACATGTTGATTGCATTAATAAAACATATTTTTACTGAAATAATTCATTAAAAATTAATTGTTCTTAATTTAATTGCGATTAGACGTTAATAGGAAGTTGAAACTAAAATCAATTCGAGTATAATTAGATTGAACGATAAAATCATAAATTATTTAGCTGTATCCTGCAATTAAATCAATCAGGTAAAATAATTGGTAAGTTGATGCATGCTATTAAATCAATTACTATTACATTTTAATGCTGTTAAATCTTTATCATTATTTGAGTTTTTATGAAAAAAACATTGGTCTGCCCCTAGTGTACAAAATTAAAAATCTTTAAAATTCTTCAGTTTTTTATTTTAAAATTTTTGCCACATTTTTAAAAATTATTTCGCCCTAGTTCTTTTATTTGTTATTTTAAAATAGTCAGTCGTCATATTTGAATAAATCATCTAAATTCTCTCGGATGAAATCCCCCCCCCCTCCTACACACACACACACTCCATTTTTCGTCATTCTGCACACATATTGCACTATTTATTAAGTTGAAGAGGCAATAAAATAATGATCAATCGTCTGAGGCAACCTCCCATTTCGAGTTTTCTCTCTCTTCCCCCCACCCCCACCCTCTCCTCTGCACAGTATTTTTTGACCATTTAAAATTCATTGTTGCGTTGCAGAAAAGATTAGTTAAAATTGTGTTTTGCTCTATCTGTTGATTTTTAAATAACAAATAAATAATTTACCATAAAAAAAAGAGAAGGAAAGAAATAGAATGAAAGATTAAAAAGAAAAAAAAAAATCAGGATTAACCTTTTGTGCACACACTTTCATTTTTTTTTTTTTAATTCTTTACATTTAAAAAAAAATTTCTGTCCTATTTATTACTTTGAAGTAACTATAAGTAAAGGACCCATTATTCAAATTCTGTCCCCCCCCCCCCCCCCGAAAAAAAAGAAAAGCTTGTTTTTCTTTCACCCCCCCCCCCCCCGCCAAAAAAAAGTTAAATATTCCAAGTTTTTAATTTTTTGGTTTATTTTTCTATTTGTTAATTGATAAGTTTAACTATTTAAATCTACAGTCTTTCACTATCATACATAGTTAAAAATTTCTTTAGTGATTTTATTTGTTATTTTGAAGTAACAAAAGATAGTCATTCAATATTCCTTCTCGCCCACCTCCCCTTAAGAATTTCATCTCACATTAAAAAGGCAATTTCTAAACATCCTGGTTGGGGGTGTGATAGGTTTTTTCCCCCTGGTTTAGCCTATTTTCACTCGACTTTGGACACTGTTTCTGCAGAATGATTTGGCATTATATAAGTTCAACGCAGAAATTATAGTAATTTTCTACCAGAGGTATTATTTTTTAAATCTGTGCTTATATACGTCAAAATGCACTAAAACTGCATTAATTCATCATCCCCATAAATCCATCTTTATATATAATCAAATATTTAGATTTATGAAGGAAATGGGTTTTTGTTTAACAGGTATTGAATTAATAATGCTCAATTGAATGAAAATGTAGATTTTGGTGGGGATCAAGTAATCAAAATTTTAGTCTATATCATCAGTAATAAAGGCCTTTGATAAAACAGAGTATAAGAGTTCGTAATACAATTTCTTTCGAAGAAGATTTCTTTCTAGAACACATAATTGAAAACATTTCCTTAATTTAGGTAGGACTGTTATTCTAAAATATGCTTGTTCGTCTTCCGCCATTTTGGTTCAAAACAAAACACAAGACGACGATTCGCGTTAGAGCTTGGCTGAACGTTCTCGCTTTCGCCAACTCGCCAAGGCTGGTGCTGAAAACGTGAGCCTTCCTGAAAAAGCGACCGGGTCTAGTTGGCTACAGGGGTAAGTAGGCGCAGTCCTCATAAATCGCCTGTTTGTGGATTGATTGCGCAACCAGTCACAGAGTACCTTTCTTCTTGCTTTTTACAATCCTCATTGTAGTTTTGCAGCATTACCTATGTGCAGTGGACATTTATTACGATTTTTCTGTTTTTTGCACGCATAAGTAATTTTTTGTTGCTTCATTCTTTTCTAATTTCTAATACTAATCTTAATAATTGCGATTTAACTTGCGCGGTTTTTCTTAGTGTATGATTAACTGTACCTACCCCATATATGATTTACTTGGATTATTTATGCTTAGATGGTTACGTGTCCCTTTTGTGAAGAAATTTATTATGGGGCTAGTAGGCGTATTGAACACGGGGCAAGTTGGCTCGGTGTCTGGTGTGTGCCGATAGCTTGAAAAACAGCAAACACCGAGAAAAGTGGTTGCAATGCAAGATTTTGGGCACACGAGGCTTGCCCAAACGGAGATACTCCATTTTGTTTTTGTGACAACTGTAACTCTGATGATGATATCGAGTAGGATAGAAGCTACTCAACGTTAATGTTTTATTCATTATTTTTATATCTGTATAATTTATAATTTACATTGTACGGCGATAACGCCTTTGTTTAAACTTACCGGTAATAATGAAATTGATTTCACTTAACTGCGTGTCTTATTTGAGTTTCATTTAAATTTTTATAAAGCGTGTGCCAGCTTACCCCATAGGTATACGCAACTTGCCCCGTGACGAGGTAGGTTGGCGCACAATTTTCCTTTTACTTTAGGCTTCCGCTAAACATAAACTACAAAAGCTACAAACTCAAAACTCCGGGAATTTATTGTTCAATGCTTGTTCTTTAAAAGTACAGTTAAAGTTTCATGAAAAACTTAATCTAAATATTAATAAAAATCAATAACTAAAAACTGTGCCTACTAGCCCCGGTCTCCCCCACACATTCAGCATACATTCACGATAGTTTAACTAATTTTCTTATAATTAAACATGTTCTGCATGACGGTCATCATTTTCAGATACCGTCTGGTATCGTAAGATAGCATGTTCCACAGTTGACCGATATGTGTTCTGGGAAATGCTAGGAACATGTCGTGAAATGATGCCTTTAGAATCAGGTTAAGTTAATAAATAAAATTTCTAAACTATCGCAATGCTAAATGTGTAATTTATTAAAAATCGCCCTCTGGTGGCGAAATTTTGAACTTTTTTTTCTTAAACAAATTCCAATTCCCTTGTTATGTCTTTCACAAAATTTCACAACTTTATGAAGAATAGTTCTGTCCGTAGACAACTTTAAAGTAGGGTCGTACAATTATGGACACCCTGTATGAATATAGTATGCATGACACACCTGCATTTACTTATCAGTTAGACCACACCCTCTTTAATGTTAAACTTATAGGCTTGGTATTCATGTATATTTTTCGAATTTCTCCTGGGAAAATTAACATTTTTGCCTTCTTTTTTCTTTAAGCTCTTCTTAAAGGACGTTTCTTTCTTTTCTATTTGACAAAATATTTCTAAAATGCATAGCTTGGTTTATTTGAGTGTTGAAATGTAAAAAAAAAAAATATTTACAACTCGTCTGTTTCCCTTGGATTTTAACATTTCTACTTCTACTATCTGTATTACAAAGGACAAACGTATCTGTGTGCAATGCTGACGTCATTTTGCGAATGGCAACAGCAAACTTCGCTTTTGCTGCAATATTTTTAAATTTTTTTATTTCTAAGCATCGCACATTTTCAATGTTTAGACCGTTGAATAGGGGAAAAATGTTCTTTCAAATGCAATTTGTTTGAAAGCTATATCGCAATTTGTTTTAAAACTGTATCGTCATTTGCTCAATTTTTATTGTTTTAAAAATAATTTTCAAGCATGAATTTTTTCTTATCTATCTCTGTTGTGTATAGATGATTGTGAAATATACATTCGTTTGCACTTAAGTTAATTAGCACATAATTTTTTCCAGCTTGTATTCTATAACGAAATTGAAACATCCGTTAATCAATAAGTAAAACAATAAAATACAGGGTGCAAAGGAAAGTCCCTTTAACCTGAAAATACTTGCGAAAGGAGAGAGCTACAACTATGCAAGTGAGATAACGGTATAGTAAAGTGACTACGCCCGATTTAATGCAAACGACAACAGCGCCCCCTAGTTGCGAAATTTGGAAGATAGCCATTGCAAATCGAAAACGAAAAGAGATAGAGCAAAATTTCCAGCTAGAAAGTTTTAGAGCTTCAATTAATTAGTATGAAATGACATTTGGTTTACATGGGTTAGATAAATCTTCGCCTGCATACCCAGAAATGTCCGAAATCGATGCACTCTGTTTTGGTTAAAAGTTTGAATGGAATAGCCAGAAGTATGAAGAAATACGCACAATTTATTGTATAAATACGTACTTATCTCAATAAATTTTGATACCATCACACAAAAAAACAAAAAAGACAAACTGTCTCACAGTGATAAAAAGTTAATATTCACTACGTTCCAAAAGTTCGCCATTGCTCACGATACACTTTTCTAATCGTGAGAGTAAATCTGTATGCACATTTCTCAGCATGGAACGTCTATTGCGAGCCTCTTCAATACGACGACATAGATTTAACCCTTTCAAGGGCGGTGGCTAGACGGTCTAGCCACCTAATTTTAATTCCAAAACTGACAAATGACACCAAGAATATTTTAATAAAATTCTGTTATTCTAATGAAAGTGCAAATTAGCTGGTTTTTACTTTTCTAAAAAATTCGTTTGAATATTCTGGTGTCAGTAAATTATTTCAACATTTTACGAATAGAATTCTACTGCCTCTGAAAGGATTAAACTAAAATTTTAATTGCATTGGAAATTAAATTTTTACAGACATTACAATAAACGTCAGAATTTACAATTACGCACTGCTACATTCCCCAAATGTGAATATGCAAAGTAGAATCGTCGCTCATCGATTTCGGACATTTTTAGGTATACAAGTGACGATTTATCCTATCCGTGTGAACCAAATCTCGTTTCGTACTAATTAATTGATGCTCTAAAACTTTCTAACTGGAAATGTTAGTCTATCTCTTTTCGTTTTCGATTAGCAATGGCTGTCTTCCAAATTTCGCCACTAGGGAGTGCTGCTGTAGTTTGCATTAGGTCGGGCGTAGTCGCTTTACTATACCGCTACCTCACTTGCATAGCTGTAGCTCTCTCCGTTCGCAAGTATTTTCAGGTTAAAGAAACTTTCCTTTGCACCCCGTATAAATAATAAAATGCTATGAAAACTGATCATTTTTCGGGTTTTGAGAATGCTTTTGTAATTGGCCAATAATCGAAAACGTACCATCTATAAGATGGTTGCGTCTACATATCTACATTTCTTTCACAGACTACATATCTACATATTTTTGCACAAAAATGAATGCGTCCCCAATCTTATCACGCAATCTAATCCTTATCCTATATGTCCTCTGCCTGCCGCACCCATTTGCAACACTTGCGCATTTTTAGTTATTGAAAGAAAAAATATTTTATTTTCAACGCAGTCTGTCAGACGGCGTGTTTCCGTTTAGGTAACATTTTGCTCTGGGATATTGATATGGAGGGGCCGCCAAAGCGGGTACGCTACAATGATAAAGACTTTGAAGAAACTGTTTTGCGATGGTTTGATGAAGTAGAAAGTGACATAAGCGATGTTGAAAGTATTTCAGATGATGAATATATAAATTCTGAACACGAAAGTAACTCAACATTGTCAGAAAATGCATAAAAAATGCAGATATTTAAAACAGGCTGCAATATTGACTATTAAATGTTTTGTTAATTTTACTGCTTAATATTTTTTTGATATTGTACCGGAATATATAAAAAATATTAGCATTTATTTAATTATTATGTCGAAAATGTAATATTTTAAACAATAATGTGTAATTTTAAAATATTTTCTGTCTCCGACGTTCAAAATTTATTTTTATGCTTTTATATTAAAAAATTGGTCCTGTTAATGCATTACTATTAAAGATTAAGTGTTTACGTTCCCTATTTGTTAATTATTAAGAGATATTTTCTTTTTAAATTTTTATAGCAATTTTTTTTAATTTAGCAGTCTGATAGACGGCATGTTTCCATTTGTGCACGGGATTTTCATGTTTCCGGTTAAGGGTTAGATTCAATTGCAGTATTTATGCTAGTCATATTTGTTTTTGGAAGCTTAGTACACTAGAACTGCTAATTTAGCAATTAACGAGGGTGCATTTCTACCAATAGAATATTCAGTTTTGTTTTAACTATAATTTTCACTTTGGCAACTTGATGTAATGTTTTTCTGTTTGTTGAACTAACACCTTAGTGTGACTTTTACGTTAGGAATTAGCTGATGAGAAATTCAGAATGAATCCGAAACGTCCTTTTAAATTTTTTTAGTGCTTTTATCTTTTTAATTTAGTGTAATGTAATGTCTGTTATTTTGAAAAAAAAAATTTTATTTAAAAATATAAATAAAATAAAAATTTAAGACATATAATCAAATTTCGCACTTAAATCAGTGAAATGAACCGGATCAAAAAAGTTGATTGTAAATAGCGATCTTTAGCGATTTCTTCAGTTGTTAAATCCTGACGCGAGGCCAATAGGAAAATATTACTTTTAATACATTTCAAAACTTTATTTGAACGCCTTATTGCTGTTTCTCATTTATAATTTTTGGTAATGGGCATTCTAAAAAATATATTAGACGAAAAAAATCATTAGAGTTATCAAAGAAAAAAAAAAAAAAAAAAAAAAAAAAAAACCTAGAGAACAGGAATTCTGCTTTTTCAGAATTTAGTGTCGCCTTCGACATTTCCATTACTTCATTTTCTTCTGCTGGACTGCTGGTGTCTATTATTATGAAACAGCCATCATAAAGGAAGCGTTAGGTGAAGATGAAAGAGCAGCCGTAAAAAGTTAGAACTCTGATTTTCTGGTCAGAATGGAAAAAAAAAAATGGGCATAATTTTTTTTTCACCTAACGCTTCATTTATAATGTCTGTTTCATAATAATAGAAACCACCAGTCCATCAGAAGTCCACTAGTCACCACTCGGTTAAGCGGGACTCTACTGTATGCAAAATACATTTCAATTTTATGACTTAAAGCGCACGCTTTTATTTTATGTAAAATGACGTCATTTGCATTAATATAGATACTTAAAATTAAATATAGTTTATAATAGCTCCATGTTTTAACATAAATCATTCCTTTATATTTTTCTCAAAATAGCACGTATTTTAATTAATTCTTTTTTTCAATTTTTATGAGAAAATGGCAACAAAAAGATATAATTGCTATTTTTCAACTATTTCTTCTTTACTTTCTACAGAAATGGAGTACTTGAGTTGCCAAAATGAAACAAATGTCGCTAAAAACTACAAAAAAAAAAAAAAATAATATTTCAAAAATAAATGGAGACGCAGTTTTCAAACAAATTGCATTAAAAAGTTCTTTTTTTTCCCCCATACGACGGTATAAACATTGAAAATGTGCGATGCTTAGAAGTTTTAAAAAATGCTGTAGAGTATTTAATCGCACAATGAAACATCGGCTTTTGTTTTACGGCTGGCTTATACAAGATAACGTTATTTATTGGAGACAAAATAAGCTGGCAGAAAGAAATAGCATACCGGGGGCAAAAAAAAAAAAAAAAAAAATAGCAGTAGATCCGTGTGAGGCTTTCTCGCTGCAGTCATTGAGATTATTTGTTGATAGATTTTTTTCATTAACTGCAATTTTTTTTTAAATGAAACAACGCGTATTCACGATACATAAGTATATACTACATCAAAAGCCTCTTGCAGAACCTTTCGAGAAATACCTCATTCATCGCTGTTTTTTTTAGTATGTGCAGAGAATAAAGGGTGTTGATAACAGAAATAACATATATGATGGTTTTAACCTATATTCTGCTACCCGGGTTTATTCCCATATATAAAATACAAATGTAAAATTTCGTTCCGGCTGCTTATAACTTGAGTTCTGGTGAATGGATTTCGATAAGACTTTCACGATTAGTTAGATAATTTTTCAGCGAAGATTTTAGTATATTGCATATCGTTTTACGTTGCTTAGTTATAGAATTAGAAGGGAAAGTTCTATAATCTGGTGAATCCGATTGAGAAAAATTAGTCTTTTTAAAATGTTTTACTGAGCAGATTTTGATGAGACTTACATTATCAGTTAGAAAATTTTTCAGAGATAGTTTTTGCATATTGTTTTACGTTGCTTAGTTATAGAATTATAAGTAAATTAAAATTATAAGTAGAATTATAGTAAATTCTATAATCTGGTGAACTCGATTATTTATAATATTTAATATTCTGCTGATTGGATTTCGATGGACTTGCACTCTTAGATAATTTTCCATGGATGATTTTTAGCATATTGCCCACTTTTTACTGTAAATGATCAACTAAAAGACTAACAGAGTTGATCCTTAACAGCCAAAATTTTGTCTGACAAAACAGAAAATAAATAGCGCAATGGCGTTCGTAATGTTTGCAGCAATGCGGCTCTACATTTCAGGTGATTGCTTTAAATCACAAGATCAAATTCACCTATATATTTTGTTTTATTTAAGGTTCATTTGGAAAAAACGACCAGTGTAGCGGGCAAAGCTGCTGGTAAAATATAAAACACAGTTTATACTTTAGAAACACTTTGTCAAATAAAAAAGAAAGAAATATCTTTCAAGAAGAACAGACAGGAAAGAACAAGACAAAATTTTTAATTTTCAAAAGTGAATTTTGAAAATCAAGGATGCATTTCCAGCTCATAGGTTTAACATTAGAGAAGAGAATTTGCAGTCTGACTAATAAGGAACCTTAAGTATATGCATACATACATGATGTTCCGGAACTCTGCATTCAAACTTTAAGGGGAGGTAGAGATTAGTACTAAAACAAAAACATTTTTTAAATCGAAAAACAGGTTCGTAATTCATTTAATCAGTCAAAAATACAGAGGTGATTTTCAAAAAGTGCTGTTTTTTACTTTCCTTTCACATTTGCACAGAAAAATAGTTAAATTATTGCATTTTAATTATTGCATTTTAACAATCATGTTTTTTTTAATGATAAATTATTATTTATAAAAAAAAAATAAAATAAGAAATATATTCTTTTGTAGTCAAAATATCATTACCGTAAGTTGTCCCAACAAGAAATTTATTAGGTAAAGATTTGACTAAGTTCTGTTTAAAACAGATAGTTATGATTTTTTAATACATTTTTATTTATTAAAACGCTACTAATTAAAAAAATATTTATTTTCATTTATTAAACTTATCTATAATTCTTAATAATTATTTTAAACCGTATCCAAAGAAAGAGTGTTATTGCCCTGCTTCTGACAAAACGTTCATTTGGAATTTTTTAGAGGGCAGCCCATGCCTTTTTATCAAGGCAAAAATATTCCTTAAAAGTCAACTTGTAATCAGGTTTAGGTGAATACAGTAAATTGTTTTATAGTTTCAATAAAACAAGCAAAGACTTTGAATGTTTTGGTGAGTATTTTTTTGAACGTCATTAGTGTACCTACTTCTAATTGATAATTAAATGAACTTTTATTTATTAATATGCTTTTATTATATAAGAAATAGAAAAATCATTGTATGGGCCGGAAGATATAATGGCTGCCATTTATGTCTGGGGGAAAAATAAAAGTATTTTGCTTAATTTGTCATTACAGTAGTCATTACCGTGCTCACTTATCTCATTACCAAGTTAATTAAAATTTTAAAATTAGTTTAAAAATGTTAAATTAGTAATTATTGTCTCTGCTGATGCTTGTATGTTAATGTGTATGAGGTAAGGTAATTATTTACAAAAGATTAAAACTTTCTGTTTATTTCTAAAAATTTGATTTTACTATTCCAAAACATGGACAAATTTTGAAAATGACCCATAGGCTGTCTCACTCCATTCCAAACTAGGATTTTTTTGTCATAACATTGATAATAATGAAAATTCTTTAATATATACAGGGTGTCTACATGAAACCTCCCTGATTTCAAGTGTTAATTGCGCAGAAACTATGAATCTTAGAGATTTGCGGTTTGCGATATCATGAATATCAACACAAGGCTAATTTAATGCAATCCCCCCCCCCCCCCGAAACAGTTAATTTTTGTTGCATGCATTACTGATATATCATGTAATTTCCATTCATGCTGCGTAACACGTGGATTGAGATTGAATATCGACTGCACATTCTGAGAGATACGAACGGAGCCCATCCCGAAGTGCGCACATAGACAAAAATGTAACTTTTTCAGGCAAATAAACATTTGCAGCAAAATAAACTTGTTGTATTGCTATTCATGATACCGCAAACCGCAAATATCTAGGACTCATGATTTCCGTACTATTAACATTTGAAATCAGGGTGGTTTCATGTGCGCACAACCTGAACGCTTGGACACTTTGAAGAAATTTGAAACAGGCTCATCCCTTTTTTGTTTGAAATGTGGTAGACACCATTAACATCTATGTAATACTTAACTAGAAGTTCCATATTTGTGAATGCAGTTGATATTTCACATACAAGGTGGTTCAGAACTATGTGTCAAAAATGTAAAGGCAGGTAGAGGGAACTAAATAAGCAGATTTCGTATAGGAATGTGGGTGCGGAAATGCGGCGTTGAGGCAGTAGAAGGCGCTGTTGAGTTCGGCGGATGAAAGCGCTTCGCTGACTTGAATCGTCATTCTCCGCAGGGATTTCGAGCAACTTGCATCAGTACACCAATACGGAGCTTGCCGACATGCCTTTTATGTATGGGGCTGCAGAAAGAAATGGCACATACACTGCATGCCTAATAGCTCTGGACCATGTTGAAGGACTATCTTCTACTATGCGTAACACCGCTTCTTACACAGCAAGAGTTCTGCGATATCTTCCAGTGCCCGTATCAAGCCTCGGAGCCTAAAACGATCTACTCACGCACAACTCCCCATGAAAACGCTCAAATGTTCGGCGATCCAGCAGATTCCTATTCGGGAATCGTAACATGTACATCCTCTGAGCAGCCGCGGTTTTTCTTTGCGCAGCCGCATACATAAAATGCGATCAGCAAGCTCCGCATTCGTGTAACAACACAAATTGCTCGAAATCCGTGCGGAGAATGGCTATTCAAGCCAGCGAAGTGCTTTTATCCACTGAACTCAACAACGCCCTCTACTCTCTCAACGCTGAATTTTCGTACCCACGTTCCTATGCGAAATCTGCTTATTTAGGCACCCTCTACCTGCCTTTACATTTTTGACTTATAGTTCTGAACCACCCTGTATAGGAGTGAAAACAAAGTTATTGGCAGCAGAACTTATTAACTTGTAGCACACTAATTGCGGTAGCATTCAGCGTACTGTCATCAGTTCCGCTGTATGCTACCAAAACTAGTCTGATCACTACCCCCTACATATTACATGCCTCTCGCATTTGACTCAAAAATGGAAGTCAGCAAGGTTGATAGATGGCGCTACTGTTTGGGGTATGTTATTGCTGTATTTACATGGATCGCCTCATAGACCGGCCTTTGAAAGCTATTATTTTTTTTATTTTTTGCAGTAATTTGTGATTTTTTTAAACAGAATGTTTACTTTTAATGAAGTTAATATATTCAAAATAAATTGCCATATTTTGCTGTGTGCCTTACTGCTGTTCATCCAGCAAAATAAAGGAAAATATTTCTTTTCACCATTCCTGTAGAAGACAGTCAACGAGTCTTTTTAACTTTTTTTCATTGTATTTTTAAAAATACAAATAGATATTTTTACTGCTATTATTTGCATGTTTCTAATAACATTCCGTTGTATAATAATAAATTAAATTAATGTACAGTTGCTATTAATAAGATGTATTTTTATTAATTTACAATGTCTTAAAAGGAAAAGAGTACCTTAATCTGAAAGAATCTGAAATAATATTGTTATTAATAAAAATGATAGATCAAAGTATTTCTTTTTATCAAATAATTATGCTAAGCCTTTTCTGTATGAAAATGAAAATACAATAACATTCAAAATTATTTAAATTTCTTCCAGCAAAATTATAATGATAATAATAATAAATGATACACGATGAAATCGAATACGAATTAGTAATGTGATCAAAATAAATATGCATTCATAGCATTGTGTTTTGAAGCAATATAAATATTACGTAATTGAAATATATCAGTAATTTCATTCCTGAAAGTACTTGATTATTACTTGTAATAATTAATACTAGAAATATAAAAGAAATGAAACTAAATTAAATGTTAAAAAAAAAACAAAAAAAACTGCAGAATTGACATTTTGAGGCCTTGGCCGGAAGACTTGCTAGTTTCATTATCATAATAAATGTAATTAATGTATGTAGTATTATTATCACAATATCAATAAATTAATTATTTTATACAGAAAATATAAAATAGGGAATTAAAAAAATACTATTATCAATTTATTGAGGCAACGTGTGTGTGTACCGGGGGGGGGGGGGGGAGGATAGTAAAAAAGATGAAAATAGTGTCTTGGAACATCAGTGCACAGAATCGTATTTCCAACTTATTAAATTTCTTGAAAGTACTTGATCTATTACTCGTAATAATTAATAATGCAAATATGAAAGAAATGAAACTGAGTTGACTGTTTTAAACACTGCAAGAAAAAAAAAAAAAAAAAAGAGAGAGAGAGAGAGAGTTCCAATTTATTAAATTTCCTGAAAGTATTTGATATATTACTCGTAATAATTAATAATGCAAATATGAAAGAGATGAAACTGTGAGTTGGCTGTTTTAAACGCTGCAAAAAAGAGAGAGAGAGAGAGCAGAATTGATGTTTGAGGTCCTGACCCGAAAAAAAGATGTGTAGTAAAAAAGATGAAAAAAGTGTCTTGGAACATCAGTGCATAGAATCGTATTTCCGATTTATTAAATTTCCTGAAAGTACTTCATATATTACTCGTAATAATTAATAATGCAAATAAAAATGAAACTGTGAGCTGACTGTTTTAAACACTGAAAAAAAAAAAAAAAAAGAAAAAAAAAGAGAGAGAGAGAGAGAGACAGGGAGAAAGAAAAAAAAGCTGCAGAATTGACGTTTGAGGTCCTGACCCGAAGACTTGCTAATTTCATTATTACAATAAATGTCACTAATATTTATAATATTTTTATCACAATATCAATAATTTAATTATTTTAGATAGAAAATATTAAATAGGGAATTTCAGAAAAACATTGTAATAAATGTATTCAGGCAACATGCGTGTGTATGTGTTAGGGTGGGCCGAAAAAAACTTTTTTTTGATTTTCGATGATGGGTAGTGCGGAAAAGTGGCCACTAGTGGCACCAAGTTCACACAAAAAATTTGAGATTTTTACGACAATTCCTATATTTGCCGCTTTTGGCTTGAAGTTTTGCTAAAGGGCTGATTTTTGAACTTTTTTAGCAAAAATTTTAAAAATGTTAAATTAGACTTATTTTAATTCTATTTACCTGAAAAGGCATATTTAATGTTCCAAATGTATAAATAAGCTCTGATAATGTATTATTTAATTGCTATGTGTATTTTAAATTAGACGGTTTTTATAGCCTTTTCGCGTTTAAGTGAGCAAAAATTGCATGTATTGTTTGAATCTTTCAACGGTTTCTCTCTTTTGTCTTGTTTATGTCCTTTGGTCTTAACTTATGATGGTTGGAACTTAATCGAATGCAGTGACTCATCGCGATGCTGGGGGAGTGAAGGAGGAAATACAAGAGGGGAGAAAGTGCGATAAGGGATGCTTATTATTTTTCAGTGCTCGGTTTCCCTGTGACATTTGTTCAGTGTAAAAGTAAAACCTTTTTCTCGTGCAATACATTGCTTTTTGGATCGTTTAACGTGCCTTTACTGTGTTTTGTGCGTTTTATTACGACGAGTTTAGAAATGGCTAGTGCGAAAGTTCATGATCATGTAAAGGTATGTGATAGCGTGAAAAGTAGCCATTTTGGGGCACCGTGCAAATTGAAAGACTTGCAATTGCCAACTTATGCTGACATCATGCGCCACTACTATTCGTTGCGAAGCGTTATAGAAGAAAATCGCGATATTTATCTTCAACCAGTGGATGATATTATTAAAATGGTAGGTGAAAAAGTTTCTGAAATCTGGATAAAATCTACCATACCAGTGGTTTCCCAACGAACAATTAATGGAAAGATTAAAAACTATTACAATGAGTGTAGATCATTGAAGAAATCTTGTAATCATACGGGCGTTAATGGCAAGACGATCCGCGAAGATTTCGTACGAAATGCGGAAACCTCTCTCTTTGACATTGCAGCTTGTAAGTGTAGAGGCTTGAACAATTGTAGCTGCGACATCAGACGTAAAGTTCCACATCGGGAGGTGAACTTCTTGAAGGATCAAAGAACTGTTCGAAAAATTTTTAACGGAAATATTGATTTAAAAACAAGCAAAACTCTTACAAAGAAAATATCGCGGAAAATGAAAAGGGATACAATTTCAACGAGGAATAGTGGTTCTGCGACAAAGCCTTCAACGAGTGGAGTTAGATCCAGATGGAAGACAGTTATATTGTTGGAAGATTCAAGTAGTGGGAGCTTTCAAGCAAGCAGTTCGATTTAATCTGAATTTGAACCAGGCTCTTCAAAGCCAAACACTCCTAAACGCATATTCCTGTCTCACACAGCGTCCGCCATGTCTCAGGGAAACTGAGCACTGAAAATAATAAGCATCCCTTATAGCACTTTCTCCCCTCTTGTATTTTCTCCTTCACTCCCCCAACATCGTGATGAGCCACTGCATTCGCTTAAGTTCTCGCCTCATCCCCTTCTCTCCATCCAGATCTGTTTCTGAGGGATTCTGCTGTCCGTCATCCAAATATATGATCCTTAAAGCATCGAAAAAAATAATGAAGACCAAGGGAAATAAACAAGACAAAAGAGAGAAACCGTTGAAAGATTCAAACAATACATGCAATTTTTGCTCACTTAAACGCGAAAAGGCTATAAAAATCGTCTAATTTAAAATACACATAGCAATTAAATAATACATTATCAGAGTTTATTTATACATTTGGAACATTAAATATGCCTTTTCAGGTAAATAGAATTAAAATAAGTCTAATTTAACATTTTTAAAATTTTTGCTAAAAAAGTTCAAAAATCAGCCTTTTAGCAAAACTTCAAGCCAAAAGCGGCAAATATAGGAATTGTCCTACAAATCTCAAATTTTTTGTGTGAACTTGGTGCCACTAGTGGCCACTTTTCCGGACTACCCATCATCGAAAATAAAAAAAAAGTTTTTTTCGGCCCACCCTAGTATGTGTGTGTGTGGCAGGGCCAAAACTAGGGGGGGCAGAGGGGGCATGTGCCCCGGGCGCCAAACGAAGGATTTTACCTTTAGAATGGATCATTTTATTCTGACGAACTGGTGGCTTCCATTATTATGGAACAGCGATTATAAATGAAGTGTTAGGTGAAGATGAAAGAGCAGTCGTAAAAAGTTAGAACTCTGATTTTCTGGTTAGAATGGGAAAAAAAATGGAAAAAAAAAATTATGCCCATTTTTTTCCCATTCTGACCAGAAAATCAGAGTTCTCGAAAAAAAAAATGGCCATAATTTTTTTTTTTCAAAAAAAATTTTGCCCATATTTTTCCCATTCTGACCAGAAAATCAGAGTTCTAACTTTTTACGACTGCTCTTTCATCTTCACCTAACACTTCATTTATAATGGCTGTTTTATAATAATGGAAGCCATCAGTCCATCAGAATAAAATAACTCGGTGGAAGCGGAAACTTGGTTAGGCAGGACTCGGATAATCGGGACTCTACTGCATATTTCATTTTAAAAATGATCTTTAGAATATTTTTGCTGGTGTTCAGAGGGACCCCCCCCCCCCCCCCTGGATCCGCCACTGTAGATTACGTAGTTCAGTATTACATATTTTAAATTTTGAAATAAGTCGTCTATTATAAAATTAGTAAAATTCTCTTTGTAAATATACTTTGTGGAGGAGGGAGGGGGGGGGGGGTGGTTAGTCAAAAAGATGAAAAAAAAGTGTCTTAGAGCATCATTGAACAGAATCATATTTCCAACTATTTAAATTTCCTGAAAGTACTTGATGATTACTTATAATAATTAATAATTCAAATATAAAAGAAATGAAACTGTGAGTTAAATGTTTTTTAAACACTTATAAAAAAAGACTTGCTAGTTTCATTATTATGATAAAGGTAATTAATATTTATAGTATTATTATCACAATATCAATGATTTAATTATTTTGGATAGAAAACATTAAATAGGGAAGTTCAGAAAAATATTGCAATCTATTTATTGAGGCAACTGTATGGTACTAGTACTGGAGTTCTGGAGTGTCAAGTAATTATGTTATTATTAGAATTAAATTTTAATTCACAATGGGAAGTACAACTATGAAGTTAGTTAAACATTGTTGATAGATTAATATAATGTAATAAAACAGGAATATAATAATTATAATTATTAATTAAAAATTATTTTTAAAGCAATTCCTTAAGATTGTCCTTCACTGACACATTCGCCCCACATTAACCTTGTTTATTATTAATATTTTGCCTGAAAGAAATACATGTCTTACTATTTAGTAAAATTTAATTTAATCAAATACTTTTATGTTTTGCAATAACCTTTTTAAACTTGCTCATTGTTTTTGATCCATTGATTAAAATTATGTACCATTTTATAGTGTTAATAAATATTTTCACTTCATAAACCTTGTTTATTTTATTTTTGATGGAAATCTATTTACAAGTAAATGTAAGTGCTATTAATTTATATATTATAATTAATTTTAAAAAAGAACATATAATTTAAAATTCATATAATAAAATAAATTATGTGCGTTATTTTATCATTCATCATTTGAAATTGAAGAGAAATTATGAAATAATTTCTCTTTTCAAATATTTTATAGAAAAAATATCATTTAATACAACAATTAAAATAAATACGAAAAGAGAAAAAAAAAAAAAAAAGTGAAATTCTAGGAATAAATAACAAAAATTTTTTAACAAATTTTGCTTTTTAAGCTAATTTATTTTAAAATTTTCTATTTAAATATTCTCAAAACAACTTTTGTTTACGTTATATATCTATAGGTTTTTAAAAATCATGTCAATTGTCACCGATAGATGGCAGAGCATTTTGGGGCTAAGCTGACTTCCAGTTCTTATATGGGGAAAACAGTGAATGCGAGAGGCATTTAGTATGTAGGGGGTAGTGGTCTGATACAATTAATAAGTTCTGTAACGGCCAAACTCGATCGCCTGCCTTATAAGGGATCGAGTTTGGCCGTGGTTCTGCTGTTAACACCGTTTTTTTTTCGTTTTTTTACCTATATTGTATTGCGTCATGTATCATTTTCATTTATATTACTTATGTCTCACTGACCAAAATACTATACATTTCCGGCACTTTTCGTTATATCATTACGCATCAGGGGCGCGCCGACCTATTGTGCAAAGTGTTCGGCGCACACAGGCGCCAGGATAATAAAGGCGCCAAGCAATTTAAGCGAGGAAGAAATATTTAAAAATACATATTTTTAAATTTTATAAAAATTAATTATTCTTGAAATTTTAATTATATTTTATGGATTTACACCTCAAATAAATTACTTACAATTTATTAAAAGTTAGTATTCTTTAAATTAAATGTGATAAATTAATCAATTTCAATCCAGAACGTAAAAATTTAACTTGAAACATTCCCCCCCCCCCAAAAAAAAAGAGGGCATTTTTTAGCATTCTATTTAATGTTAGATTCCACCGAGGACACTATTTCGGATACACTATTTGAAACTCTTTTACTGAAACAAAAAATAGACAAATACAAAAGCTCGGGGATACGAGGACGGATTTAATTTGCCTGAAAAAAAAAAAAAAAAAAAGAATAAAGAAGAGTTTTAGATTCAAATTTTCGTGCATTTTACGTGCTATATCCAACTGGTAGTCTAAACTGGATAGTCAATGACGTTGTGAGTATTAATCATGAGGCTACTGAGTTTCATTTTTACTATAACTAGGGGATCGTACCAGGGCTTCCCGGCTTACCGAATATATTAAAACTATTTTTTTATTGAAAAGTAATATTTTTTTAGATGCAATATATTTCTTAGATTGCCCACTAAAAATAAAAAAGAATTTTTCACATGAAAAATATGGATTGTACAATCAAATAAATTTTTGAAAATTTTTAAAAGCAATTTTTTCGCATTAGCCGCATGCCAAGAGTTATTAGCCCAAGATTTTGCTGCTTACGACATCATTATATTTTCTGATAATTTCAGAGCTTTAAGCGCGTAGTTCAATTACATGTCTGTTAAATTTATGTTTTATTTGTATTATTTTATTTATTTAATCATAGAGGAAGTTTTATTTTTGTTTACGGAATATTAGTCGTAAGAAAATGATGAACTCTTTATGTTGTTTTAAGAGGCTACTTCAGTCAAATGAAAAGACGCATTCGCTAATACTAATCCTATGGAAGAAATTTACAAAGATATCTCGGTCGCATTTCAATATTTTTAAATGATTTCTTTTGCATTGAATAGTTGAGATCGATCTGTATGCAGGCCGTTTTTTACTTTTTTGATTTTGATTGCAGATATTTTTTATGAGGATGCTTTTACTTTCGAAACCGGTTCCGAAAATGAAAGTGTCCTCATAAGAAATACCTGTAAACAAAATCGAAAAAATAAACAACGGCCTTTGTACAGATCAATCTCAACTATTCAATGCAATAGAAATCATTTAAAAATATTGAAATGCGACCGAGATATCTTTATAAATTTCTTCCATAGGATTAGCATTAGCGAACGGGTCTTTTCGTTTGACTGAAGTAGCCTCTTAAGGGCAAACGGATTAATCATTCTTAATCGAGCTCCACGCAATAGAGGTACATTTAAAAATTAACCTCTCGACTCGCAATCACCCTTTTAAAGAAATTGGTATTTTAATTGGATCATTTTTAAAATCATTTGAACTCAAAACGTGAAGTCACGATTGTCAGCAAAATCATTGCATGTGAACAGTGGCGCTCTTAACTCCAGATTCTAATCTCAGTACCGGAGAGTAAAAATTGCTGTAATTTGTGTTTTTTGACGCATTTGTGTTAAAAAGTTTAGTTTTATCTAAGAAAATCATCGTTTTCTTTTAAATATGATGTCATTTTCACTTACGTAAGCATTTCACCTAGTGTCTGAAACTTAGTACGCATACGGAAGGAAAAAAAAATATGGAAACTTTATGAGGAAAATGCGTGTTTTCAAAAGCAGTAACGTAATTTTCCGTTCAAAGCAGGGTTGGCAGGTTTTGGACACATGTCAGTTTTTGACAGTTTAAACTGCGGTTTAAACCGTCATGTCAAAAACCCCTTGTCAAAAACCTCGTCAAAAACCTCAAATACCTACAGTGATCTGTAAAATTTCATATTAAATGTCACACATTAGATGTAATATTTAAAATTCACTATTACTGTAATTGTATAATTAGTATATAGTATTAGTAATAATTACAGGTTTTTGACATGTGTCAGTTTATGTCGGTTTAAACCATAGTTTAAACCGTCATGTCAAAAACCTCAAATACTAAATTGATCAGTAAAAATTCAAATTAAATATTACACATGACAACATTACATGTAATATTTTAAATTAACTCTTACTGTATATCAGTAATTAGTACATAGTAAAGTATTATTGTTAAGTACAACTTTTTAACAGGGTAAAATTTTTATTTAATTTTTTTTTTTTTTTTTTTTTTTTTTTGTAAAATTGTGTTTTTTTTAAAAGTAGATATTAAGCTCACCTGAGCTGTAAATTTTTTCTCTTACTTAAAATCGTTTTAATTTCGCTTACTTTTGAGAGCTTAAAGCATTAGCTAGCTTTTTTTATGGGGAAAAAAAACTTAGAAAAGTGTAGATTTTTTTGTATATATAACAAGATAATGTACATCAATGTTATTCTAGTCTAGGCAATAACCATTCCATTCAAAATTGAAATTGGATTATTAATTTTAAACATTTACAAAATAAGAGAAGTAATTAAAAAAAAAAAGCTTAAAGTCAAAATCTTTTTAAAACATGCTTTCTTTCAATATATAAAAATGTTTTCGATTTTAAAACTGAACAAAATTGGCTCGGTCATCTAAAAGAAAATTCCTATAAGCCCATATTGAAAAAGTGCATAATTCATCCCAACCATCAGGGGCAAGGGTTGACTACTGTATCAGTTGATTCAGCTCGCGCTTGAGCTACGGAGAGAGTTTATGGATGCTTACCCATACTGATTGTGTATGAAGGAAACTAAAGAATCCCCTTTCCAGTCTTCTTATTTCAGTGCTATAGGGAGGACTCCATTGTTTGGTGGAAAGGTATCATTAAATGCAACAGCTTTTTGAGCCTGCTTCAAAACTTGCTCATCTAGCAATGCTTTTGCTATCAAGTCCTACTAGCTCAGCCTCAATTAAGAGACAGACTATTTTCTTACGCTTCATGCACTCTAAACTCGAAAAATCTTTTGGGTGTAAATAAATGTGATAAACGCGTGGTGTGCCGCAGCATGCTGCGGGGTAAAATTGATCCGGATTATTTAATTGTACAAAATTATTTTCTTCTGGTTGAAAAAAAAAAAAAATTATTGCAAATAATATATTTTTTAAATTATTAAATTTCAATACAAGATCCCATAAATCATTGACTTATTTAATGTTTACGTATTGTTAAAATGTTTTAGCGTGTTACATGTATTTGGCAGTTTTCGACGGTTTAAACCAGTTTTCGACAGTTTAAACCAGTTTTTGACGCTTGTCATGTCAAAAACCAGTTTTTGACGTTAAAAACCCAACCCTGGTTCAAAGTATTATGTCCCTAATGCCATTTTGCACCATCAAATCTTATACAATAATTTTTATCAATAATTTCGAATTTTTATCAGATAATAACATGAATAAAGGTAAATAAACCCATTATTTCTCTCTTCTCTGCAATAACGAAAGCTATTTCATTACCACCATTTTGAAGAAGTTTCATATAATACTTTTGAAATTAAAATATAATAATGGGTTATAAAAAAAAAAAAAGAGCTAGTGCGAGCACATCTACAAATGAACAGCTTCCAGTTAAAAATTTATTAGTAAATTTGGTTCAGCAGAAAGCTCAGGGCAGATGACTAAAAAACATTCTTGTGTTTTATATATATATATTATATAAAATTATGAAAAATTAAATTATGCAAATTATGCTATTTTGATAAAATTACAGTATCATGTCTATAAAATTTTATTAGTAGAGAGAATTTTGAACAAAAACTTGGGGAGACTGATATTATTTTAAACCTCGAATTATTGCCAAGATAACTTCGACTTGTCTAACTCGGCGAAGCGAGCATCCAAGAGAGAATCATCCAGTTCTGTAATATAAATCGCTATTTTTCGGACAAAGAGCAAGCACACTGTACGTTACTGCTTTTCCATAAAGTCACTCCAAATGTTTGTAAAACATTGCGTTTTATAAGTGTGTGATTTGGATTACGTTATTTTTAAAAATAATGCATTTTTCCCTCCGAAAAATTTCAAAGCAGCTGGGGTGAAAATGACGAACTTCTACAAAACATATTTCAGTTTTAATAATTAAAATATACGCTTTTTTTTTTATAAAATGACGTCAATCGCATACGCTAAAGCATCCCACTTTTACGATCCCGTCTTAAACAACATTTATAGAACGGTATGCAAATGACACCATTATCGCGGAATAATACACAAACCCAGCAGAAAGCAATGACGCCACTTAAGAAGGTCGGCAATACAATCTCGGGTAATTAATGATTTATATGACTTCATTTTTTTTTTTTTTTTTTTTTTTTATATAATAGCTCCAATGTGTTATCATTTATATTTGTTTCAAAATTCGGAAAATGTAATTACACACGGATTAATAAAATTGGATTCTTTCAGGTCACACAAATATTCTTTAAAATACATTTTTGTAAAGAGAAAGTATTGTATCGCTTGTAAAGTTAAATTGCAATAATATAAAAATAATTTAATTGATAAATAAAAAACAAATAAAGCTAAAACTCACCGAGTTTTATAACATACGATATTCTTAGCATAGCATGTATTTTAATTTCTTTTTTTTTTTTCAGTTTTTATGAGCAAATGGCAACAAAAAGATACAGCAATCTACTATTTTCATATTTTTCCCCTTTACTTTAATCAGAAATGGAGTACTTCAGTTGCCACGATTACAAAATTGGTGCTAAAAACTATAAAAAAAATTAATATCTTAAAAGTAAATTGAGATACAGCTTTCAAACAAATTGCATTTAAAAAGAGCATTTTTTTCCCCTTATACGACGGTGTAAAAATTTAAAATATGCGATGTTTAGAAGTTTAAAAATTTGCAGTAGAGGAAATTACAAAACCAAAATTTCATTTCAAATTTCAAAGTGTTGTCATTCGCAAAATGACGTATGCGTTACGCACAGATATGTTTGTTCTTTATAATATAGATAGCATAGCTGCCAAACTTTACGCTTTTTTGCTACCACTAAAATTTAGAGAAGATTTTCACCTTCTTTAATCGTGCGATTTCGACCATTAAATAAACCAATATTCACAAGAAAATTTTAGTGGTAGGAAGAAAGCGTAAAGGTTGGCAGCCATGAGATAGATAGATATACTGATAAATATATATATTTTTCTTCTTTTCTGTTTCTCGATGGACTATTTTAACTAATCATTTAGCTGTAAATCAGCTTAAAGCCATTTTCTGAAATCTGAAACATGGTTGTCGATTTTTTTTAATTCACAAGGTAAATTATTTTATTTTCCAGATTTTGTACCCTTATGTATTTTTTCTTTTACATATTCGTTTTATAATTTCTATATATATATATATTATACCTTTATTTATTAGCCTCCGGTACGGTATGTTATTTCTTTCTCCCAGATTATTTTGTGTCCAAAAAATAACGTTACCTTACAGAAGCTAGCTGTAAAACAAAGCATTACGATTAAATACTCTTTAGCAATTTTTTAAACTTCTAAGTATCGCACATTTTCGATTTTTATACCGTCGTATTGAAAAAAAAAAGTTCTTTTCAATGCATTTTGTTTGAAAACTGTATCTTCATTTATTTTTGAAATATTAATTTATTTTTTTTTATAGTTTTTGGAGCCATTTGCTTAATATTGGCAACGGCAGTACTCCATTTCTGTAGAAAGTAAAGGAAAAATAGTTTTAAAATAGTAATTATATATTTTTGTTGCCATTTTCTCGTAACAACCGAAAGAAAATGTAATTAAAATAAGTGCTATTTTGAAAAAAAAAATATAAACGAATGATTTCTGTTAAAACAATGGAGCTATTATATACTATATTTAATTGTAAGTATCTATGAATCATTAGATAGCAAGGTTTTTTTTTTTTTTTCGGTTTTCTTGAATGACGGAATCTTTTTGCTGCATTTGTGCATTATTTCGTGATAGTAATGTGCTATGCATGCTTTAATGTAGATGTTTAAGAGTAGATCGTAAATATGGAATTCTTAAGCGCCATTTTACATAAAATAAAACGTGTGTTTTCAGTCTAAAAATTGAAATATGTTTTGTACTGCAGTAGAGTTCCGCTTAACCGAGTTATTAACCCGACCCGAACCCGCAAATTCCATTTTAAGTCAACCCGCAACCCAACCCGAACCCGCAAAAATAATTTCAGACAACCCGCAACCCGACCCGAACCCGAAGTATATCAACCCGCACCCGACTCGAACCCGCAATATTTCAACCCGCAACCCGACCCGAACCCGCGATTTAAGGAAAGCAAATGATGTTTTAATACCGTTATGAAAAATTATCTACGTATCTCTAATAGAGGTCTGCACCGGTCGCGGCCGGTACCGGGCCGCGGTGGGTCGGCAAAATTTCAAACTGGCCAGGCCGCTTTATTAGGCCAGTTTTTTCAACGGGCCGGGCTGATAAACAAAATAAACGGTCCGGGCCGGCATAAAAAAATGAACGGCGCTGCCAGGCCGGGCCGATAGATACAATTAAGCCGGTCTACCGGCCCGATATAAATTTTTAGACAAAGCCGATAAAATTATAAACGGGCCTTGCCGGGCTAGGGCCAAACTTTTAAGTTTTACACGGGACGGGACGGGGAGGGCCGTTTCCGGGCCTGGTAATTCCGGCCCGTGCAGACCTCTAATTCTCTAATATCATTTTTATGTTTTACAGTGAAGAATGAACAAATCTATATTCTTTAATATTCAACTATAGTGAAACCTTTGACCCGATCCGATGCAGGACTCTAAATGGTATAAAACAAAAAATCTAATCTTTAAATATGCTTTAAAATTAGTTGCGGTTTCAAAAGTTCCATTTATAACGATACACCTTGTTTTACACAAGTGGCCATCTGCCTTTAGTTTATCAGCATTTATTATTTTGAAAATTTTCCCGTCTAACATACTGCATCGCGTATCACCACAATTAAATTATTCACTTGATAGACAGGAAGGACCATTTAGCATTTTGCTGCGTATTGTATTTTTAAAATACGATAAAAATATAATGCAGTTTGTTATTTCGAAGACTGGTGAAAGGATGACTAAATACAAAACAGACAGGGATACATTTTGCTTTTGTGAAACTTTGATCTGCGGTTTATAAAGGCTTTTAACGGGAAAAAATATTTTTCACATTCTTTTAAAAAAGCGGGTCAACCCGAACCCGACCCACAAGAGTAAAAAAGCCAACCCGACCCGAACCAAAATATTTTTAAGCCAACCCGACCCGACCCGCAACTGGGAAATATAGCTCCAACCCGACCCGACCCGAACCGCGGGTCGGGTCGGTTTCGGGTAAAAGCGGGTAACCCGACCCGATGCAGGACTCTAACTGGTGGCTTCTATTATTATGAAACAGCCATTATAAATGAAGTGTTAGGTGAAGATGAAAGATCAGCCGTAAAAAAAAAATTATGGCCATCCCCCCCCCCCCCCCCCATTCTGACCAGAAAATAAGTGTTCAAACTTTTTACGGCTGCTCTTTCATATTCACCTAACACTTCATTTATAATGGCTGTTTCATAATAATAGAAACCATCAGTCCATCAGAAGAGAATGAAGTAATGGAAATGCCGGGGGCGACACTACATTCTAAAAAAGCAGAATTCCTGTTCTCTAGTTTATATATATTTTAAAATTATACTATATTTTGTAAGATTTCATTTGTGATCGCATGTAAGTTTTTATGAAACGATAGTTTTTCAGAGAGCGATATAGGGCGCAAGCTGAAGTTTTGCACACAGGCGCCTAACAACTCAGGCGCGCCCCTGTTACGTATTACAAAAAGCAAGATAAATCCGATAAAAAAATATATATATATATCCAGGTTTGAAATGGACACACCGCGTAATTTTATTTAAATAAATGGACTATGTTTCTGGTTTCTTATACAAATTGTTTGTTGTGATGTGTTCTAATATGCGTCCAGGGGCGCACACAGATACCCCATATGTATATACACACAACATAGTTTATAATTTGCACCTACAGATGTTTAATTAAATATAGATATAGTTGTAAATGTATGTCTGTTCATGGTAAATCAAAATTGTGAGACATATGAGGGATTCGCAACTATAGTGGCCCAAATCCATTTATCTTTATTCTGAATAATAACACTTCAAAGTTGTTAAAAAATTATTAATTCTGGTTAAATTATTTATAGTAATTAAATATGTCAATATTCAATTTAAAATATCATTTTTATAGTACTCTACTTTTACAAACGACAAATTAATATTTCTGTTGTAAATTTATACGTTTTTTTTTTTTTTTTTTTTTTTTTTTTTTTTTTTTTTTTTTAAAGAAGGAGGTTCACTAAGGTTGTGAAATTTCCATATGGAAAAATATGACTATTACAGTGTAAATAAAGAATTGTTTATTTACGATTACAAAAGCTCTTGATTTTGATTTATATTTACTTATGAATTTTTTTACTCTAAATTAAACACAAAGAGTGTAACATATTACCAGTTATCGTAAACCATTTTACTGTACACAGTACTATCATCATCATCATCATCATTTACTTTAGAGCAGTGGTTCCCAACCTTTTATTGGCCGCGCCCCACAAAAGCATCTGGAAGCTTCCCCCCCCCCCCCCCCCCTCCCCCAACACACACACTGTAACATATATATTTTATTATTTAAAAAGTGAACGCTATTCAGTTGAAGGGAACCTAACAGAAGCTTAAATATAAGTATTCATTTCACATTTTTTATCTTAACAAATAGATGTAACGTTCTGTCACCTGTGTTTTTAACATAATTATATATGGCTATACATCTTTCCCTTTATGTCAAAAAGAGTTTTGTTGTCCCTTTCAAACTTACCTCAATGTTGAACAAAAGTGTTTTATGGTTTTCATTTTGGTTTTTAAAAAGTACTTAAAGAGACTCTTACATATAAGAATAAAATTGATATTTGGTGATAACGAAAGTTTCCCGTCACAGCTAATATCATTTACGCAAACAGTTCGCGTTGACATGCTTGCTCACATTTTGTCAAACGATTGTTGGTTTTTGAAAGAAACAGACTTGCTTTATAATACTGTGTTATGAAATTTGTAAAAAAATATCGTTATCATTATGTACTGTACAAGGTGTCTGAAATGGAACTATCACGCTGCCAGATTAGGAGCAACATTTACATCCAGTTCTGTTACAAAAAGCTAGCTACAGAAGGTCACCGAATCATTCGTACAGCGTTAGGTCTGTTGTATTACATGGCACTGTGAAGGTTTGGCGGAATGATGGTTATATATAATATTACAGTATAATTATATGAATTATAATTATTATGTAATGGTGGTTTGGCGGAAAACTTTCGTTACAACCTAATATTAACACATTTTATAATTCATTTTAGGAACTTATTAACAGTTGGTGGAAACATTTTGGAAACTTAATTCTCATATTTATTAATCTTAAGTAGCCATTATTCCCATCAAAACACATTTCTCTGTTTTACCTTTCCTTTTATTGTTAACTGACTGCCATGTATTATCTGATTTTAAAATTTAAAATGTATATGTGATATAGTTATTTACTGTGTAGGGAGGATTGCATTAGAGTAATAGATATTTATTATTTACTCATTTACTTTTCTAATACTATTTAAGATTTAAAAATTTTATAAAGTAGGTAGTAAAATGTTCAGATATTTCAAATATTTTTTAGGTTAAATAAATTCAAGACAATAAATTTAGATATAGCCTTAAGTTGCTTCATGCGTTCCTTCATGTGACATACAGCAGAGCAAATAGAAATAAAAGGCTCACGCAAAAAATAATAGAAATAACTGGCCAAGAGCGAGTATTACTGGCTCACACAGAGTTCCGTACAATAAATATATATGAATAAATACATTGCACTACACAAATATACTATTAAAAATTGTTATCTAGGCTATACAAGCCGATGGCACATAGAGTGCGCCGCTCATGTCTTTATGCATGTCCAAACCGTCTGTTTCTTTAAGGGTTAATATCTCGGCTAATTGAGAATTCTTTTTTTCGAAAATCATTATCAACAATCCTTTTATACTTCTTCGACGATAGGTACCTCCAGCCCTCCTCAACTCCTTTGCTGAAGATCCGCAAATCGAAATTTGTGTGTAACGCAAAAATACGATTATCTCAAAAACTATGTGACTTAGGGTAATCGCTATAGTTTTCCTACAAGGTTTTAATTAACTTCTACAACCCCTAATTTTTTTCATAATTTTAGTTCCCATAGAGTCGGAAATATAATTTTTGCATTACATTTTTGGCGATAGCTCTGAAAATAGAATACTTAAAATTAAAAGATATGTATTCTTGAGTCAAAAAATATATACAAAGATATACAAAGAAAAGATTTTTTTCTCAGGTAACTTAATTAGCCCTCTGCAGTTTCCCTAAATATAATTTAGAATGGTTGATAATCTATAAATATGTGTGTCAATATCCTTTATTACTTCAGCCAATTTGAACTTTCCATGTACCATAGTTTACGAGTAAAATGGCTGTGACAGACAGACACGGGAGTGTTCATATAATGGTTCCGTTTTTACTTTTTAAGTTCGGAACACTAAAAATGGCAAAGTACATAAATAACCAGAAAAATTATAGAAATTATTAAAGATGGAAAAACTGTTTTAAAATAACTTAAAATATTGTTCATATACTTATTATTTTTCTCTTTCATTATACATTTTTGATAATTCAACAAAAACAATTTAAAAAAATATTTTTTAATTTTGCATGTATTACAGGTGAGCTACAAAATTGGAATTGCCCTCCTAAAGAGTCGAATTATCCTCCGGTGGAGTGTACAACCCACGTCGGGAACCATTGCTTTAGATGAAGTAGCTTGGAGTTTAGTATTGAACTCTACTGGAGTTTCTTGAAGTATACTCGATGAATCGGCACAATGTATGGGAGAAGATCAATCATACCTTTCTTTTTGGCCGAAGTGACCAAATAAGCAACACTCGCTCATGAGACAATTTTTAGAAATTTACATTGCGAAAAGATTGATCCTCATTGAAGGTTTCTTTGAACTATAACATAAAGAAAGAACCTCTGATACTCCGCAGCCGTCTAATATCCATCCAACTGAAACAAGCTTCCTCGGTGTTCTTTTTTCTTTTTGTGATAATTTGTTCTAAAGCTGTAGCAGAAAATAAGTCGGAATTCTTAAATCCAGTGAAATTAAATTTTAGACATTTCTTTTTTGCATTCATAATAGTTTTCTTCCACTCCCCAGAAACATAGATGTGTTGTTTTTTGCGACTTGCTGCTTCATTCAGACCAAAGTCTGCGTCATTCGAAAGAAAAGAGTGGTCGGCGGACACCATGAAATTGTGGTCAATTTACTTTTCTGTTATGTCTAGACTATTAACTAGTTTCAACAGCGAAAGAGACATTTTGACGTTCCTGTTTTGGCCACCATTGGCATCAGAAGATGTTTAGAGGCTATCTGTCTTAGTTGTCTCACAACAATGCTAGAAACGTCTTGAGAACCTCTTCCTACCTCTATTTGATCCCAGACGTACATGTATCCCACCCACATTCGTATTAAAAGAACGCACTCCAAAGTTATAAAAATATAGATTGCGTTTATAATAAGCTATGGGTGTTGAAAGTTTAGGAAAAGGAAGTGCTTTTTACAAGTCGGATGTGCAGCAATAAGTTTCATGTGAAACTTTACTGTTACCAGCTTTCATTTTCTCTCTAGCCTCTTGTGTGTTCTGCAAGTTTAGCTTTCGTTTGGTCTCAAGATTATTTTCTAGTGTTTCATACTTTTTCGTCGAAAGCTTCATTGATATATCATCACATGATATAGAAGTATTTGCATTTGGCGACTTGAAGTACAAATTAAACTTTATGCTGAAGACTTTGTAATAGAATTTCCCTTTCATGGGCGTCTTATTCTTTGCCATACATTCCTATCCATACACATGTCATACATCTTTCGAATCGAAAGATCAGGGTGAAGATACCTTCTGTCAGGATGATCTTTCCTGGAATTGTGACTTTTATGATCAGGAAATGGCTTTATGTGTTCAGTAATATCTATAATGTCAATTTCATCCTGTCTCAAGAACCTAAAGTGGAATGTGTAATTCAATCTTTATTCGAAAAATCTATAAGCACATCCCCAACTAAGTTGCAAAGCACCAAGAAAGTACTTTTTGCATACTCTGATAGTGTCATCCTTCTCTCTAAGACGATATTCATATTAGTATCACTTTGCAGCACCAGTACAATCACGGCGTCTCAATCTTATATTCCAAGAGCCGACAGCGCAAAAACCCATGTTATCAAGCACAAAAAAAAAACCCTTTATTTTATGGAAGAGTAGAAGTAGCGGAATCTAATGAGGCATGTCTGCTGGAAGTGAAGTGGTGCATAAGCCAAAAATTAATACCACCAGTGGTTGATTCGTAGGTATATCATTGTGTTTGTCCTACAAACAATGTTATGAAAATGAGGAGAATAGTTGTAGGATAAACACAATGAAAAACCTACGAGTCAACCACTGGTGCTATTAATTTTTGGCTTATGCACCACTTAACTTCCGGCAGACGTGGATCATTAGATTCCCCTACTTTGGAGTGGTATATGCAAAAGTAAGTTCCGTTTTTAGGTGCGTTCGTAATTATATAAATACGTAGCACCTATAGTCGTCGTTCAGTGCGTCTGTCTGTCTGTCTTTCCGTCTGTCAGTCTGTCCGCATATAACAGAGCAAAAACTACCCAACCGAACGGTCTGAAATTTTAAATATATGATTGTTGTAAATTTTTGTTGAGCCATTTAAAATTTTATGAAAATCGGATGTACAGTTTAATGACAGGGACAGTCAAAAGTTTTCCTTTACATTATGGCCAATGTGAAAAATTATTGCAAGTGCATTTTAATGATGTTACAGCCTTCCGAATGTTCTGAAATTGTAAATACATAATTGTTGTAATATTTTGTCGAGCCATTTCAAATTTTATGAAAATCGGATGTATAGTTTAATGACAGGGACAGTCAAAAGTGTTCTGTTACATTACGGGGAATGGGAAAAAAATTATTGCAAGTGCATTTTAATGATGTTACAGACTATGCACTTATGAAGTGCAAAAAAATATACATTCAGTACAATATGGGGTCAAAAAATAATTATAAAACTAGTTATACTACGAACGCACCTCATTTGCCACGTTTAACGAGCAATTTCCAACTTGTTCTAATAGAGAGCGTAAGTGTTTTTATATGTAATGAGTGAATCTGGTAATACATGCATTTGAAAAGTCTCTTCATAACCTTCAAAATGTAATGTCTATGAAATTTGATTCAAATGTAAATAACCCAGTTTTTAATCGATTTAAAATGGATATTTTTGTGCCGAAAAAAATCATCATTTGCGGGAAGTTTTTTTAATACTTTTATAATGTAAAGGAAAGCGCTGCTGAAAGACATCGTTTACTTGTAGAAGCATAGGGTGAACATGCTTTTACTGACAGTATGTGTAAAAGCTGGTTTAGGCAATTTAAAGGGGGTTCATTCAATGTTGAAGACGCAGAACGTGAAGGTAGACAGAAAAAGTTTGAAGATGAAAAATTGCAAGCATTATTAGATGAAGAGAAAACACAAACGCAACAAGAATACATTGCAGGGTGTCTACAGATCAGGGAAAATCACAGTTAAAATAAGGGTAAAACCCAGTATTTTCTTATAAGGAAATTAAACTTGTTTAATCGCGCGAATAAATAAGGCGAATTTTTCTGTAAGTAAATACTGGTATTTATCTTGTTTAACTGTGATTTTCCCTGATCTGTAGACACCTTGCATTATTACTACAATAACACAATACAACTATATTAATGTACCACTTTTATATACTTGATAAGTAAACATGTAAATTTAACCAAAAATGGAACTTTGGCATATAACCAATAGTATTTATTAAAATAGCAATTAAAGCCTTTGTGCAGGAATATTGAAATGCAGTAAACCAACGTTTAAAATGCACAAATAATGCGTGAAAAAGCAGCAAACAGCTGTTTCGAATCTACAGCGAGATTCTTCTTCAGTGCAAGAGAGGGAAAAAAGGAACAGCGTGCTAGAAAAAGCAAGGCTGAGCAAAATGATAGACAGAGACGCGCTGCCTTATATACCCTATGCGGGTAGCGAAAGCGCCAAAAACAACCAATGAGAGAGAAGCAGTGGAAACGACTGGGTGGACAAGTAGCGACATCTACCCGAAAAGGAGAGAAAATGAAACCAAAAAAGAGGAAATTAAATTAATGCTTTCCAAATACTTGGAAAATCTGGAGTACTAGATAAGTCATTGACTAAAGAGTGAGAATTTTTAATGATGTGGTAAGCTTCCCAAAAATCAAGATCAAGGTTAGAAGAACATTTATGGATAATGGTGGCTGAGGAAAAATCGAACCTATGTTGAGAAGACCAAGAATGTTGAGCAATAGAAGAACGTTTGAGCTCCTGATTTTTAACATAACCTTCATGCTCTTTTAAACGAAATCTAAGAGCACGTTTAGTCTGGCCAATATAAGAAAGGCCACATTGGCAAGAGATTTGGTAAATACCCCAGTTATCTAGGCGATCAATGGGGTGTTTGAGATTTGAAAAATTGATTTTATTAACAGGAGAAAAAATAACATTAAAATCAAACCTTCTTAAGATTTTAGCAACTTGCTGACTGATTTTAGGAAAAAATGGTAACACAACTGAAGTATTAGAGTTGGAATTAGAATGCTTTTCAGAATGGACAGATTTCGTCAATTTCTTATAAATAGAATCAATAATATTAGAGGAATAACCACGATCAACAGCAATAGCTTTGAGGTAATTAAGTTCAGCGCTAAATAACTGAGGAGTGGAACAAACATTGGTAGCCCGAAAAACAAAAGTATTGAAAGCAGTGAATTTCTGGTTAGGGGGATGAGAAGAATGTCTGTGAGGTGGAAGACTGACAGCAAAAGGTTTACGAAAGACGGTAGTCTGAAAGCCATTATCACAACGAATAACAAGGACATCGAGGAAAGAAAGACAGTTATTGGTCTCAATTTCAGAGGTAAATTGATACTTTTCAATACTTTTGTTTTTCGGGCTACCAATGTTTGTTCCACTCCTCAGTTATTTAGTGCTGAACTTAATTACCTCAAAGCTATTGCTGTTGATCGGGGTTATTCCTCTAATATTATTGATTCTATTTATAAGAAATTGACGAAATCCGTCCATTCTGAAAAGCATTCTAATTCCAACTCTAATACTTCAGTTGTGTTACTATTTTTTCCTAAAATCAGTCAGCAAGTTGCTAAAATCTTAAGAAGGTTTGATTTTAATGTTATTTTTTCTCCTGTTAATAAAATCAATTTTTCAAATCTCAAACACCCCATTGATCGCCTAGATAACTGGGGTATTTACCAAATCTCTTGCCAATGTGGCCTTTCTTATATTGGCCAGACTAAACGTGCTCTTAGATTTCGTTTAAAAGAGCATGAAGGTTATGTTAAAAATCAGGAGCTCAAACGTTCTTCTATTGCTCAACATTCTTGGTCTTCTCAACATAGGTTCGATTTTTCCTCAGCCACCATTATCCATAAATGTTCTTCTAACCTTGATCTTGATTTTTGGGAAGCTTACCACATCATTAAAAATTCTCACTCTTTAGTCAATGACTTATCTAGTACTCCAGATTTTCCAAGTATTTGGAAAGCATTAATTTAATTTCCTCTTTTTTGGTTTCATTTTCTCTCCTTTTCCGGTAGATGTCGCTACTTGTCCACCCAGTCGTTTCCACTGCTTCTCTCTCATTGGTTGTTTTTGGCGCTTTCGCTACCCGCATAGGGTATATAAGGCAGCGCGTCTCTGTCTATCATTTTGCTCAGCCTTGCTTTTTCTAGCACGCTGTTCCTTTTTTCCCTCTCTTGCACTGAAGAAGAATCTCGCTGTAGATTCGAAACAGCTGTTTGCTGCTTTTTCACGCATTATTTGTGCATTTTAAACGTTGGTTTACTGCATTTCAATAGTATTTATGTTCTTCCTTTGCACCAAACCGCAAATGAAGGCCATTTGTATTGAAAAATCTGCAAAATTCCAGAAAGAGTCAAAAATTGTTTTACGTTGATCTGTGGTAAATTTATAACTACAACGACAGTGACAGTTGAAGTTTATTACAAATGTCTTCCCCTTCGCAACTTTACCTGTTTTTGTAGCATAGTAATATTTACCAGTGTTTTTACATTGCTTTCTAATATTTGTTTTCCAAATGCACGAATTCCACTTTTTGTGCGCCATTTTACAGCAAGAATTCCTTCATTTCCATGGTTACTGGTTTCTGTAGGTAAAGAACAAAAATTAAGAACAATTAAATAAAATTATTAGCAATAAATGACGAACTGAACATAAGATAAATTACACTTATCAATATTAGTGATTTGATCATTTACGTTTTTATAAGCCTACTGAAACAGGGCATTTCTGCATATTTATTACTACTGTTATCAGAAATAATTACAACTTGTTAACTATACATACATTAATATTTATATAAATATTTCCATACTTTAAAATGCATTATACTCTTTAGGCTTTACGTTAACATAAAACAAACAATAAGTATTGAAATTGTCTAAACGTTATATTAACACTATTCAAACATTATCACTTACGATTCATAATTTTTCCATCGGATGATTTACGAATATTTATTCTTCACCAAAATATTAGAAATCTCTACTTATTTTAAATACAACGTTGTCTGATAGCAATGAGATAATATTTAGACAAGAATGAACCACAGAAGGAAGAACAGTATACTGATGAACGGACTTTATTTAGTATGGCAGTGAAGGTTTCCTGTATTACTAATATACTTTAATATATAACTACTAATGTATTTAATACTTTATATATATATATATAATTACTAATATTAAAAGCAATAAACGCCAAAATGTTTAAAACAGACTAATTTAATTGGAATTAATCACATAATTACTATGGGATTCGCGACTAGTTTGCATTGAGTGACTCTCTCAGTATGCCGCCTTGTCTTTAAAGGTTAATTAGAGATCTCTCTGGAATTAAATTTAAAAAATCAAAAAACCCGACTGCGTAAAGAGCGAAGTAATTAATTACTTTTTATCAATGTGAAACTATTTTTTACATTACTTACCTATTTTTTTTTATTTACTTGTATTGATGACTTTTAAGTTGTGTTTAATTGTTAGTTCCTATGTATAAACACAATTTTGATGAGGTCTATAGATGTTTATGAAGGTTAGAGTTGCAGTAAAGCTAGAGATCCTACCTACACAACTTCCAGGTTGTGTAATATTTAAACGGAGCTTCTGACTGTAAAATAGTCAATGAAACATCGTCTTCATTTTGAAAGATCTATCCAATGATATGCCACTCAATAGGGTACGTAAAAAATATTTTTCGTCTCTACCACCATTTTGTATTTTACGATCGACATTTTGAATTTATAAAACAAACCCTAGCCTATAACCATCGGACGGTTAAGACGAATCGATAGAGACCTCATTCATTAAAATCCATCCAGCCGTTGGGATGTTTCGAGGGTATAAAGAAATCCACGTACCCAGATACGCGTGAAACACATAACCCTTCTTGGCAGTCGGGTAAAAAGGCGGCACCATGGCGGTTTTGCAAATTTGAGACCCCTTTCGAAGCGCGCTTAGCATAATGCCAAGTTTAAACTGAACAAAGGTTTTGTTTTAAGTACACTTTGAAAAGAAAAAAAATATTACTTCGAAAATTTGAGTTTATGAAATGCCAAATGAAGTTTAAACATTATCACTTTTATTGTCAGCACCGAATTAAGTTCATCATAAACAGATCAGGATAAGATTTAAAAAAGAGTTATACAGAATAGCAATATTAGACACTATTTAAGCTTCTTATTCTGTCTAAATATTAGACATATTTAGACGTCTGTCAGGTGCGGACAGGCAAGTCCAATTCATAAACACTTTTCAACTTTGTTGAAAAGCGTTTAAAACTATGTTTTTAAAAGCTTACTTATTTACCATATGGATTAGAACTGATTATACAGCTTTAGTTTGTTTCGTTTAACTAATTACTGCGTAGAGTGCTGTTACAAAGTATAAGACCATATGCTAATTTTGTTGTTTAGAATAAATTTCCAAAAAGAGTTATATATTTTGAATTTAGACATATATATCCTATATAATATGGGAAGTTGATTCAATTATAAATGTCAAAAAGTATTTTTATCTTCACATGTTAAAATCTTGTAATATTAACGAATGGAAATAAGTTTAGGACCAATATCTTCTTTTAAATGTAGCATAATAAGGTGTCATAACTGTAGTATTTTATGCGGGACCCATCTGTAATTATGCTTATAGGTCAATAGTAACTAGATTTGAACCTGAAGGTTTGGGAGCAGCAACTGATGCTTTAAGCATCGGGCTCGGAGAATCATTGACTGAAGAAAAACAGATTTAAAATCATGGCTTTTTACGGATTGATTTCTGAGTGAAAGGCAAATTGCTCTAAAAATAAATAAATTAACTGCTGTGCACATCTTTAGGTAGCTTTCAATACAAAAAGTAAAAAGCTACGTATTGCAGCCGTCTGGAGGAAAGAATTTCCGAAAAATTTTTGGTATATTTTCATCGATCATGAACACCAGATCCCCAAAACCACCCTCCGTTCAAATGTGATTTATATGTACATAGATATATGTATATATATCTGATTATTGTCATGCGATAACTATCGTATTTATAAAACGATTTGGATGAAATTAATTGTATGCATAGTACATACCAATGTCTCGAACCGGTTCGTTGGCCAGCTTCATCCGCCGTCTTGTTTCCTAATGGCAGCCATTTAAAAAGCGGTGCAAATAAATTAAAAACGAAAAAATATTTTTTCTTAAGAGTTTGACCTTAATACAAGGATTCCGAAGCATGTTTTGTTTCGTGTTTATCTTAAAAAATGATTGAAATATAGCAGTTTGAATTTGTAGTGCGGCTGACATTTTCAAACAATCTGTTTTTTGTCCTGCTGTAACTCTCTTATTTATAAACCAACTTGGATAAGATTAAGTATGTGAATAGTACATATGAATGTCTCGACCGAGTTCGTTGACCAGCTTCATCCGCCATCTTGTTTCAAAATGGCGGCCATTTGCACCGTGCACTGCCGTGCAATGCTTAAATATTATTAATATCCGTTAGCTTCAAATTCTTGCCAAACTTGGCGACACTTGCCGAAATATCGCCACGTTTGGCGACTAAAATTAAGTAACCATAAATGATGCCAACTTGGCTATAGCTCACTAATTTGGCGCAATTCTCATTCAAATTCAGTATTGACGAATATTCTCTTATCGGGTTCGTCGCATTTTAGCTTCTTTAAATTTCAGTAAAATTAGCTTCGAATAAAACTTGCAAAATTTTAAAACCAAGAAATATGAAAGCTACCTTTTACTTCCGGCACATGCCGAAGGACATTTCTTTGTGATTTGATGAACTATGGAAGAAATGAAAGAAGTGGGCAACCGCCATAACTCTCAGCCGGTGTAAACAGAACATTATTGGAATGGCGGTTCATGATTATACGTAAGGTTCTACTTATAAAATCTGCTCTAGAACACACAGTAGAGTCCAGAATTGTCATAAATGTGTTAGAAAATTCCGAATGCTCGAAACATGCTAAATTCAAAGACAAGCCAAAACCACAAAAACATCAGATTGATGAAATAATAAAATTCGCATCATCCAATGTCTTAAAATTCAATCCATGGCGAAAATTGGTTTTTATCCTCATAGCATCCATGGTCACGGTGAGGTCGTTGTGACGTCACTGTGGTCACGTCATATATGTGACCAAAATGCCACCACTCAGTGATGTCACATTGTGACTGAGATGTGAACTTCTTAGAAAACTTTAAAAAATTACGAAAATTCTTTAAAACATGTTATTTACTGTAAAATTATGTTTTTCTGGCAATTAAAAAAAAATTGTGAGGTCACTGTTATGTAACGTACGTCACGTCACATATGTGACAAAAAACCCACCATATTGTAAGTCACAGTGTGACAAAAATATGAACTTCAAAAATCTTTGAAAATGAAGAGAAATATTTTAAACAGTCACGAGTTACATGGCATAAGGAAAAAAATATATTAGTGGATAGCAAATGGTAAATTCTGTCACTAAAGGGGGGGGGGGGGGGCATAATAAATAAAGTGCACGATACAAGCATTAATAAACTAAATTTTCAGGCTATATTTTATCAATTTGATATCTAAGATAGTGAATGTATACTTTTTCATGATTTCAATTTTATCTAGCATTTGGATAATATATTTAGAATTAGGAATATTAAATTTATACACTTTACATGTTTAGTTTGCTGGGAGGAAATTTATTTATTTATTTCTTTTTTTACCGACCAGGATTATTCGAAACACTTCTGTGGTTTCAAAATAAAAAATTTCTATTACAGTTAAATCTGCACCTTTTAATGAGCACGTAGAAAGAGTCTTCAGAGTTTAGTCATCTATGCATTTCTTGCTTTAGAATATTTTTATAATTTGTATTCAAGTCATAAATTCTACTACTTTCAGACTTTTTAAATAAAATTAGCATTTTCCGAAAATAAAAGAAATATACAAAATTTGTGCAAAACAAACTTTACTTTAAAAAAAAAAGAAAAAAAAGCGGGGGGGGGGGGCTCGTTATTACCATTAAATTTATTTTTCCACCTTTTGAAAATTTAAACAATGGTATATCTAATAAACTCTAATTATGAATATTATTATTATAATTATTTAGAAAAAAGGAACTTTAAAATACATTTTAACTTGAATTATTTGGTACGGATAAAAAGAAAAGCTTAAATACATTGGACATTTCTTCAAATACAAAATTTTAATTAACCATACTTTCAGAAAATTACTGCGATTCAAGTTTCATAACTCTTGCATGCAAAACAAATAATCTGTACCAGACCATCTGCTTGAAAATCGTCTGCCCACAAAAAAATAAACATGAGAAGACGCGGGAAATAAATAGTTCACTGTTTTTAGAACATCACCTTCACCACGTCTACAACACTTTAAGATAAGGAAATGACCATTTTAGGATACACGGATATTAATAGAAAGTATATGTAAGTTTTATTTAATTTAAATATTTTATTCCTGATTTGTACATATGAGTTAAATAGTTTTATGTTATATTTGTAAGAGACTGATCTTTAACTGTCACTAGCGATATTTTCAAATTCGATAACTGTAAAGAAAAATATCTTAATCTGCCATCGCTTGAAAAAAAAAAAAAAAAAAAAAAACTGCGCAGAGACTGTGCATGCCTACATTCATACTGGAATTAATATAAACATTAATTTACTCTTACTTGAGATTGAAAATGTATGGAACGACAATGATTTGGAATTATTTTATCGGATTCTTACTATTTTTTTATTACTAACACTTATAGTTATTATTATTTTGGGGTTAAATATGATGTTCGATTATCATGAGATTACGAAACTGTTTCAGATTAGAAATTAACATTATACTGGGAAACTGTATTTTTACATATTACAGTAGTGAAACATTTGAAAGAATTTTCTTTTAGTGCTAATAATATTTTAAATTATCTTTCAAAATCCTAAATCTTCAGACCAATGTTTTCAGATTTAACATTTGCCGAAATTATGAAATAATAGGAATTCCTTATACCATATGGAAATATTTTTGAGATATTGTTAAATCTAATAATGCATTTAATTTATCTATTGAGTTTGCTGTTGTTTAATAGTACAATTATAAATACTAATTATTATTTTTAGTGTTTTTCAAATTGGTATATTTATTTTTTTTAATTGTATGTAAGCATTTTTTCTGTTTGTGATTTTAATCAAACATTTAATTATAGACATTCTGAATCGGTTATTAAATTTTCTTCTATTGTAAATTCATTTTCTACGTTTATGATACGCGTAATTATTGGCACTAAAAAGTAAAATATGATATTTAAGCTTTGAAACAAAGTGTTTTTCATGCCTGATGGGAAATTATAGATTAAACTGCTTAGTATATATTTTGAAAGGTTCATATAATACAGGATACATAATATAGGAGACAAGTTGAAAAGTGCTTATGACTTCGGTTTGTCTCTCCGTCTGTCCGTCTAGCAGTCTGTCCGCACTCTAACTCTCGAAAATATACTCGGATTGCCCTGAAATTTTTGGATGTTATTGACGTTTACCATAGCACGGTACCTATTTGTAATGAAGTTTGTAGCATGCTTTGTTCATTTACAGGGACAGCCAAAATTTTTCCGTTACATTACAGCCTATGGGAAAATATCGTTTCAAATGATTTTTTTATGATTTTACGCACGCTTTCAAACAGAATAAAATTTATATGCATTTATGAAGTGCACTAAAATATGTATTCTGTTGACTATGCGATGCAAAAAATAGTTATTGTTCATTTACAGGGCTAAAAAAGGAATTCAAATACATAATGATATAGGGGTGGAGGGCTTTCAAACAGAATAAAATTTATATGCATTTATGAAGTGCACTAAAATATGTATTCTGTTGACTATGCGATGCAAAAAATAGTTATTGTTCATTTACAGGGCTAAAAAAGGAATTCAAATACATAATGATATAGGGGTGGAGGGAATTGTTTGCGGCATACTTTAATTATGTTAATCTATTTCATATATAATGAAATTGGTATATGTCGCTGAGGCTTACATTCTATAAATTATTTCATGTATAATAAGAATAATACGTATATAGCATTTACAGGGACACACAAAATATTTCAGATACTATATTGTATCCGAAGTACTGTTCATTAGCGATGATTGCTGGAAATGTATTTTTAATTATGATATGCGCTTTTATGATTCACTATATTTATGCATAGTATATGGTGTATATAAATGCTATAATTCCTATACAAGGCTACACAAAAGTATTCGTAAGGATTACTGAGTATGGGCGCAAATTGCTTAAAGGTTGTTTTTAAATGAGATATGCTTTTTTTGCTGAACTGCATTTAATTTACCAAGAAATGTTTGTAGAATATAGATAAAATGATATACAGGGTCACGTAAAGAATTGGATACATGGCTGTCTATAAATAATAATTTCTGGAAATGTGATTTCAGCAGTTTTAAGAGTGTCTTAGTTTGAATTAAATTTTAACTAAATAGTGGCGTGTAATAAAGATTCTAGGTAAACTACAGGGTTGTACAAAAGTATTCAAGTATGTTTCCATACATTAGTATAAATTGCTGAAAAAGAATTTCAACCTGTTAGGCGTTTTCTTGCTAAACTAGATTTTCCCATTATATAGTATATATACACTTAAAAAAATGATAAGTCAAAATTGAGTAAAAAGTACTCAATTTTAAATGCGTCACATACTCAAAATAGCTCCGATCCAAATGTACTCAAAGTTGAGAAACACATGTACTCATTTTTTATTCATTGGTTGTGATCAAATATGAATCGTTATGTACTGCCCCCCCCCCCCCCCAAAAAAAAAAGAAAACCTAAAATTTAAAGTAAAAATGTACTGACATTTATTTCCCGTTCAAAGTTCTTAACAAGAAATGTTTAATTGATTATTTATTAAGAAAAATGGCAAAATTCTTAACAAGATACTCAAATCGAATATTTTTATGACAAGAGCATTATTTCCAAGCATTTTTAAATTATTTTTAAAATGCTGTGCATAATTTAATATTTACATTAATAAACATCATTTATGCCGCCATAAATGAAATGAACCATTACAGGGTACAAAACTATTCGTTTGTTTGGGTTTGATAACATGTGATGTTTCAAAATAGAGAAAGCATGGATTCATTTTTTATCAAAAATATTCAATTCGATATGAGTACGTCGGTTTATTTATTTTTGAGTACTTCATTTTTCTCAGTGTATCAACCTACAGATCAAATACAGGGCTGTTCAAAAGAATTGGAAAACATATTTGGCTATGGACGGTAACTGCTGAAATCAATTTTTCAAATGTTTTATGAATTTTCTAAAATGTTTACTTAGTTATCTTATTTACGTCATTTCCCTAAATTACGATGTCTTGTTAAAGCATTCAGAAAGTGTTGGAAAGTATTTTATAATCTATGATTAACGCATGATTTTTCTTACTCGTTTTTTTTCTATTTCCCAGATCAGTCTTTTCCTATAAAACATACCAAATCTATTTAGCTCATATTCATAAAATACAATATACACTGGAATAAAAAATTTAAATAAATATCGCTTATCATGCCGCTCTATAAATAATAGTTGTATTAATATCCGTTAGTCTCCATGTTCGTATTTAATAAAGCAATGACAAATCACAACAAATTAAAAAAATTACACATTCTAAATATCAAGCTTGAACTCAATATCAAGCATAGAACTTAATATCAAGCATAGAACTGAATAAAAAAATATGTCAGTTGATAAGCATTGTTTTTTAAGTGGAAAAATTTTAAATGTTTTAGAAGAATAAGACTCCAAAATAGCGATATTTTGCTAAAAAGTACGGTAAAAATATAAGATTTTATATTTACAGCAAAAGGTTATTTCAAAATTCATCGCTGTATTAATACTTAGAAATTTTTCCAGAGAGAATCCTTCGCCTTATATACAATATTTCAAATGAAAATCAAATATCAAATTAATTGCTTAAAAAGGCGCAAAGGCCAACATAGTGAAAAAGATTCCATGCCGGGACTCGAACCCGGGACATCAGTATAGCACACTGACATTCTACCGACTAAACCACATGGAACGACGCCCAGTCTGTAAAATTTCTCACTATTACAGGTTGGCAAGGCTACAAACGCAGCACAAGATGGAATATTTATCGTGAGCAACCAACATGGGGTAAACACGAAACTTAATGAAATCCAGCATCGATTGAAACTATATTAATAATTGGAAATTTTTCCAGGGAGAAACATTCGCCTTGCATACAACATTTCTAATTAAAATTGCCTTTTAAGCAATTAATTTGAAATTTGATTTTCATTTGAAATATTGTATGCAAGGCGAATGGTTCTCTCTGGAAAAATTTCCAAGTATTAATATAATTTCAATCGATGCTGGATTTAATTAAGTTTCGTGTTTGCATCATGTTGGTGGCTCACGCTAAATATTCCATCTTGTGCTGAGTTTGTAGCCTCGCCATCATGTAATAGTGAGAAATTTTCCAGCCTGGGTATCGTTCCATGTGACTTAGTCGGTAGAATGTCAGTGCGCTGTACTAATGGCCCGGGTTCGAGTCCCAGCATGGAATCTTTTTCACTATTTGCGTCTTTTAAGCAATTAATTTGAAATTTGATTTTCATTTGAAATCACAGTGTTTATGACAAGTTCGTCACAAATGACACATATTTCACAAATTGGTCACAGTGTGACTTCAAAGCATTGTCACTTTCGTCACAGGTTCGTCACAAAGTTAATGCCAAAATAGTCACAAATGACACTTTTTTCACAAATTTGTCACACCGTGACTTCACAGAGTGGTCACAATGTGACGTCACAAACGACCTCTAAAACGGCCATAACGACCTCGCATTCTAGTCACTGTGACGTCACATCGACGGTCACAAAATCACAGTGTGACTTCACAACGACGTCGCCGTGACGTCACCATGCCTTACGGTTACTAATGAAAGAAACTAATATTGATGTTCCAGATGGTTTAAGGCATGATTCTGGCATCATTTTCGAAGTGAGCCATATCTGCCTTCTACGCGTGTACAAGGTGGTTGCTCAGTGATGATTGGGACAGATTTTAACCCATTTGTGCCCAAATTTTTGTTTTCTCAAATTTGCTGGTACAATCACTTTAAAATGTCGCAAAATGAACTGGAAAAATACTAAAAAAAATTACGCTGAAATTTTTTGTATTTATTTGATAAAATGTAAGCACACTAAATATGAGAATATGCATACTATTTATAATAGTATAATATGCGTAATTATATGTTTTGTCTAAATTTGTATAAAATAAGCTTTTAAATTGTATATTATATACTATAATTAGTATTTTTATGAACTACTAAAAAAATATATTTATTTATTTACAGAGGCTAATAACATTATAAATATTATTAATAATAAATTAAGAATAATTGTATTTGAAGCTTAAAACAATTTATTTCATTATCATCTTGAAAAGGATTTTACATAAATAACGGTACCCAAAATGACTAATAAAAATATCTACCCATTCGTGCCTTGCGCTCTATATTTTGTAAGTTACAAAAAGGCATAAAAAATAGGCTTGAACATATAATTTCACAATTAAAAAAAATACATATTTCTAAGAAGTCTACAAGCTAATTTATGACACAGTTATTTTGATTTTTGATAGAAAAAATACAAATAAACTCACTTTTTACATTTCGCCATCTTGAAAAATGAAAATCTAAACCGAAAAAAGCCTTGATTTAAAGAAATAAATATCCATCTTATATTGTCATCACTCGGTAACAGATACAGACATTTATAGATAATTATTTCATACAGTTTTCATGTTATAAAGAAGAAGAAAATTATATAAATTTATTAAAATTCGAAGCGTCCCAAAAATGTGACGCTAGGAATAAATGGGTTAATGCAAAAGGAAAAATAATTTTGGTTTTTACCAAGACAAAGATGAACCCCTTTGACTATCAAGATATTCTTGGTAATAATTTTGTTCCACTTAAAGAAGGACTTGTGGATCAGAATTTGATTTTGCTTCTATATAATGCTTCTATTCACAAGTATGTCTCAACTTCAATTTGGTTATCTGAAAACAACATTAAAACTTTGGAATTTCCAGGTAAAGTCCTGGCCTATAAATAACATAGAAAACTCATGGCAATCTTGGTTCGTCAAATTTATGATAAATGAAAACTTTTTGATTCAATTGTTGAACTGAAAGCAGCCATTTTGTAAACATGGAATCAAATGCTCATTTTCACATGCAAAAACTTTGGTAAATCCTTACAAAAGCGACTTTTGGAATTCATCCGCGTGAAGGGAAGCAAACAAAGCACTGAAAATTAATATACAAATATTCAACATGTGTAATTTAAACAGTAAACATACTGGTTCTAAACTTTTTAAACCCACGAAGTTTAGTTATGTAGAAACCAATTTTTGATTTATTTTAAAAACATATTATTGTAATTTAAAACAAATAACAAAAAATGCATAAATTTGATATGAATAAATTTGTAATTGATATTCGTTTTTCATTAAAGTAAGAGCTTTACTATGTTTGTTGGTGGTCTTAAACTTTTTTCCAGCACTGTATCACGTATTCAATTACAGTAGAGCCTCTTTTATACGAAACACTTTGAATCGAAACTCTCGGTTAACCGAAGTCCATTTTTAAACCTTTTAATTTTTTTTTTTTTTTTTACTATCACATTCCTTCTGTGCAAAATTCATTTTTATAGCTTTTTTTTTTTTTTTTTCTCTCAAATTCCTTGTGTGCAAGCGGTCCTTTCCGAACCACGAATACAGATAAATATTTTGATCTCTTTTCTTATAATTCCTTTGAATTTAATTTGAGTTCCCGTAAGCTGCGGAATGGGCTTGAGCACAGTAGGAGAAGGATGAAGCGGAATGTGTGATTTTGGTCTAGCAGGTGTTTCTTCTGTTCGGTATGTTAAAGGTACTTCAAAATTAAAATTCAAGATAATTTATTCTTGTTTCTATTTTGCTATTGCTTTATTTTTTATTAAGCACTTGTTATCATAATAAGAAATAGCGCATATATTTGTCCTTAATCTTAAAATTCAAGCATTCTCGATTATCCGAAAATGATTTTTCGAAAGATGGTCGGTCCCAATTACTTCGTTATAAACAAGGTTCTACTGTACCAACGAAAAGGGAGATTGCACTTTGTATGTAATCAAAAATATTTCTTATGCATGGAAAATTATATCTTTTAATTTAATTAGCGTTTAGATATATCTATATTATAAAGCAAAAACATGTCCGTGAGTAACGCTGAGAGCATATTGACAGTGGCAACGACCTAGCTAATAAATGTTGCTTTTAGTACAACTTTTATAACTTTCAAACATCGCACAGTTTCAATTTTTTCCTTTTCGTATAAGAGACAGTGTGTTCTTTGAAATGCAATTTGCTTGAAAACTCTATTTTAGTTTGCTTATTTTTTGTGGTTTTAAAAATACTTTTAAGCATAATTTTATTTTTAAAATCTATGTCTATCGCGTTCAGGCGTATTACGAAAGATTAAAAGATTTGCACTTAAAACAATATAAATAGTTTAACATTTCCTTCCGACTACTATTCCATAACGAAATTAAAACTTCAACAATAAATAGATAAAATAATAAAACAACATAAATAAAACAAAAAATTTACAGACATGTAATCGAACTATACGACTAAACCATTGAAATTATCAGAATAAAACAGGCTACTGTAAGTAGTGAAATCTTTGAAGATTTCTTCTTCTATTACTTCCTGGCATACGGTTAATACAAAGCTATCTCTTTTGAAAAATTCCAAAACATTATTGGAATTATTCGTATTTTTTCATATAAAAATGCTTTTTGGTGTGTTGCTAGTGTCCAATGGAAAAAATTAATTTTAAAATTGAATTTTCTTAATTAATTTTGAAATTGAATTTTCTTAATTAATTTTGAAATTGAATTTTCTGAACAAACTTTCTTAAAATCCTGGAAAACGCTGGGTACTTCATCTAGTTTTTAAATATTTTTTCAGCTCAAAGTTAACATTGAAATTATGCATAAACAAAAACTGTATACCTTGTAACATTTCTGTATTATTTATGTTATATCTTGTAATATTTATGAATTATATCTTAAAAGATTTTTCAAAGAAAATAATAATTTAGGTTCTTCTACCCCAGCAAGGTTCTGAACTCACCCGGGACTCTGGGATTTGCTGGAAGGTAGAATGGTTTTTCTTCTCGTGGTGTATATTTCTTACGCTTCTGGATGGTTATCCACGAATAGACAATTTCTGTAATTCTATACTTATAGTGAAACTATGTATTAACACAATTTTTCATCAAAGTATGGCTGAATTTTAAAAAAAAGTATTGTGCACATTAATAAACTAAACTAAACTAAAACTAAACTTGAAAACTAAATAAGGAGAACTTTAAATTCATTTTCTACACGTTTATTACACGATACGGGACAGCACACATAGATAACATGTACATCTAAACATAAATCCATACGGAGTTCGGAGCTTGATAATTTAAACTATTCTTTGCGGTTAGACGAAAATCGACCATCTTCGCTTGTTACAAACCAGCGACTCTCTCCATCGGGCCTCTTCGGGTTCGTATATCTCGTTCACGAAAATTTCTAGGACCTACTAGACTTAGGAGAGGTTGGTAAGTGACGACCACGTGATAGTTCTTATCGTCTGACAGAAATACGTTTATGACTTTCTATAGTGTCACCAAGCCACTTTCACCGAGCGCACTTTTACAAGTATCTCTTGAGAATGTTTATGAATGTACAGTCTTGAAAAAAAAAAGTAAACACCCCCTACTAACTGCTCAACAAATTATCGTAGAAGAAAGTTACTGGTACCGTACGATTGGAAATAAAGTCTACTTTTAAATGATGCATATAAAATTTGCTTAGGGGGTCATCTACTTATTAAAACGAACTATAACTTTGTTTTTTTCAATAGCAGTACACAATTCTGACAACATAAATGAACCCTACACCCTTCAATTAGCCTGAAAACAAATTTTTATGCAATTTGTACCATAAGTTTCCGAGAAATTAATTTTTTTTAAACAAGCGTATTTTAAGGGCTGTATCCAAATTGAAGTTCAGTACTCGATTGTTGACCGAGAGAGCCCCCTTCTTGATCAAGGCATATTAAGCGCCACTCAAGCAGTCATTGAAGACTGCTAGAATACAGAACATAATAAGTAATTTCAAAATATTTAGTCACTTCTGTCATAGACGGCCCCTTAAACCATCATTTTGCCAGTTTTTAAGCATAATTTGAAAACTAATTGGAAGAAAATTGTGAAATTTTGAATTTTCAAAGAGCAAGACTTAATAAAACTAAATCCATCAAAAAAACTGCAGGTTGCAATTCATAATTTTTTCGAATATTAAGTTCATAATTCATAATTCATATCATAAAATTATGAAAATTGCAAATTCAACGCATTTATGTTTGGATAGATTAGTATTGCAGTTGAACTCGCTTATAACGAGCCCTGGTTTAACGAGAACCCTGATTTAACGAGGAAATCATAAATACTTGGTTGGTACAATGTTAAGTCTATGGGAGCGTAACTGGCTTTTAGTGAGCAAATCCCGGTTATAGCGAGCAATATTTTTGTGATTCATAAAATTTCTATTGACTTCCGCCTCTCCAGCTCAGATAACGTTTCTTGGAAAAATTCTTTTAACATTTCGAAATTAACAGAAATTGAGCGTGCAGAAAAACTTTAAACTTTTTTCGAAGCCATGGATTCAAATGGCAATGTTTTTTGGACCAAGAGTCCTCTTCGAAGAACAATAACACGAGAAAAAGACAATAAGACAGTTCAAAGCAAATTAACCAACTTCTTTTATACTGTACAGAAATAAAAAATAAATAAAGTATTTATAATAAAGTAAGTATGCATGAATTTGTATAATTTTTTACAAACTCGTTTTTTACGAGCACCCGGTTATAACGAGGAAATATCACGGTCCCTTCGCGCTCGCTATAACCGAGTTCGACTGTATTGCTATACAAAAAATTAGCACATTAGGAACATAATTTCAGGATATATAAATAAAAATATGAAAATGTAATTTAACATTAGAAGCACTAAATTTTGAATGTTTATAATTCAAAAACTTATAATGACTTGAAATTTGGTGTCTAGGCATAGTTTTAACCGAAGATTTGAAATATATGGTTAAAATTGGATATTGCCATTGAAAAAAATGAAGTTTGGATTCGTTTTAATATGTAGATGGACCCTAAGCAAATTTTATATACATCATTTAAAAGTAGACATTATTTCCAATCGTTCGGTACCAGTAACTTTCGTCTACGATAATTTGTTGAGGAGTTAGTAGGGGGTGTTTACTTTTTTTTTCCACGACTGTACATTAGGGTGGAACTAAAAATCGAAGTTTCGAATTTTATATTCTAATAGTGATTATTTTTTTTCCTTTTTAACTCAATAAAAAGAAAATATTTTTCTTTTAATTTTAAAATGATATTTTCCGGTTCCTCAAAGCGCCTGATTTTCCCTAAAAAACGAATAAAAGCCAATAATTGCATGAAAAGTGTTTTAAGGTCATTGTTAATTTTATATTTTACAAAATTAAAATAATGAAGTGTTAATGTCCTGTAATAAAGAGTATAATTAAGTTTTAGTGCCATGGAAAAGATGGCCCCACTTTATTTGACTTTTGTAGAAGCTAGCGTAGTGGGCAGTAGCATTGTCCATGATTTATTTGGCTACGACTCATAAAATGTTAGTCTGATTTAGCGAGTGTTTACAGTTTCTTTGATTATTTTCCAATACACAGTGGGCGTCAAATGTGACAATGTCTCCTAACGTGCCTAAATCTAGAAATTTGTTGAAGTGTTTGTATTTCGTGAAACAAAACAATTAACATTTGACACTTTGGCGAATTTTGTCGCCAAAGTGTCGCGGGTGCGTCATCTTTGCTGAACATATGAAGATGTTATGAAACATTAATTATGGGTTCAATTTAACTTAAAATCTGACAGCTGGAATCTAGAACACACTGTTTCTGACATATCTAAAGCTGTTTCTGATACAATTAAAAGTGTATTGCTGACACTTTCAATTCCAACGGTTTCTGATACACAAATCATAAAAAAATGATTAAAGGCTATCGTGAGAAATGTCAAAAATTGAAGATAAATATCAAGATTTGAAAGAATAATCCCACATCCAATATAAAATTGCTAAATGTTAGGTAATCGTGCAAAAAACTATTCTTTGTCTAAATGCACTAAATATTATCGTGCATCAGAACAAGAAAGTCACTTTCTCAAGGACCAAAGAGAGGATAAGATGATGGCAATAGCATCAATAGATATAAACACTACAAAAAAAAGTGTAGCAAGACTGGAAAAGGAAATATCAAGGAAAGAAAAAGTTATTTTAAAACAAAAAGTGATGTTTTGATTGAAAGACTCACCAAATGAAGAAAATAGTTAGGAAGGAAATAGTTCAATCAGTAGTTCTTCTAAACCTGAATTTGACAATCAACAAGGTGAAAGAGCCGGAGTATTAGACAGAACTGCAATTATTATTGCAAATGGTACCCTAGAAGATATGGGTATTTCTGACGATAATAAAGAAAAGGTAACTGACAAAAGAACTTTAAGAAGACAAAGAGAAAAGGAAATGAAGAATCTGAAAGAACAAGAAAGACGAAATGAGTTAATTATAGAAGGTTTGTATTTTGATTGCAGAAAGGATAACACTGAAGCAAAGGAAAAAAAAATATGATGAAGAATCATTAAAGAAGAACACATGATCTTAGTTCATAAACCAGGATCAAAATCTATTGGTCATATTTTATTGACATCTTCTTCTTATATTAATATAGCTACTGCAATTTTGGTGTATTTTCAAAATAATAATACAGACATTTCAAGTTTGATATTTATTGGTTGAAACAGAAAGGCTGCCAATGCCGGACGCAAATCTGGTGTTGTCAAAACATCGGAAGCAAGTCTCTTAACAATGGATAATTTGTTTATTACATGCAAATGAACTTTTTTCAAATACTTATTTCTTGCTGGAAAAACTACGGGTACTAAAGGATTTTCTAGATGAATAGGAAAGCAGCTTGAAAAAATGCGAAAATATTGAAATTGTAGACTATAAAAACATGGATCCTGTCTTGACGGACTGATCGGATGAAGAAATTTAAAAAAAGTACAAACAGGGGGTACATCTGAATTTTAGATTTTCCTTGTAAAGCTCAAACAGTGGAAACATTGTCCCGCGAGCTGCGCCAACCGTCTTTAGATATTAAGTAAGACATGGCTTTATCGTGGGAAAGTTGAATTCCCACAATGTAATGACAAAGTTTGCCTGAGAAGCCAAGAGGTTGAATATCCAATTAAATTAATCCATAACAAAGGGAGGTATGGAGGGTGGAAGTCGATATTTAACAACCTCCTTGTGGTGACTTCTGGGTAGTATTTGCTTAATATAAGCAGATATGAGCTAACAGCTACGTTGTTTACTTTAAGTTACTTTATACTGAAATTTTAAAACTTTGACGTCCTTGAGAAACCGGAAAACAAATTAATTTTAAAAAACCTTTTCAGCCAAAAGTTTAGACATCCAAAAAGGAAAAAAGTTTTCACTATTACACATTAAAACAAAAAAATTTTTTTTTTTTACCCTATACTTAAGTTCCACCCTACTGTACATCTGGAGTTTGAGATTTCGACACGGTACTCAGAGCTGAGGGCGACTGCAGATCCAATTAAGAAACTGTTGACCAATATTACTTAAAGTGGCTATCTGGAGCGGCCATCTGAAACATTACAATTGTTCAATTTACATGGTGGACTGGTGTCTAGAGTCCAAGACTAATCTCTTCTTAAGGCTGTTCTCAACTGCTCTGCTCAACAAATGTAAAACGTTTTGACACATTTACAAATTAATTTTTTAACGGAAAGAATAAAATTAGAAAACCTCACCATGGAAGTGATTTTGAATCGAACTGTGTTTTCCATTTTTTGATCAATAAATTACCTATTGAGTTATAAGCGATTTTGATCACATGACAAACAAATTTTTCTCCCATTCTTGAGTGGTTATTCCTCTTTCGCGTGGAAATTTGGATCAAAACGCCCACTTTGACACTATTTTCTAAAAGATCTCTTGCGTTTTCAAAAAAAACGAAAAAAACACCACTCTATTACATAATTTCTGAACAACGACCGACACCTGCTAGTTTCACGATTTCCGAACAAAAATAAATTAAAACTTATGAATGTTCGTAGTATTTTAACTAAAGGACCAAAGTTGCCCTTTTGGATTTGAGAACAGCCTTAAGCATCCTGGGGTACTGCTCTCTAATTTTGTGCCTGATCATGGAACAAGTAGGAGATAGTCTGTATAGATATTTGATGAATGAGAGCGAAGTAGACCTCCAGGATTGAGTTTTAGCTGTTGTGAAGCTATCCCTGGAAACAGCGTGTTAAAAGTGGAATAATGCTGCTGAAGCAAATCATACTTAAACTATTAATACCTTAAAGGGTATCACCACTTTGACCATTTTGAAATTTCTTTTTACACTTAACCTTTAAAAACACCTATGGCGTACCGAGTTTCCCCACTCAGTGAAAAAGCAGTTGCGAATTCTACTACGCTTTATTTACCCTTTTCCGAAGTCCCTTCACTGTTTAACCAGTGTTTAAAATTGAAGTTCCCAATTTTGACTACTGTCTTCCATTATTTTTATTGGTTAGTCACCATTGGTGCACCGATCGTGTATTTGTGTAATTTATTATAATTTCTAAATAATTAAAATATTACTTTTTTAAAGATGGCGTCTATTACACTGTAAAAATAAATCCGTCAAATTAATGGGAAAAAACTGGCAATTTTGGCGCCAGTTTTGCGCCGTTTAATTTACAAGAAATAACCGTATTATTTAACGTTTTGTGATTTTTGCATGTTTTACATGTTTTGATTATGTTTTGTGATATTTACAAAGGCTGTAAATTTTACGAGAAAAATCTGTAAATTTTTACGTATTTCGTGTTTTTTTAACAGTTTTATACCGTTACATTTATAGAGATTAACTGTTATTTTAACAGAAATGTTTTGTGATTGAGTCTTCTAATTATCTTCAGTACTTTATTTTATAAACAGTTAGTAAATTTTTTAAATTAATTCTATTTATACTTTTCATTTTGAGCTCAGGAATTACTTGTTTCCCCCCCCCCCCATTTTTAAGCATTTTTTCCCAGTACTGCCAAGATTCAGTTCCTGTTAGTCTTCCATTGTGTTACTGTCGGGGATGTGGGGCAGTGGCCCCAGGCTCAATCGGTACCAATTTTATTTATATTTTTATAGCTATTATTAAATGTTCGTTTACAACAATGAAATTATTTATTTAGAAGTTTGCTGTACGCTATTGACATAGTAGCAATTTGTTCTTAAGCATTGCTTACCTTTCAGTTAACATGCTTCATTTCTTCCTAAACACAGTAGCAAAGATAATAAGGAACAGGTTCAAAGCATATTTCAATCTCCAAACTTCTGATTCTGAAAACAATATTTTTTGTGTCAAATTATTAATACTGGATACTTCATTGAGAATATGAACAAAAAATCATCGAACAACAATTAATCGAAAATTAATAAAGAAAATTCTAATTTTCCATAAAATAGCTTATGCGTATTTTTCATTTGAGTTTCACATTTGGTGCTCTACTCAACACCAAAAATCACATGTACACATTTTCTACTGATATGATGATAAAACTACTTAGTATACTACGAGTTTCCATGAACATTCTAACAGATTATTTTCTGACCAATTTTATATCCCCTTTATACTAAAATCCTTTTCGACAGTCTAGTATGTCCTTTAAAACCGAGTATCAAAACTAAGAAAGATGCTAATTTTACATTACGCACTGAAACTCGTCTACGCATTTCTTTGAGACATTATAATAATAATTCAAAGCAACAATAAAAGCTGCACATAAAAGAGAGATACATTCCAGTTTTCGGATATCCAGCTCCCCACCAAAGTAAAATGTTCTAGCATTGGATATGTATCCCCTCTGCTGTGACGTCAAAATGACGTATGGGGGCAGTTATCATGGGGTCGGATATCAGGAATTCTCCACAAAATAAAATGTTCTAGCACTGGAAAAGTGCCCCCATCTGCTGTGACGTCAAAATGATGACGTATGGGACTACTTTTCATGGGGACGGATATCCAGCTCTCATTGAAAGAAAAATTATCTAACACTGGAAAAGTGTCCCCTTCCGATATGGGGGCACTTATCATGGGGGCAGATTTCCAGTTTTCAACGAAAGTAAAATTCTCTAGAATTGGAAAAGTGCCCCCATCTGCTGTGACGTCAAAATGACATATGGGGCTACTTTTCATGGGGGCGAATATCCAGCTCTCATTGAAAGAAAAATCCTCTAACACTGGAAAAGTGTCCCCTTCTGATATGGGGGCACTTATCATGGGGGCAGATTTCCAGTTTTCGACGAAAGAAAAATTCTCTAGAACTGGAAAAGTGCCCCCATTTGCTGTGACGTCAAAATGACGTATGGGGGCACTTTTCAGGTGCCTCTGTTTAAGACTGAGTCGTAAATGTGGAATTCTTCAACGGATGCAAATGACGTCATTTTATATAAAATAAAAGCGTGTATGCGACTTAAAACTGAAATATGTTTTGTATTATATATATATATATATATATATATATAACCAGTAATTAAACATAACCTACCACCATCAAAAACCGTAATATTATGAATTAAAGCTGTAAGTATATATATATAAAAAAAAAAGATTAAATTATTTATAAGAATTATTATGGAAGAAAAATAAGAAAGTGGACACCGACAAATAATGGAAATGCTTATATATTGAATTACGTTATTAAGGGCACAGAATTCAATGATATAAGCAAAATGGTTGTTTTCTGTGGGAAAAATAAGCTAAAGCTAAAAGTTATTTTCCCCTGTGCCCTAACAACCATTAAAATCAAGTGAATTGATTAAAAATGAAAACAGAATAGAAACAAATAATATGAATTGGAAAAAACAATAAAACCTATTTAAATATTTATAGGATATAAAATGAAATAATAAACACCATACCGATTAATATTTTAGGTATGCTTTTTACGATGTTTTTAAATATCTTTTCATTTTGAATGTCAATAATTCATTTTGAAGTAATTTATCCTTTTGGTATCTTATATATATTCATATATATTCCCAGGTCACTAAATGATTTAGCAATCTTTTAAATATATATATATATATATATATATATATATAACCATTAATTAAACATTACTGACCACCATCAATAATTGTGATAGTATGAATGAATTTACTACAATACCGTGTCCCCAAACACACTGAATGGATACCAAAAACATAATAAACAAGCTACTATGTATAAAATAAAGTCCCTTGTACTATATAACAAGAATTAATAATAAAGAAAAAAAGAAAAAAATGGATTTCGATAAAAATAATTTAAAAGCTTATATATTGAATTACGTTATCAAGAGTACAGAATTCAATTATATAAGCAAAATCAGCCGTTTTCTGTGAGAAAAAAAGCTAAAAGCTGAATTTTTCTTTCTCCTGTACTCAAACGACCAATATAACCAAAAGAATAGTTTCAAACTGAAAACAGAATAAAATTAAATGCTATGAAATGGAAAAAGCAATACAACCTTTTAAATAATTAATTTATAGCAAGGAAAATTAGTACTATTACACTAAATACCTAATAAAATCCCAGTTATGTTATCGAAGTACACATCAGCACATGGTATCCAAAACACGATAAGTTTAAGGTTATTTTTACAGTTAATACGATTCAGTTTTACAGTTAATACAGTTATTACGATTCTGAAAAGGCAGAATTTTCTAGTTTAAGTTTTCTATCGGACTAAAAGCAGCAAAAAACAAAAAAAAAAATAGTCATATTGAAAAGTTAGCACAATTTTTATTAGGCATTACGATATTAAAAGTAACTTTTTAGTAAGTGACAAAAGAAGCAGTTATTAGTGTTTATAATTCTCTAAAGAATTTTTATGCAAAATTCATTGTTTAGGATCTTTTTTAAATGTCGGTAAACATTCATTGCACGCTTCTCAAATTTTCTGCAAACTTATAAACAGAATTATTTGTTTGCTGAACAAAGAAAAGCTTCAAAATTCTTATTCACGAAGACACATTAGAACCTTTTTATTTATTTATTTATTTATTTATTTTTTGAGAAAACTGCATTTCCTACAGCGATCGCAGTAAATGTTTCTTTTTAAAATAATATCGCACTATGTATTTAACCAGTAATCGTGTAAATTCTTCATAATTTATTTTACATTTTTAAATTATTTGTGAATATTGTAACCTGAGTATCAAAAATATTTCTTTTTAATTTATTTAATGCCCCTTTTCAACGTCATGAACATTTAAGCCTTCAACATTCATCATTTTTATTTTTATTATTCTTTTCTCTCTTCTATCTTTCATTGATTTTTTTTAAAATGATGTCACAAGACCTCTTGTTTGCTAAAGCTTTTATTATATTTTAACTACATTATTTAAGAGAAAATATTTATACTGAAATCTGTTTTTCAAGTACTGGAGTTTCACAAAATGCATTTTTGAATGAGCTGTATATAAACACGAAATTTTTACTTTCATAAAATTTTGAGATAGACTGATTTTGATTTTAATCAATGAATTTTTCTCTCTCTCTTATTTTTCCCACACTCCTCCACAAACAAACACACACACACAAACACACACACACACACACACATATATATATATATATATATTTAATTTCTGTGTTAACTTAACTGTTTAATTCACCTTAATCTTATCGTGCTTTGGATACCATGTGCAGGAGGATATTTTGAAAACAACTGGGATTTTATTCGGTATGTTGCGTAATATTTCTATTTTTTATGCTATAAATTAAATATTTAAAAGGTCGTATTGTTTTTTCCATTTCATGCTATTTGATATTATTCTGTTTTCATCTTGAAACTATTCTTTTGGTCATATTTGTTGTTTGAGTACAGGAGAAAAAAATTTTCAGCTTTTAGCTTTTTTTTCTCACAGAAAACAATCGATTTGCTTATATCATCGAATTCTGTACTCTTGAAAACGTAATTCAATGTATAAGTTTTTCAGTTATTTTTATCGGTATGCATATTCTTCTTTTTTCTTCCATATTAATTCTTGTAATAAAGAATAAGGCACTTTATTTTATACACACAGTTATATATTATAGGTTTGTGGTATCTATATTTTTATTGTCATTTCATTCACAATATTGCGGTGTTTGATGGTGATCGGTAATGTTTAATTAATGGTTATATATATATATATATATATATGCTAATGTATATATATATATATATATATACTAGCTGATTCGTCCGTCAATGTCTGAGCCCAAGATCATAACCTTAAATATAACTAAACAAGAAAGAAAAATCATGCGTTCAGCATAGATTATGAAACACTTTCCAACACTTCCTGTATGCTTTAATAAAACTTCGTTATTTAGGGAAATAAGGTAAATAAGATAACCAAGTAAACATTTTAGAAAACGCATAAAATATTTGAAAAAGCGATTTCAGCAGTTGCCATCCATAACCAAACATGTATTCCAATTCTTTTGAACAGTCCTGTATTTGATCTGTTGGTTGATATATACACTATATAATGGGAAAATTTAGCTTAGCAAGAAAACGGATAACAGGTCGAAATTTCTCTTCCTGCAATTTATACTAATAGATGGAAACATACTTGAATACTTTTGTCAACGCCTTAGTTTACCTAGAACCTTTATTGCACGCCACTATTTAGCTAAAATTTAATTCAAACTAAAACACTCTTAAAACTACTGAAATCACATTTCCAGAAATTACCATTTATAGACGACCAAGTATCCAATTCTTTGCGTAACCCTGTATATCATTTTATCTATATTCTACAAACATTTCTTAATAAACTAAATGCAATTCACCGTAAAAATGCATAATTCATTTATAAACCACCTTTAAGCAATTTGCGTTCATATTTAGTAACCCTTACGAATTTTTTGTACAGACCTGTATATAAATTATAGCATTTATACACACCATATAGTATGCATAAATATAGGGAAAAATAAAAGCGCGTATCATAATTAAAAATGCATTTCCAGCAATCATCGGTGATGTACAGTACTTCGGATACAATATAGTATCTGAAATCTTCTGTGCCTCCCTGTAAATGCTACGCACTTCGTATTATACATGAAATAATTTTAAGTAAACCTCAGCGACAGATATCAATTTCATTATATATGAAATAGTTTAACAAAATTACAATACGCCGCAAACAATTATCTCCTCCCTTACATCATTAAGTAACAGAATTCGTTTGTGTGGCCTGTAAATGAATAATAACTATTCTTTGTACCGCATATTCTACAGAATGCATATTTTAGTGCAGTTCATGAATGTATATAAATTTTATTATATTTGAAACCGTGTAACATCATTAAAAATAATTTGAAACGAAATTTTCCATTGGCCGTAATGTAACGAAATACTTTTGACTGTCCCTGTAAATACACTAAACATGCTACAAACTTCATTTGAAATAGAGAACGTGCTATGGCAAACGTCACTAACCTTCAAAAATTTCAGAGCAATCCGAGTATATTTACGAGAGTTAGAGCGCGGCCAGAGGGCCAGACAAACCGAAGTCTAAACACTGTAAAAAGTGTTAAAAACTGATGAATTCAGGCGTCTTTCTCCGGGTGGTATTTCTCTGGGCCCCACTGTCCATGGATTGCCCATGGATAACCAATCTTCGGACATGCTACGCACTCCCTAGCCTGTTTTTGCAAAAAAAACCCTCGAATTTATTGAATTTTATATTTCAACGAAAATCTTTCCCTGCGAAACTAACGTTTGGGAGGTCATAATACCTTCGGCGGACTACACTCTCGTATCTATATCACTGTATATTTTTAAACGAAATTCTGTTCAAACGCACCTAGAGTTAGGCCCTTACTGCTTTAGGGAGCGTACGCTCCTACATGTTTTTGTAAACGAATCTCAAATTTATATGATTTTATCTGTAAATATTTCTAAACGTAGTATGAAGCCCCCATAATAGAGATAATTTACTATTTTGGGACCCATTATAGTGATAATTTACTATTTTGGGCGAAAAGATTGAAAGCGGATTCGGTTTACTAATTTACAAAAATTACAGCAAAATGCAAAAAACGTTAAAAATTGCATAAACGGAAAAAAAAGAAAATCTAATAAATAATCGAAAAATCCAAAAACTGACTACGAAGTACATAATTTCAGACATACTGGTATCTTCCTGGCAAATCTCGTAGCCTGCGTTTTTATTTTAAAGAGTTAACGTTAATATTTTTTAAAAGAATTGCACTGCATCAAATCTGAAAGTATGCTGCTTATGTGGGTATTTTTAGTTTTTCCGTATTTGCATTAACTCGGCTGATGCGAGTTTCGAAAGACGGTAGGAAAAAACCCCCCACTAAAATCAAAGTTTCGAAAATGTTTTATTTGAAAAGATTAAAGTTCGTATTTTTTTTTTTTTTGAACGGATTACACCTATAGAAAGATTAAAAGGCGTAGATGTGGTTTAGTATTTTTTATGTTCAGTATTTCGAATAGTTAATCCTACGGGGCTTCAACAGGTGCAATAAAGTACAGTTTCCGACCTTCGGATCTTCCGTATTAGAAATTTTCTGGAAGGGGTGCTGTGCGCCATTTTGAAAAAAAGAATGTGTTTTTTTTCTGCCATTGTTTGTTGTGTTTTTTGATTAATATCTCAGCTAATATTCAAAATACGAAAAATATGAACCTCAGGTGCATTAATACCTGCTTTGGACAATCCTCGTCCAAATTCTCATACCTCTGCATACGATTGATTTTGCTATCCATCCCAGACACACGGACACACATGCGGAAAACTCTTTTCTGTTTTTAGTATATATATATTTATATATAAAGATATATATATATATATATATATATCTTCACTAGGAATGAACCTAACAAGCTCCTCTGAAGATTATGTGGGTTATTCATTGTTTCTTATTTTACATACTGGTTTCCTATGTTCATATCTAGTTCATCTTTAGAATTTTACCTATTTGTTCATATATCTGTGATTTCAAATTTATTATATATATATATATGCACACGCACACTGGTCGTCAAAATTAAAGGATAATGAGAAAAAATATGCTCACTAAGTTAACGTTGCAACCAATGCTCAATGCTGCAATTATTTATGTTAATTAGATACTATTGAACTCAAAATTGCACTACCGCGCATACGTTAGCGTCGGAAATATGCAAATTAGATGATTGACAATGTTGTGCGCAATGAACGTATGTTGGAATTCTGGTCTGTAGTGTTGTTTAAAGTGAATATGGTGTCCGAATGTGATCAGTATTTATTAGTTATGGCTCAAAGGCATCATTTAAGTTATGGTCAAAAGTGGCGAATAATTGGTAGAATCGAGTAAGGTCAGAAATAAACGGAGGTCGCCCAAGATTTGAATATCTCTCAAAGTGTCATATCAAGAGCTTCGAGCAGCTTTTTAAGCCCTGGATCCGTTGACAGACAGCCTGGTCAAGGGAGACCAAGAGTAACAACTGCATCCGAAGACCGTTTTTTGTCATTGTGGCTCGAAGTAACCGCGAAGCGACTTCAAGAGATTTGGTTTCGGACATTCAGGCTGCCACAAGAACTTGAATTAGCCGTTCTACTGCTGTACAAAGTCTTAACGAGGATGGACTGTATGCGAGAAAACCAAAAGTTTGTGTCCCACTCACTCCCGTTTCCCAAGGGTCCCGTTTAAATTGTTGCCCTAGTCAAGTTCAATGGAGGCAAGAAGACTGGCTCAAGTATTGTTTACTGATGAGTCTAGATATAGTCTGAACACTGAATCTAGACGTGTTTCGGTCTGAAGAGATGAAGGAAGACGCAACTTGCCCTTCCCTTGTCTGTGAAATTTTCCGTCGAGTCCAGAATATATTTCTACAAAATAAAACATGAATATTAGAATTAAAATGCTGTATTATCATAGTTTCAAAATGAAAATTATCTCTTTTATCATACATTTTAATAATCAGTAATCTTTCTTTAATTTCCATGGTAACGTCTAGATTATCAACATTAGCTATCGTCGAACTGGCTACTTTGGACCCCTTTTCCTGGTTCCACTCACATTTCCATTATTAAGAAATATTATATGTGATTTTTCAACGTCGAAATGGAGTTGTAAACAATTAACATGAAACAATGAAGCAAACTGTATGGTTTTAAAGAGGATTTGTTTTATTTTTTAACTATTTTTAAAGTTTTGGAACAAAGTAGCCCCTGCTAGAGGCTTCTTTGGTCCATTCACTTAGTTTCATATAAAATGAATACATTTTTATGGAAAACCCTTGCAATAGCATTTGCTAATAAGTTAACACTGCAAACCCGATAAACAAATGGTTTGCATTTAAACACAATTAACCAACTGTTAATATTAGAGAAACGAGAAACAGTTTTCGTCATGTTATCCTCAGCAACTGGAACAAAAACAATTAATGTAACAAGAACAAAAGAACTTCTTAAAACACCATAAAAAACTTTTAATTGCGCAAGGCCTTTCGGAAGATCTGAGTCTTTCTTCGTCAAGCGCAAAGAAGACGTGCTAATACTGTGAAAGCAGCAGCAAGACTCAGATGCTTTCATAGTAGAAGTACACCTTTTTTGCGCCTGACGAAGAAAGACTCAGATCTTTTGCCTAGCGCAATTAAAAGTTTTTGATGGTATTTTAAGAAGTTATTTTGTTCTTATTCATTCACACCAGTTTCAACTTAATTTCTTTCAATTAATGTAACATTTTGCAACAGTAACATTTGAAAAAAAGTTACTTAAAATATGTTGTAAGAAATTTGGTTGTATAAAAGGCATTTCTAAGTAATCGGGGCTATTTTCGGACCAAAAGAGGCCTGGCACAAAGTAGCCCCGAAATATTAGTTTTCATGCTAACTTTATGAAAACGTAAACATTTTCTGCCAAAATAAAAAGTTAAAGGAAAAATTATGATCACACATGGGTTACAGGTTACTAAAGATAATATTTTGACACTTTGTAGTTCTTATCAAGATTCTTTCACAATAGAAACTTTGGAGAGTTAAAATCTACACACGAAAACAGTTGTTTACAAACACATTCAGTGTTGCCATGAAAAAATTAAATTACCCCCAAACTATTTAAATATCCTATAGTAGGGTATAAATTATTTTTCAAGGGCAAAAACTCCAAATTATCTTATATTATTTGTTCAATACAAAGAATAAAATCTTTTTATATGGGCTGGACCAAAGTAACCCCCCCGCAAGGACCAAAGTAGGTAGATTAGATCGACGGTAGATTATTCGATGACGTCTTTAATAAAGCTGGATAAAATTGAAATTTATATTAGCATTAGTATTGTTAACTTGCACCAAAAATAAATCATCGATACATCTATAACATCTAATATATATCATTTAATACTACCCACGGTCAAGTGTAGCAGCTACTTAAGTCGGAAATGTATGTAGGCCAACAAGTGTTTATCTACATTAATAAAAGAAAGATGCCCCCCCCCCTCTCTCTATGTGTGTTTTGACTATGACTAGGGAGGTCTATCTCATGTAGCGGCATACAAATTTGTGCCAGATAAACGAAGACCGGTCAGAATGAATTTAAGGATAAAGTTTTGAATTTTTTTAAATAAATTTATGTCATATAACTTTTCGTCGGACTTTTAGCGTTTTTCCATCTTTTGCAGCGATTTTTGACATTAAAAGAAATTTGGTTCAATATTTTAGCCCAATATAATATATTTTGTTCTATAAAAAAAAAAAACTTTATCCGGTGTTCGTACAGCGGTTTTAAATTTTACACAAATTGTTTAAGTTGCTTTTTTCTACACTTTGTTCTTTATCAAACAGTTTCGGCGGCTAATCTTTGTCATCCAAAGATAAATTTTATATCCCTCTATGGAGAAAACTTTCAGGAATTGTTTAAAAAACAAACATTAAAAAAACATAAAATATATATTTTTCCCCACGAATTTTTAAAAAAAAAATTAATTGAAGTCCGTTTATGACAAGCTTTTGCAGTGCCCGGAAAATGAAGAAAGAAAGCTTCCTCACGGAAGAAAATAGTTAATATGGTAACGGACACGTAACTTTGAAAGAAATTAGAGCCACTCATGCTGGGTTTTAAGTAATTTAATTTTTTAGTAAAAAAAAAAATAAAAAAAAAAATAAATAAAAAATAAAAATGCTGAAAATTGATGTTTTATTGTTGTATTGTGTAAAAAATCTTTATTACTTCTATTATTTTAATATTATTTTTAAAATATTATAGTATCAAATGACAATAAGGGAAAAAGCTGAAAAAAAGGACAACGTTTAATTTGAAAATTAAAAAAAATTATACTCAAATACTGTAATAGCTAATAATGTAATGTTGTAAATGCGCCTTTAACAACAACAAAAAAAAAGACAACGTCTAATTTAAAAATATTTATACCCAAATACTGTAATAGCTAATATTTTAATGTAGTAAATGCGCCTTTAGCATAAAATAACTATATTCTCCTGGCCATTATAAACATACATGCTTACAGAGAGAAAGAGATAAACACTTCATTTTATTACTATATACAATCCTTTATTATTATTATATACTATTATACTTTATTTTATTACTATATACTTCGTATTACTTATAAGATAATTTTTTAATAACTAAAATAAAATATTTAAATGCCATTATAATATTTCCTGAATTTAAATTAAAAAAAATATTTTATGTCAGAACTCAAGTAAGACGTAAATAGAATTAGTAGAAAATCAACATAAGATTACTTTTTATTTATATTGTTTGCATTTTTAAATAACTAATAAAGAACTAACAAAACATCATAGCAACATAAAAAGAAATACCAAAAAGAGTGCGGAAATTTATATTCTTTCATTATATAAAATTTAGAATTTTTATAGAGGGATTTGCTTTTTTTTTTTGGTTGAAATAAACCATTTTTTTTTTTTTTTTTTTTTTTACATTTTTCTATTCCATTTAGCCCAGGGTTTCTCAAACTATGGTACGCGTACCAGTACTGGTACACGAAGCTCTGTTTACTGGTACGTGAAAGCCCGATACTGGTAAGTGAAAGCCCGATACTGGTAAGTGAAAGTCCGATACTGGTACATAAAATGAAATAAAAATACAGCAATAATGATGGATGTCTAGAATCCACATAAAAAAAAAATAATAATAATGTAACAGAATTTTGGTTAGTGAGAAAAGAAGAATACCCTCTGATATACTTAAAAGCTCTAAAATTCCTGCTTAATTTTAGCACAACATATCTTTGTGAATGTGCTTTTTCTTCACTTCTTTAAATGAAAAATGTCCATTCGGCGAGTGCCGGGAGGAAGAGGTAGGTAGCTTTCATATCGCTTTTTATAATCGCTTTCCTCCGAACGGCTGCAATAGGTAGCTTTTTGTAATGAAAGCTACCTAACAAATACATTAATAAACTAAACATCGAATCTGACTTACGTCTAAAACTAACTAAAATTGAACCAGACATAAGGAAGCTATATTTGATAAAGCAAGAAACCCTTATCATTAGCAATACGAGAGAATAGATAGTCACCCTACTGTATTATTAATTTACGCCAGTATGTCATTAAGTATTGTAACTTTTTTTCTATCAAAATGCTGTATTTTGATAATGTACTGTCGTGGGAAAAAAAAAAGTAAACACCACTTACTAGTAGTTACCACTTACCGGTAGGAATCGGAAAAATAGTTGTCCTTATCGTACCGGAATAATTTCCGACCCAGCTTGGGATAAAATCCGTAAAAATAAGGAAATAGTCAGTAAAACGGTATTTTACGGATTTTATTCCGAGCTGAGTTGGAAATTATTCCGGTACGATAAGGGCAACTATTTTCCCGATTCCTACCGGAAAACTGGCATTATTTTCTTTACAGTGTAGTACGTCGTTATAAAAGTTTGGGAACCCCTGCTTTAGGCTGTAGATTATCCGTGTGCAACGATTTGTCCGAATTTGAAGTCCTTTCGTACAGCTTTATCGCAACGCGTTCATAGGCTTACATTGTTTTGGAGCACTATGAACGCATTTTACGCAAAATGACATTTTTCAAACTGGGCGGGATCAGAACGCAAAAACTTTTAAACCGATCTTGCTATTTGCTTTAAATTAAAGATTTTAATTTAATGGAACTTGGGCCATATTCAGGCATTTTTTATAAAAAATAAATACCGTATTTACTCGTGTATACCGCGCACGCGTGTATAACGCGCACCCCGTACTTTACAAGAAAAAATGACGATTTTTTTTATCTCGTATATAACGCGCACCATAAAGTTGGCATGCAAGTAAATGAATGACCAAATGAATTTCAGTAAAGAAAGTCGAAACAAATGTTACGTCAGGACAGGAACGAAGGCGAAAATCTATTTTTAGACTGCGGGTTAGGAGTGACGGGGAGTGGAGGTTGTGAGTGACGCATCATGTTGTGGTGACATCACTCGCTTAACGAAATACTCGAGAGCGTCTTTTACCAACGTGCGAGTAAGATGGAGAATCCATTTAGTTTAAATCGACATTTAAGTTGAAAGTAGTTCAGTATGCAAAAGAAGTTCCGCGTTGGTGAGTTAAGTTTGCGAGAGTGGCGGAATATAGAAGAAAAACTGTAAAAAGCATCATCCAAAAAGCGTGCTGTTCAGGGGAAAATCGTGTAAATATCCGCAAGTTGAGCAGCATCTTTTAACTCACGTAACGGATTTGCGGAGTTCGGGATACTCAGTCTCGACGGAAATGTTACTATTCGAGGCCTGTAACACAGGTAGGAAAATGGATATTCCAAGAGAAAATTTCAAGGGGAGTTATAGCTAGGTGCGAGGTTTATGATGCGCAACAGTCTCTTTACCAGGAGAGCAACAACGCTATCGCTGATGCTGACGGAAGAATACAAAAAACAGGATACCAAGTTCTTCCAGCTTCCAGTACGTTATAATGCTACGAAAATAAAAGGGATATCAGATGTCGCAAATCGGGAATTGAACCGTTCATCACTTTGGAGATCGAAGCGCTCAAGTGAGCACAACAGGAGCAGACAAGCAACTATGAACCTTTATGTTGGCCATTACGGCTGACGGCCGCAAGTTGATACCATTCGATTGATGACACCTATGTGATTTTTAAACGAAAAACTATCGAAAAGAATCTTTTCCAATCGGCATAATTTTAAGAGCACAGAAAAAAAAAGGGTAGATGACGTATGAGGTCATGAAGGATGGGATTAACGTTTTGTGGGAACGTTGGCTAGGTGTTTTACGTCCGCCATCGATGCTGGTGCTGAAAAGCTTCCGTGGACGCATATAACCTGGAGTAAAAGCGAAAATTCGTCGCTCAAGTGAATTGGTTGCGATACCAGCTGCGATGAGGAAAGTGCTGCAGACCATCAATCTGCTGCATCAATCGACCATTTAAGGTTGCATTTCAGCATGCCTACAATCGGTGGATGACAATAACAGATCACAACTTCACACCGAGTAAGAGAATGAAATGTGCGGCTGCTGTATGTGAGTGGATATGTGAAGCTTGGAAATCCATCTCAGCCGAGATGATAGTAATTAAGAGGTTTAAAGTGACTGGAATTTCCAATCAGATGGATGAAACTGAAGACGATGTAATTTATGAGGATATTCACTCTGTCAGTGATGACGAGGTTAACAGCAGTAGCGGCAATGATAATTGCTAATTAGCGTTTAAATAATGTTACTAGCGCGGTTGTATAAAAAAGTGCAAGAAGTGAAATAAATATGCATCAATATGCAATTAGGTAAGATTTTTCCAGTTTTAATTTCTTCTTTGATTACATTTTTTGATTCATATGTATATCGTATAATTACATACAGCAGTAAAAAATTATTCCGTGTATAACATGCACCCAGGGTTTTTGCCCTAAATTTTTGAAAAAAAAGCGTGCGTTTTAGGGTGGTCACAAGAAATCCATTTTCGAATTTTTTTCCGGGGGGAATTATTCATTTGTCATTTTTCAATTCATTTTCAAAAAAGTATGGTTCACGAGATAACCTGAAAAATACTAAATCTCATTAAATATAAGTTTTGATGAGAGTGAAAGTTCAAGGCAACTACATTTTCTATGAAATAAAACAAGAATCAGATTTTTAAAGCGAATAGTTTTCATTTAATGAAAGAAAAACTAAATTTTTCGCCAAAAATCATGATTTTTCATGAATTTAACCTCGATGAGGCACGGTTCATTATTATTCAATTGAGCTGAAACTTTGCCAATCTCATTTTCTAAGTAATTGACAACTTTTAGAGGGGTCCCCCATAAGAAAATATTAAAATAAATTTTTCCCATATAGCTTGTGACCACCCTAGTGCGCTATACACGAGTAGATACGGTATTTTTAGAAAAACGTCAAAGTGCGAAAGTGCAACGAAAGTGCAACGTCAAAAAGGGATAAAAAAAAGACCTTTTTTTCAAATCGCTCCCAATTTGTTGATTTTCAACTCTTTGATCTCAAAGTAATTGAAGATCCAGAAAATATTATCTACTTTCATAATCCTTAACGGAAATTGATTGCAAACGACTCTGGCGATCTATCGGATCCCGCCCGATTGAAATTGCACAGGGCGCACTCTAAGGCATGCACCATCCCAACTCGAGTCACATCATCTAATGTTTTATTAAAAAAAAGTTTGAAATGTTCTTCAAATGATAACAAATAACTCTTTATCTACTGACGGTACTTATAAGTACCATTAAAATAACTTATTATTACATTCATTTAGTGCATCGATTAGTTGTAATACAGTTTAGAATGAGTTATAGATACATTACTTTATCTTGCTCCAAATCATTATTGGTTACACAAAACAAAAATATTTTTAAAAGGATGATTTCTTTGCCTTTGCATTTTTTCAGTTTTCTTGGCGTTGTAGGCGGGGGGGGGGGGGGATTTTTCAATTCGGAAATGTTTCTAGATTTTTATTGTAAGAACGTTATATTTGTACATTTCCTAATTCTACAAAATACTAAGAAAATTATTTAAAATAAAAGATTTGAGTGGGGTTATAAACAGCGCACAAAATCCCTACTAATTCAAATTTTTAATCTTTCTAAATCCTCCAATCAAGCAAATGCTAAGGGTATATTCTCTATATGAATATAGTCTTCCTTTACGTTAATTTTGTTCAAGAATATATTTCTAAAAATTAAGACACGAACATTAGAACTAAAATGAAATAACTTTATTGTTTTAAAATTAAAATGATCTCTATTATCATTCATTGTCTTAACAATGTAACTATCTTCAATTCAGTCCGCATATTGACATCCGGACTATTAAACTTAGTAAGACTATCGGATGATGGCTTTAATTTTAATGTTTCTGAATGATAATTAAAACGTATACTATAGACGTAGAGGGTATCTACTAAAACGCTGTCCACCCCTTTATCTTCAGATTGGCGACAACTGTAATCATGAACATGGTATCAAATGATGAAAATTTGTACAAATTAACAATATATTGTCAATGAAAGTTATTACAATTTATAAATATTCGTTATCGGAAAGCTAATGACATTGTCTCTTTACTTTCAAGTTTAAAAAGTTTATTACATTTTACAGACAAATTGTTTAATTTTTTGCAATTTCAAACACTTAAATAATATCTAGCAAATTTTATACCGCAAACCTCTTTGAACTGCACAATATGATGTCAAAAGATCTGCTTACACACGGGTACACTATTTTTACGTGAGATTCTCATGTCCAGGAATCTAATTTTTTATTATGTAAAAATTCCAATAATAATTTTTCGACCATCTCTCAGAAAAAATATAAATTATTTAATTTATGTAAATTTTCTCTCCAATTGTATATATTTTCCTCAATTGGATTTATTTTTCCTTTTTAGCTACCAAATTTGAGCTATTTAAATGACTGTAAGCGCAATTTTAAATAGACTATATTTCAAAACATTATGAATAACACAGTCTTTATCTGTTTTAATTTAAACAACAATTTTAATAGTTTAAGGAATCTTTTCTGACTAATTAAAATATATTTTTTAAACTGTTATTTTAATTTTTTTTTCTAGAAAAATATAACCTCGTATTCCGCATTTACATTTGTAATTGCACATTAAAAAATGTACACTATTAAGTGTACATTTTTTAAGGACTATCTTTATAATAAAAGCTTAAGTCATGTGACTGTCATCAACAGTTCCGGGTTGACCGCTTCGCTTTTTATACGCCAGGCTGCCAATTTGGTTATTTAATGTTAGGCCGGCGCAGGTGATAATTCGCCAAATATTGTTCCAGCGCCATCATGTCATCATTGTCCATTTCATGCAAATGTCTTAACTAATTTTTCGCGTGGTAAACTAAAACAAACTTTGATGTTGAAATTAAATGTCATGGTTTATCGTATTATTTATTACTTTTCTTTTCTTTCCTTTTTTAAAAGAAATAATTGAGTCATAAATTTTAAATATTTGAGATTTAAATTAAAGTTATGCATTTTAAATAAAACGATTGAAAGTATTATATTTTAAATGAAATTAATGAAATACAAAAAAATAAGACAGGAACAATGTTTGGCGATTTATCACCTGCGCCCGGCTAACAAAAAATAACCAGTTCCATGATTTCTGTATCAGAATCTTCCAATTTGGCGAAGAATTGAGCAAGTAAATTAAATTATGAATAAAAGTAACATGGTACAATGCTTAGCATAGATTTAAGGGATGCCAAACTGGTCGCCAAAGGCGGCTAGTTCATATATATTTAAACAATATTGCAGTTATTAAGTAAAATCCATATCTTATATAAAAGGGCTAAAATATCTCAGAAATCTCATGTAAAATTTATACCACTAACATATTATCCGCTCATTACATAAAAAATTTAACATACCAATCCAAAATAATTTGATGAGCTCAAATGTAAGTTTGTACTTAATGAATTTTCATGCAGTTGAAGTTCACATTTTAAGAGAATATGTTACTTTGTAATATCATGTTTATTTTTCCTTATTTTGTTGTTTAGGGGGAAAGGATGGGAAGGGGGATGGAACTACAGGAAAGGAAAAAGAAAAGAATAATATCAGAAATAAATAAAATTTGTTATATCCCTTTACCAATTCACAAATAAATAAGTCATTAAACCTGCAATATAAAAAGCAGTGTAATAACCAATCCAGTATTCAATATTTCTCTAATTTGTTTCGTTTAACTTTAAATACTTTTTATTTTATGCTAAACTGAAATACATTCATGATTCAAATATTAATATTTCAATTATTTACTCGTACGTTCGAAAAAATGTGATGTTATTTTATTATACTTTCAAAATAATAGGCATCGCCTGTTTCTATTCATTATTAACATCCATCTTCTTTATTTTTTAATGCATATGAAGCAAAATTTCCTTTTATCCCTTTTAAGCTTTTAATAATTTTTTGGGAAGACGGTTTTAGAAAATCAAAGTACTTAGCTAAAATCATTCGACTGAATCTAATTTATGTTCATTTACCATAATTAATAACGAATACATGTAAGCTCTTATACCACGCAACTAAATGAAATTGAAAAATTAATTTTTAATGATACCACATACAATCATATTTAATTAGCTATAAATATCATACGTTTTGAACCAAAACAAGTAAGAAGGTTTTGTTCGTTAAAATTTCAAAGACGAAAACACAAAAAGAACAAGAATGAACGAAATATGCAGAAAAATATTTAATCAAATAATATCTAGACATATGTGCACGAAGTTTAGCTTTTAAAGTCGTCTGCGTTTAAATTATTTACAAGGAAAAAAATTATTATGTCTTAAGCTTTTTGATCAAATATCGCTTGCATTAATCGAATTATTTGTTTATATTGTAATTACATTATTTGAGTTCAATCGAATTTGATACATCTTGATACTTCTTGGAAATAAGAAAGTCCTAATTCTTTATTGCGTTTTATTAAAGTTAGATAGAGTCCCTTTTATATTTTTCCTATTATGAATAATTTCTTAACATGCAATACTTTGTTTCTCCATATAAAGCAAGTTTCTTAGATGCGCATTTTCCCTTATTTAATTTTCCTGTTTAAGGCCAAGTATAGTTGCAAGAAAGACATTTTTTCCCATGTTAAAAACATTTTACTTAAACATATTCTCTTAATGTAATTTGTCCTTGAAAACAGATAAAATAATATACATCATCTTAAATTTGGTATTTGTGCGAAACGTCGCGTATGATCGTGTAGAATTTCTTCTATTACATACACTGCTCAAAAAAATTAGGGGAGCAAGCAAAAAAGCGAAGAGAACAATGTGAGACAGCCATGCATGAGCATAAAAGGAAGAGCACACGTGTATCAATGTGCAATAGAGAAAAAAAGGCTCAAAAAAATTTGCAAGAGAGCTTTAATTCTTTGAAACGATGGATAGAACATGAAAAAATGGTTCAGTTAACAGTTTGGTAACATATAAATGACAAACAAAAGTACTGTTTAGGAATGATGCAAGGTACTTAATATGGTGTGTGGTCCCCCTGAATAGATAAAACTAACGCACAGCTGTTTTTCATGGATTCGATGACATTACCTATAAGACTTTGGTGAGTACTGTACATCTCATCAAGAATTGCAATCGCCAAGTCCCTAACAATAAATGGAGCCTGAGTGTAACTGCAATGTGTCGTCCGAGTAAATCCCAAACATGCTCGATCGGATTCAGGTCAGAAGAGCATTTTGGCCTTTCGATACGCTGTATTCTTTCAGCTTTAAGCATGTTCTCCCCAAGACGAGCTGCATGCGATCAGGCACTATCATGCATGGACAAAACGGAATCACGAATTGCTGCATCGTAAAATACGACATGAGGTCTCAGTGTCTCGTCTGTCTAACTTTGGGCCGTCAAAGTGCCATATCGAATGATACGCTGCTCCGTTCGTCCACCTATGATGATCCAGTCCATACCATCAACCCACCTCGTCAGTAATGTGACCTTTCACGAGCGAATTTGGGATTATTTCGATTGGTTCTTTCCCTCCATACCAAAATACATCAGATGTCACATCCAGACTGAATTGGTACTAGTGTGTAAACAAAATTTGACTCCAAATACGTTGTCTCCAATCTCTATGTTCAGTTCCCAATTCTTTGGGCCGCACAGTTGCTTGAGGTCAACGAAATACAGACCATTGGCTTACGTGCATACAGTGCATTACGTTAACCAGCCTGATGAAGCCTATTTCGGACTATTTGGCTAGACACACTTCGAACCGTGGCCAAGAACAACTGTGTTTGCAACTGAGTAGCATTGCCCGTTCCGTCTCAACGAACTGTTAACATGATATCATCATGATGTCATCAGTTTCTGAGTAGCACATGGCCGAACTTGCCCTGGTCGACGTCTAACATTCCTTGTGTCTTGGCATAGATTACACAGCCTTGAGCTGACACTTCTTAACCCTTAAGTGCCTGATTTTTTAAAAATCATTGTAATAATATTTTTTGGCTTTCATTTTTTAAATAAATCATGGAAAAAATACTTTAAAAAATCATATTTTGTTTTAAGTATAGTTTACGGCTAAAAAACAGTTTCTTACTAATCGGCAATACTGGTGCTTAATTGAAAAAAACAATTTTTCTTGATAAAATTCTATAATTTTAAACAAACAAGAATTTAAAGAACTATAATAAGAAATAAATTTTACTTGCTCACTGCAGAACAAAATAGGGTATTTCGCACGCTTCCAATCAAAACAAAAAGAACAAGTAGCAGCAATTGAAAAAAAAAATCTATCTTTATTCTTAAACAGAACAAGTGTTGCCATCTATATGTTGAAAATCGATTTAATAATATTTTCAGAATGTATTTTATTGGCAACATTAGACATTATAGCTTCAATATTATTCTAATAGTATTTTAGAGCCTAAATTGGGTATGTTGCCGAAAAGCAACACCCGGGATTTAAGGGTTAAGACTACAACAGCGTCCGTTACACTTCGTTGTGTTTGCCCGGATTCACCTATTCCCATAATACGCCAAGCCATGGATTCCTGTAAATCATGCTGTTGTCGTTGTGACATTTTCACGTCACCTTTTCTGAAAACAAAAGCTAAGCAATTGAATTTTACAACTGAGACAGTGAAACAGACGTTTTTGCAAAATCCCGATTTCTGCACTTGTCTCCTTTTTCTAGTTTTTAACGTCATAAACTTTGATTTGCATGTGAAATTTTCTTCATCTGTTTTCTACTATGCTTGAAATTACGAATGTTTTATTTTACGTTACTTATCGGTGTAAGTATTTGCGTAATTTTGATAAAACCATGTGCTTCCCAAATTGTTTTGAGCTGTGTATTTTTATTACATCATGAATTGGGTTTGTCTGTTCGTGCTCTAACTCCCCTAAATAAAGTGAGATTACCATGAAATTGATGTATGTTATTGGGATTTACTATGGTATGTTCGGTATTGAAAATGAAGTGTGCAGCACTTACTGTTCATTTACAAGGACACTCAAAAGAATTCCTTTACATTACGGCCTATGGGGAAAAGTCATTTGCGGTGTATTTTAAAGATATTACACTATTTTAAACATATTGGAAATTATACATAGCACTGAGGTGTACTGAAAGCGCTTACCCTAGAAACTGGTGTGCACATAATTTATCGATTATTTACAGGCATATACCAAAGTATTTTTCTACTGTTCTGCCTACGAAGAATAATTGCTGGCAGTGTTTCGCAGATGTGTACGCGTTTCAAAATTTAACTATTTTTAGCTCACAGGCTATCAAAGCCCGAGAGCTAATGTGCCCGCCGGTTCTGTATGTATGTATGTATGTCTGTACGCATGACCTTACGCATGTACGTACGTATGTACGTAACGCGATAACTCTTGATAAAAACATCCGATTTGCTTCAAATTTTTTTCGAGCTTCCTTCTGATAAGGCGCTTTCCTGATTCGTTTTGGGAGTTAATTGGTTAGGTATAAAGGAGGTAAAGGGGGCTAGTCTCCCCCCTTAATTTAAATAAATGGCTCTTCATGCAGAATTATTCGATTTGCTTCAAATTTGCTATACCGGTTTATTATGTTAAGGAGCTTTCCTGATTAAATTCAGAGGTTCATTAGTTAAGTATAAAGGAGGAAAAAGGGAGGGCTAGACCCCCCCCCCCCCCTTAAGTTAGATAAATGGGTTTTTCATGCGGAATTATTCGATTTGCTCCAAATTTGGTATACCGGTATATTATGTTAAGAAGATGCATTGATTAGATTTGGAGGTTCATTAGTTAAGGATAAAGGGGGAAAGGGGGCTAGACCCCTCCCACCTTAATTTAGATAAATGAGTTTTTCATGCAGAGTTATTCGATTTGATCCAAATTTGGTATACCGGTTTATTGTGTTAAGGAGCTGCCTTGATTAAATTTGGAGGTTTATTGGTTAAGTCTAAAGTGGGGGCTGGCTAGTCACCCCTAATTCAGATAAATAGATTTTTCGTGCAGAATTATTCGATTTGCTTCAAATTTGATATACCAGTTTATTCTGATATGACGTTTCCTTCATTAGATTTGGAGGTTCATTGGCTAAGTATAAAACGGGGAAAGGAGGGCAAGCCCCCTCCCCTTAATTTAGATAAATGGATTTTCATGCAGAATTATCCAATTTACTTTAAATTTTTTTTCTATGTTCATTCTGGAATAAGGATCCTTCCTCGTTAGATTTGGAGGTTCATTAGTTAAGTATAAAGAGGGGGAAAGGGGTTAGACCCCCCTTAATTTTGCAAAATGGTTTTTTTCATGCAGAATTATCTTATTTGCTTCAAATTTGGTATACCGGTTCATTATGTTAAGGAGCTTCCCTGATTAGATTTGGAGATTCATTGGCTAAGTATAAGGGAGGGAAACGGGGGTTAATTCCCCTTCATTTATTTTTTGTGGGGCGTTATTTTTGGAAATAAGTGTATAGTATACAATTAGTGTGAATAGCCTCTGATCTCAATGCCATCAGTTTAACTGGGCACTTTTCTTTTTTATTTTTTTGCATATTATTTGGTGTGTGTAAATAGATCATATACACGGATACACAAATAATATGCAGTACAAAGAAAATAAGTTAAAACTGGTGTGAATGAATAAGAACAAAAAATCTTCTTAAAACACCATCAAAAATTGTTTAAATGCGCTAGGCCTTTCGAAAGATCTGAGTCTTTCTTCGTCAGGCGCAAAGAAGACGTCCTTCTACTATGAAAGCAGCAGCAAGTCTGAAATGAGAGATAAGGGAAATGAAACAAGCTGAAGAAACAGCCAATAGGAAATTAGAAAACAGCAGCAAATAGGAAAGTAGAAGACAACAGCCAATCACAGAAGAGTATAATCAAAACAAAAGAACACAGAGTAGAAGGGGAAAAAATTGGGAGGGAAAAAGATAAAAAAAAAATACATATATTTAAATATGGGAACACATGAAATTATAAAATAAATAAATGAATAAAATGTAAAAAACAGACTAATATTAATTAATACAAAAATAAATTATATGGTAGTACTGAAAAGGTAAAGGTCCAAGCTGCAGAGAGCATTGTGGAATCAGATATATTATTAACAATAACATCACGATTAAGATAAATAGCTAGATTTTCAAAAAAGTCCAGTTCAGAGATACTATTGGCATTAAAGATAATTTTAGCATTTTTGAAAATTAAAACTATGTATCCCAAGAATGCTTCGCAGAAGAAGATTTAGAAAATTCTTGATTGATTACATAACGAAAGTGTTCTTTTAAGCGGATTTCGAGATTTCTTTTAGTTTGACCAATATAAGATAAATCACAACCAGTACAAGGAACTTTATAAACTCCCCATTTACGAAGATCAGGAACAGGAGATTTAGTGGAGGACAATTTTAATTTATTGACAGATTTAAAGATAATGTTAAAATTGAAACGACTTAAAACTTTAGCTAACTTGAAACATAAAGAAAGATAAAAAAGGGAGGACAGCCAAATTATCAGGCTTGCTTTTGACAGATTTGGAAATAGTAGATTTATTAGATGGTCTATTGAATTTCTTCACAGTATTATTGATAACAGAAGGATTAAAAACTCTTTTGACAGCAACGGTTTTTAAGTAATTAAGTTCATCTTTAAGGGATGCAGAGTCGGAACAAATTTTGAGAGCACGATTTACATACGTGTAAAAAACACCGATTTTTTTGTTGACAGGATGATTTGAGAGAGCATGAGGTGGGTTAGAAACAGAAAAGGTCTTCTATAAACACAAGTTTTGAAAGAAGAATCACATTTGGTAACTAAAACATCAAGGAAAGGAAGTTTATTACAATTTTCTAATTCAAAAGTAAACTGAATATGTGGGTCGATAGAATTGACAATATGAAGAATGGTAGAAATATCAAAAGGATTATCAACTAAAACAAAAGTATCGTCGACATAGCGCATCCAACATTTAAAATTAGCCTGATTTAATAATTTTCCCTCAAAATAATGCATATAAATATCACAAAGAATTGGAGATAAAGGATTACCCATACTTAAGCCGTCTGATTGTTTGAAAAATTTATTATCAAATTCAAAAGTAGTTTGAGTAATGCAAATTTTAGTTAAATTAACAAAATATTGGACTTCAATATCAGAGATACATATCCAGTATATCCACATATCGTGCTCTCAAAATTTGTTCCGACTCTGCATCCCTTAAGTATGAACTTAATTACTTAAAAACCGTTCTGTCAAAAGAGGTTTTAATCCTTCTGTTATCAATAATGCTGTGAAGAAATTCAATAGACCATCTAATAAATCTACTCTTTCCAAATCTGTCAAAAGCAAACCTGATAATTTGGTTGTCCTCCCCTTTTATCCTCCTTTATGTTTCAAGTTAGCTAAAGTTTTATGTCGTTTCAATTTTAACATTATCTTTAAACCTGTCAATAAATTCAAATTCCCCTCCAATAAATCTCCCGTTCCTGATCTTCGTAAATGGGGGATTTATAATGTTCCTTGTAATGTTTGTGATTTGTCTTATATTGGTCAAACTAAAAGAAATCTCGAAATCCGCTTAAAAGAACACTTTCGTCATGTAATCAATCAAGAATTTTCTAAATCTTCTATTGCCAAGCATTCTTGGGATTCTGGCAATAGTTTTAATTTTCAAAATGCTAAAATTATCTTTAATGCCAATAGTATCTCTGAACTGGAATTTCTTGAAAATCTAGCTATTTATCTTAATCATGATGTTATTGTTAATGATAAATCTGATTCCATAATGCCCTCGGCAGCTTGGAAAAACCTTTTAAGTACTACCATATAATTTATTTTTTATTAATTAATAATAGTCTGTTTTTTATATTTTACTCATTTATTTATTTTTGAATTTCATGTGTTTCCATATTTAAATATATGTATTTTTTTATTTATTTTTATTTTTTTCCTACTAATTTTTGCCCCTTCTCCTCTGTGTACTTTTGTTTTGATTATACTCTTCTGTGATTGGCTGTTGTCTTCTACTTTCCGATTGGCTGCTGTTTTCTAATTTCCTATTGGCTGTTTCTTCAGTTTGTTTCCTTTGCCTTATCTCTCATTTCAGTACTGCTGCTGCTTTCATAGTAGAAGCACGTCTTCTTTGTTCCTGACGAAGAAAGACTCAGATCTTTCGAAAGGCCTAGCGCATTTAAAAATTTTTTGATGGTGTTTTAAGAAGATTTTTTGTTCTTAATATACAGTACATTTCCGTTTATTGACGGAAATTGCTGAATGGAAATTTTAAACTGTGCTATGCGTTTAATTGAACTAACTTTTAACATAAGATGCAGTATAAATACCAATATAGAGATCACATACAGCGAGGAAAAAAAAAATTCTAATGTTTTCCAATAATTGTTATTCTGAATGTGTTGGAAATTGTTTTATAACCTATGCCGGGCGCAGGGTTTTTCGTTCTTGTTTAATTTATGATGTCTGTTGCTTCAATATAGGATTGGAATGAATTTAGATTTCTTGTTACATACACTGTAAAAAAAAATTCCGACTCTGCGAAAATATGATGTACGACGAGCGAAAATATACAATTCCCAATTACCCACGATTCTGAGACGAGTTCTTTATTATTAGAAACCTCAGATACCAATATATTTTCCAGATTAAAAAAAATATTTATAAAAACAAAGCTTTTTTGCTGCCACTGATTACTGGAAACTTTTCCGGAAACTCTTTGCGGTCGTGTTAAGTTTATACATACAATATATGGCCAAAGGTGGCCGGTCACTTGCGATTTTAGACGTGTTCTTAAATATCTAGAAAAATACATGAGGAATTACCTTGAAACTCCAGGTATGTAAACAGAATATTACAGGTCATATATTTCCGTGAAGATTTTTTCCCGAAACCCCATATGGGACGGTCAAAAAATTGAAAAATAACGAATATCTTTTAGATAACCCTGTAAAAACTAACGTAGCAAAAGCATTCAACATAGTAGATTATGATTAAGTGCCTTATTGCAATAAACTGTGTTCATTTTTATGAGAATAGCATGTATATTCGTAGAGAAATTAAAGTTTTTATAAAAAGAGTACCAAATTTTTCCAAGTTTTTTGCTTATAATTTGTAGAGTTCTTAGTTTCTCATGTATTTTTCTAGAAATTTTAAAGAAAACGTCTAAAATCGCAAGTGACCGGTCACCTTTCGCCATATAGTGTAGGTGTTATGTTGGTTGGAATTAATTTTTGGTGAACGAACCATAATGCATAATATGCAAGATTATGATGGAAAAATAAAATTTATAAATTCTTTTTTTAAACTTTAGATATATGTAACACAATACGTTTTCATTTGATGTAAAAATGATATTTTATAGTTCTCCATCGTGTGGTATCTTTCAAAGCAGTCTAAAGCAGTTTCAAAGCAGCCAAAAGGAAATTTATTCCCAAAATTTTCGTGAATGCACATCTGTTGTCATTGTCACACACTATTTTATATTTTAAATTTCTAAATTGTGATTTTTTTTTTCGAGATTTTTCACTCTTAACTCAGTATCCCTTCTTAAAACGCCTTTAATATTAGAAGGAATGCTCTCTTTTTTAATATATTGAAAGCCTTGAGAAATTTTGCTTTTATACCAGTATTAAAAAAAAAAAAAAAAATTCTAAGCCTAAATAAATATAGATTCTTGAAAAAAAAATTGAAAAAAGTCTCTAATTTGGGGAATTTTTAGAGAAATATTATAAACTTCACCTCTTTAAAGTTTCAATTTTGTGAAAGTCTTGCTTCATTAACGTGTAATTCTTAAAACTAACCTTCGTTCCTAACAAAGAATTATTACGTGATGTATACCTGATCGTATTTTGATACTATAAAAAGAGGATGCGGCATAAGTAAAGACTTTTTATGTGTATTTGGGGTACGTCCATAGTTTTGTACTACACACGAATTTGTGCGGGAAGTATCTACAAGCATTATACTGTACTAGCTGAAATACCTGGCGCTGCCCGGGGTTTTAAACATGTTTGATTAGAAAAATCAATTTCAAAATTAAACACCATACGGACTATGAATCTCGCACAAATATGCTCTCTTTTTTAATATATTGAAAGCCTTGAGAAATTTTGCTTTTATACCAGTATTTAAAAAAAAAATTCCTAAGTCTAAATAAATATAGATTCTTGAAAAAAATAATTGAAAAGAAATGTAAATTCATGAAAATCCCTTCATGATATCACTTTCCCTTCTAAAAGCCATGCATTAACCATATATCCGTTTTAAATATGTGGTCATACGTGAATTAACCTATATTATTCACAACTAAAAAGAAATGGCGCATCTTGTATTTGTCGAGAATTAAATAAAAAGCATGCACTCGTAACATCATTATTCATTTTTATATTAATTTGTGACTCGTCCTATAGACAGTGTACACTAGGGCGGAGCGTAAAAATGTTTTTTTAGAAATTATTTTCCCGCTAGCGCGGAAAAGTTGTGGAATGGTCTCAGAAATATACTCACAAAATTTTAAAATAATCAATAAATATCTTCCGGTTCCAGTTTAGGGTCTAAGTGTGCAATTTTAGCCGAAAATGTTGTAAATTTTTACATTTCAGTAATATTTTTAACTTCCAAATTTTTCTTCGCTCCAGCGCGGAAAAGTTGAAAGAATATGTAAGGAACAAAAGTCCAAAATTTTAGAGCAGTTAATAAATATCTTCCGGTTCCAGTTTGGGGTCAAAATATGGAAAATTAGCCGAAAATGATGTAAATTTTCGCATTTTAGTGATTTTTTTTAATTTTCCATTTTCTATTCCTGCTAACACGGAAAAGTTGGAAAAATATACAAGAAAGATAAGTGCAAAATTTTAGAATAATCAATAAATATCTTCCGGTTCCCCATTTGGGGTCTAAATATGAGAAATAATGCAAAAGTGAAGAAAATTTAGGGGTCGAAATATAGAAAAAATGGAAAACTTTTTTGCAGAAAAGTTTATTTATGGAAGCTTTAAACATTTCTTTTTACAAAATTAGACATTCGTAAATAATAATTAGTAACATTAAACAACAAATTTTATTACTCACGCAATACACAGACTTTGTGTAACTTAAGTGTATTTCGAGTTCCGGAATAAAAGTTTCAAATATGCATTAAATGCATTTCATTCACTTGTCTCTAAATTTTTCACTTTATCCTGGCTTTTGGTTTTAAACGATGGCATGGCACGCCTTGACTCCATTCTGGATATCATGTAGCCATCACGCTTTTTCTCTCAGATAACTGCAAGGGAAGCTTCTGTTGACAGTTTTACTCCCCTTTCAACACATTGTGGCACAGAAATTTTTTCCCAACGGCGATACCGGATATTCGCCCGATTTTATCAGTTGCAATATGTGTTTGTTCGACAAGTGAGTCATATATAGAGGTTCCGGTAGTTGGCAATTCTGCCAGTTTATGATATCCACGTAACGTTTAGCTTTAAAGTTAAGGGCAAGAACTTGGAACACACGAACTCCTGCTCTCGATTTTATCCTTGCTTTCAAAATCCTAAGTTCTCGCACAGTCTGGTTTGGGTCAACAAGCATTGCAAGGATTATTGCTTCAGGGTGACCAAAATAACCATTTATCTGGGTGACGCGATCCACAGCTAATTTCAGATCATCTGTAAGATAACATGAAGTTTGAATTGTTTTCCAAAAATTTCGCGCTCCGAAAATTGGCGATTTGATTGTGAACCACGCAGGTGCGTAAACTTTTATGATAAACTCAGTCAATGATAAACTCACAATCAAATCGTATGCCAATTGCACAGATGAAGCACGAAATCTTTGGAAAACAATTCAAACTTCACGTTATCTTGCAGATGATCTGGAGCTAGATGTGGATCGCGTCACACAGAGAAATGGTTATTTTGGTCATCCTGAATCAATAATAATCTTTGCAATGCTTTTCAACCCAAACCAGAATGTGTGAGAACTTGCGCTACGTAGGATTTTGAAAGTAAGGGAAAAAACGAGAGCAGGAGTTCGTGTGTTCCAAATTCCTGCCTTTAACTTTAAAGCTAAATCGTATGTGGATCTCATAGACTGCCAGAACTAAAGGAACCTCCGATTCCTACTCACTTGTCGAACAAACACATGAAGAAAGGTTTAAAGCTTCCATAAATAAATTTGTATGCAAATGTTTTCCATTTTTTTTCTATATTTCGACCCCTAAATTTTCTTATCTTTTGCATAATTTTTCCTATTTAAACCCCCAAAGGGGAACCGGAAGCTATTTATTTATTATTCTAAAATTTTGCATTTATTATTCTTGTATATTTTCCCAACTTTTCCGTGCTAGCGGGAATAGAAAATCGGAAATTAAAAAAATCACTAAAATGTGAAAATTTACATCATTTTCGGCTAATTGTTCATATTTTGACCCCAAACTGGAACCGGAAGATATTTATTAACTGCTCTAAAATTTTGGACTTATGTTTCTTACATATTCTTTCAACTTTTCCGCGCTAGCGCGAAGGAAAAGTTGGAAGTAAAAAATATTGCTGAAGTGTGAAAATTTACAACATTTTCGGCTAAAATTGCATACTTAGACCCTAAACTGGAACCGAAAGATATTTATTGATTATTTTAAAGTTTTGTGAGTATATTTCTGAGACCATTCCACAACTTTTCCGCGCTAGCGGAAAAAGAATTTTGAAAAAACTATTTTTACGCTCTGCCCTAGTATACACGTCAGGATACATTGCCGTTATCGTTATCTTTTTTAATTTTATTATTTATTCGTATTTATCGTGAAGGTTTCGCTATGGTACTCCATTGTGAAATTTGGTAATTTTTTAAATTAAATTCAATGTTTGAAAAACGGCATAATCATTAGATTTGAAATTTCTATCAAGAAAAATACAAATTTTTTACCTTTCTAACGCAGTTTGTCTAACAAATTTCTGGCAAATACTTTTCGAGCTATTGATTTTTTCAGTAACTTCAAATCTATCATTTTCCGAGATTAATCTGTGGCAACGATTAGCGAAAAAGCCAGTCGTCAGCAATGCGTAGCTTTTTATTAAAGAGGATGGTTCGGAAAATAGACCTCTCCCCACAATAGAATCTCTCCTCCCCAAAAATCCTCTCTATACCGAAATAAACTTCTCATGGAGATCACCAAGAACATTAACGCTGGCAGAATTTAAAAATTCAAAAATAAGTGAAGCCATCGAAGTCAAACAGGATAAAGGAATATGAAAATTCTAGTTCTAAATTCCCCTTGAGTAAATAATTATATTTCATATAAAGCACAAATAAACATGTACTAAAATTGCTTATAGGTACAGTCGTGGAAAAAAAAAAGTAAACACCCCCTACTAACTCCTCAACAAGTTATCGTAGACAAAAGTTACTGGTACCGAACGATTGGAAATAAAGTCTACTTTTAAATGACGTATATGAATTTGCTTAGGGGGCCACCTACATATTAAAACGAATCCAAACTTCATTTTTTTTCAATAGCAATACCCAATTTTAACTAGATATTTCAAATCTTCGGTTCAAACTATGCCTAGACACCCAATTTCAAGTCATTTGAATGATAAGTTTTTGAATTATAAATATTCAAAATTTAGTGCTTCTACTGTTAAATTACATTTTCATATTTTTATTTATAACTTCTGAAATTATGATCCTAATGTTCTAATTTTTTGTGTAGCAATAATACTAATATACCCAAACATAAATACGTTGAATTTGCAATTTTTATAATTTTCTGATATGAATTATGAAATTAATATTAAAAAAAATTATGAATTGCAACCTACAATTTTTTTGATGGATTCAGATTTATTAAGTCCTGCTTTATGGAAATCCAAAATTTCACATTTTTCTTCCAGGTAGTTTTCCAATTATGCTTAAAAACCGGCAAAATGATGGTTTAAGGGGCCGTCTATGACAGAAGTGACTAAATATTTTGAAATTTATTTTGCCATCCTGTAATTTAACAGGCTTAATTGACTGCTTAAGGTGCCTTGATCAAGAAGGGAGCTCTTTCGGTTAACAATCGAGTACCGAACTTCAATTTGGATACAGCCCTTAAATTACGCTCGTTTTAAAATAATTAATTTCTCGGAAACTTATGGTAAGAATTTCATAAAAATTTGTTTTTTAAATAACTGAAGGGTGTAGAGGTCATTTATGCTGTCAGAATTGTGTACTGCTATTGACAAAACCAAAGTTATGGTTCGTTTTAATATGTAGAAGGCCCCCTAAACAAATTTTATATACGTCATTTAAAAGTAGACTTTATTTCCAATCGTTCGGTACCAGTAGCTTTCATCTACGATAATTTGTTGAGGAGTTAGTAGGGGGTGTTTACTTTTTTTTTTCCACGACTGTACATACATACAATATAAAATTATTTAAAATATGTTACAATACCTTAAAAATCCATTAAAATCCCAAAACGTTTTCAGCCAAATTCACACGACCATCTTCAGTGGTTATTTAAATGTTGTTATTTCTCTGCGCTTATTCGTCAAGGAGATACCATTGTAATTTAAGGGTGGTATGGAAGATAGATTGAGAGGGAAAGGTATTCAAATTTTAGCAAAACAAGCCTTCATTTACTATGTGACAATACTTTCCAAACTCCATGGATGTCACATGACAATGCAACGTTGTGGTTGTCGGAAATTATTTCAAGGAATTCTCTTATAATGGCTTCCTGGTAATCACTTGCCGAAAGAAAATTTTGGATTTATTAAAATCTACTTTTATAAGCTGAATTTGAGTTAATCTTGCTAACTCAGTATGGGGTCTATTTCATCTGAGATCTGTTTCATGTTCTTTTATTCTACCTCGAAATTTTTTCATTGGCATACCTACATAAAGAAAACCTTTCGTATCTTTTTCGAAAGGTACAATATAACTCCTGATTTATTGATAGCTCTGGCAGGATCAATTTTTGTATTTAACAGATCTTTTAACTTTGGAGGAGGAACTGCAACTAATTTTACATCATATTTAAAAAGGATATGCCTCATACTTTCAAAAAGCCTTGGAATGTAGTTAACTTTACAAAATTTAAATCTTTTGTCTAGAAATGGGCTTTGTTTTCCATAGTCTTCCACTTCAAACTTGTTTACTTTTTCAAGAAAACGTGATGGAATTGCGTTCTTTATTGCTATTTTCCTAATTACATCTGGTTCTTCTTTTAGGAGATGGCTTGAACAAACTTCATCTTCATTTCATGTCAAACAGGATATTTTAGGGACGATCGAAGGTAATAAGTGTAAATGTACCGTTGTGTTGGCAGAAAGAAAGAAGAGAGCCTAACAAAAGTCATTATAGACTGGAGCCCGACAAGAAGATTAAGAAGAAGGGGCAGACCAAGGATAACTTAGAAGAGTATCATCGAAGTATGACAAATTAAGCAATGATATTACAACAAGGAATGAAAAAGAACCCTCTACAATATTTTTTCTGGTCTAGAAAACCGACAACTTGATGGAAATACCTAAAGATAATGAAATAAATATAAAATTAAAAAATACTACAATTAATCAGACAAACAAATTAAAATTACATAAATATACAATTCAAAATACAGACGTTTCTGGCTAAGTTTTAGCCTCTCATCAGTGCAATAATCTACAGATAACCAAACAATTATATATCGTTACAGTCAACAATTATTAACAGTTAAAATCAAAGAGCTGTAAAGAACCTATATCAAAGCAAGACTTTATATTCAGGTGGAACTGCACAGGATTCATTAATCGGCGAAATTTGCTTACGAGTGAACTAACCCTCAAGAAAAACTCTACTTTTAACGTTATTACAACTGGATCTCATAACTGTGATATTCGCGAAATCTGGGCTATGCTCGGTATCCAAAGATTGCTGTACAAGTTTAGGTTATAGGCTTCCGGATTTATAGGCACGTTTATGCTTGGCAAGGCAAATGGCGCAAGTACGACCAGTTTTGCCAATATATACCAAGTCACAGACTTTACAAGGGATACTGTAAACTGCGACAATTCTAAGTAGGAAAGGGGGGTTCCAGATTTAGAGCAAATAAATATAATCTGGAATTTTAGAATTATTGCATAAAAATCTCATTTCATCCATTTTTGCAAAATAAATTGATTTTTTTAATTTTTAAATAACTGGTGAATTTTATCAGTTTACAATTTACATTTATTTACATTTTTATCAACAGCATTCTTTTTATTTATTCAAGAAATCTGATCAACCTATAAACAAAACGAAACTTTAAATTAAAAAAACGTCGCTTTCATCTTCTTTGAAAATTTCTAATTTAAAACAAATCAATAAGAAAACTTATGAAATCCTCCATATGTAAAACGATTTTTACCTGCATAAATGGATTAGCAGCTTTCATAGTTCAGAAATTATAAAGAAATATTCAGTTACATCCAAAATAAACAAAAATAAATTTCTTTCGCGTTCTCATTAAACTTTATTCTCTCTGTTTTAATCCCTCTAGAAATGATCTGTTTTTTTTTCTTTCTTTTCTTCGCTTTTATAATAAGCATACGGCAATTTTAGAACTCGTGAAAAAGCACAAGGGAGGCTTTTTTTTAATGCCTTGAAAACGGAAGACATCGTGTAAATTTTATTTTTATAAGTTCTAAATTTTTTACAGACAATGAGTACACAATCTCTTATTGAAAAAATTAAAAAAAACTTAAATTAAAAAAAGAAAATGTTTTGTTTATAATAACAATGAAGGAACATTCGCTTTAGTTCTAAAATAATTTTGATATTTTTTATAGGAATTTTTAAAATATTATAGAGCATGGCACTTAAAATATATTTTTTAGTTGTTAAGAATCATATGGTTGAATTTATTGTTTAATGCATCTAAAGTAAACTTTTAAAGGAAAATGTTGAAATTGAATATTTTATCATGTTTTCTGAGTTATTATTTAAAAACTTTTGCGATATTTTTTTTTCTTAATATCAATAAATGTTCCTCTGAATAGATAATGCATTAAATAGTTTAACATAAAAAAATAAATCGTAAAGTTTAAAAAAAAATGTAAAGAAATAGTTTTTTAAGCTTTCTTATTCGTGTATCTTATTTATTTTTATTTAAAATTTGCAATTCAAAAAACTTGCGATCTTGAAATAGATGTCTTTTTTACTTACCCATCATACGTAGTATAAGGTAAGTCTTCTAATCGTTTTAAAAATCGAAAACAATTTTTTGACGGATTTACACGTTTCAGACACTAGAGATTCCGAAAAACATATTTTTAGAAAAAAAAAAATGGTGTCCGTCTGGGTGTATGTCGGTGTGTGTGTCTGTTATCGCTCTATCTCCCGAACAAATTGAGATAGGGACTTGAAATTTGGTGTGTACTTAGGAAGTAATAGTGGAAAGAAGCCTATTGAATATCAGTAACCTCGATTATCCGGAACTATTTTTTTCAGACTCTCGAAATATTCGTTCTGATAAAAGGTATACAAAAATTTTCGAAATTGTTTATTTGAAGGAGTGAATATAAAAGACAATAAAAAAACATAAATTTTTCATCAAGAATGAAGTCGATCGGATAATTAGTTGCCGAGATATTTGTAATCCTATTTTTCACACTCTTTGATTTTTCATGATCCTGTATTTCATTCAAATTTCAATTCAAAGATTATATTTTAATTGGAAATGAGACGCTTAATCCGACGCAGTAAACTGTTAGTTAATAGGATTATAATTTTTCGAGTTATAAGGATGTTTCTTTTACGGTATTCGGTACTACTCGATTATCCCGCCGACTAAAAAACTATCGCCAAACTATAAGATTAAATGCCAATAATGGCTTATCGTAAATGTCAAGCATTTACTGCATCACGTACATATAAGGGGGGGGGGGTGGGGGAGGTTACCATAGGAGGGACCCTGTTCTGTCGCCAAATGCCTCCAAGTTTGTCCAAATTTAAAATATAAAAAAATCACCATATCTTATAAACCAGTGGAAATAAAATCTTAAAAATTGACATACATATAGGATAACTAAAATTAGTAAACACGTGTTTCGGAATTTTGAAAATTGAACCCCTAAGAGGTGGGGGGGGGGGGGGGGGAAGGGGATGGGTCCCGTCCCCAAGCGCTCTCCGTTTTCGAAAGACTCAGCAAAAACACTACTTAACGTTTACCTAACACTACTAAGGTTAACACTACTTAAACTTAAATGGTTACTCAATTATAGTTTGATTTCCTATGGAGAAATGAATATCAGCTTCAACAATGATTGTTTGTTGAAAAGTACTAATGGCAGGGTTACCACAATAACGCCAAATTTTGAGAGCATTTACAAAAAATATTTATATTCGACATTTTAGGAATTTTAATGAAAGCATGTTAATCTTTTTTAACTTTTATATTTATATCACTGTTAATTACCGCCAAATATAAAAAAGCTCTCTCTATATATTTTTTCAAAACCTCAATGAAATATAAATATTTATTCCTTTAAAAAATCCTTAATTCATTTGATATAGATTCAATAAAGCTATGCAGAAAATTTTGTGGTGATCGGTTGAGTGGTTTAGGAGAAAAGGTATATTTAGTTAACATGTGCCTTTAGTTAACATGTACACCTCAGTAGTTTACCCTCCTTAAGAACGTAGTTCGACTTCGACTGCATGTCTGTTAAAATCGTCTTTAATTATTTATTTATTCATGAAATTTTTATTTTGTTTCGAAATTAAATTACGGAATTTTATTTTTGAATGAGCTTGCAATGGACATTTTGTTATATGTATTATACTGGTGGATATCAAAATAATGAAAACACCCCAGATTTGTCAGGAATCCTTTACTAATATGGCGTAAGGCCGCCTTTGGCATGTAATACAGCTTCTGATTCACCTGGGAATCGATTCATACAAGTGCTCAATAGTGTTTAAAGGAATATTGTACCATTCTTTGTGGAGATATTGTGAAAGTTCTGAGATAGATGCCGGCGGAGGATATAGAATCCGTATTGAATGCTCTAAAATAGACCATAATAGTCCGGTTACATTGAGGTCGGGGGACTGTGCGGGCCAAGGAAGATGTTACACTTCGTTCTCGTTTTCATCAAACCATGATTGGACAAGTCCAGCTGCATGAATACGAGCATTATCATCCTTGAAAATTTCATATCATAGGATGGACCTGGTCAGCTAAAACTTCTCTATACTTCTTCTCAGTCATCCTTCCTTCCAGGGTTACGATTGGACCAGCAGAAAAGCACGACGCGGCTGCCCATACTATGACAGATTAACCTCCATGCTTCACAGTTGGAAGGAGACCATCACGATCTTATGCCTATGCAGGTGTCCTCCAAACGTACACCCGTCCTGTTGTAGGGAAAACTGTTAAAGAGGATTCGTCTCACCAAATAACTGTCTTCAACTTATCAATCGACCGGGTTTTGTGGTTGTGGCACCATTGCATTAACAGCTGTGACAAGTGGATTGGGAATTGCTGCTCTGCCATAAATGTTGTGTTTATGAGACTGCCTCCTAACTGTAATTACTAACACTGGAGAATACAAATGCTGATTGAGCTTTGCGGTCACTTTGGCTGCAGTTGTTTTCTTTTTACACATTACAATCCGCTTCAATACCCGCCGGTCTCTTTCTCTTAGTTTCTCCTTCAGTCTACTTTTTTTCTTTACCGAGCTTGTCTAGCCTCGCTGTGTGTACGCTGTCGTGACTGACACCGTACTTCTACACACGCCTAAAAGCTGGGATATTTCGGTCACAGTTGCTCCAGCTAGTTGGGTTCCTACAATTTAGCCTCTTTGAAAGTCTGTGAGGTCTGACATTTTACGCATTACAATCCGCTTCAATACCCGCCGGTCTCTTTCTCTCAGCTTCTCCTTCCGTCCACTGTTTTCCTTTACCTAGCTTGTCTTGCCGCGCTGTGTGTACGCTGTCGTGACTTTAGACACCGTACTTCTACACACGCCTAAAAGCTGGGATGTTTCGGTCACAATTGCTCCAGCTAGTCGGGCTCCTACAACAAAAAGTCTGTGAGGTCTAACATTTTACACGTTTGACAAAAAATTCAAGACATATACAACTTTACGAAAGCTACATCATACTACCATGATATATACCGTTTATATATATTTTTTAAAGACAGGTCATTAGAATTATATGTTAATGTTTACAAAGCACATTCTTAAATATCAAATTTTATTCACAGGGGTTTCCATTATTTTGATAACTACCTGTATATTTATGTCTTTATATAATGCCATTCTAATCCTAAAATAAACATATCTTATTTTAAAATATATTTTGCTAATAACAGGGAGATGACTTTGTGTTTTGATATAGTTTATATAACTACAAAATGAAAAATTTAAATTTCCACCTGTGCACCGTTTCTTTCTTGAATCGGCAATATATTTCAAATAGCTGAAACTCTTTATAAAAATCGCACTTGAGTTTATGATAGTTAAAAGAAAAATCTCACAATGCTTTTAAACAATTAAATCATCTATTACTGTTAATAAATCTCTCCCTTTTATTATTGCAAAAAGTGAAACAAAATGGCGGTAGAATCTAGACTAGCATCCGAACGTTCTCTTCAGGGGATTAACTGCAAACGTCATTGCTCCGGAATTATAAAATGTATCTATTCTGTATCCAATATCAGAAAAATCCATCGCTTTTCAAAACGTTCTTTTAAATTTTGGTCTTCTGGGAATATCGCTTTGCAGTGACGACAAATATATGCGCTTTTAAATCATTAAAACTCAATTACTCTAATATCCGACTGCTCCCGGCAAAAACGGGAAAAGCGCAACCAGGTAATTCCTTCCGAAAACTCCCGAACTGAGGGGAGGGAAGAGAGAGAAAGAGAGACGCTTTATATTCAATTATGTATTTAGTGCTGCCTTAAGTTGGGTCTAAGCAGTGGAATGGCTGAAAAGGTATATTCTTAAAGCATTTTGACATATAGATGACGCTAAAAATGAATCGAGTGCGAGGCGTTTTTTTTTATGCCTTTTGATAAGTTCTTGAAAGCTTTATTTTGTTTTAGACTTAAATGGGTTGAAATGCGTGCGAAATTTCGCAAATATGATTACTGCCTTGCGAAATGAAATAAATTCGTTTCGTCTTATCTGGAGAGAAAATAAGTTATGCCATTTCTTATCCAGGAATAAAAACGTTTTTTAGCCAAAATGTGCTTTCAGTATTTCAAATTGCGAATTAAAATGTGTTGGGAGTGTTTATCAACCCCAGCAGAACTGTCAAAAAGGACTTCGAGATGCACGCATTACTCGCAGATTTCCTTTTCATCTGCTCATTAGTTTTCAAATGAAGAGTGAAACAATTTATTTGAAAACTAATTCTGTTTTAAAAGTTAATCAATTTCCCATATTCGTCAGAGAAATGTGTACAATGAAACATTACATTTATCCAGAAAGCCAATATTTCGCGTACATAATAGGCCAATATACAGAATGTCGTTAAAATAGCTGTCATTGGCTGCTAAAATTGACAGTTAAAAGATATGCCACTGTGATGTAAATAAATAAATAAATGATGTTAAAAGGTAGCACTCAAAAATTGTACATTTTTATATTTACTTCCAAAATTGTTTTATAATATTTGTAATCAAAAATTGTGTTCATAATTTTCACATTCATAAATCTTGTTCATAATGTTCGCGTTCAAAAATAGTGTCTATTTACTAGCAGGGCTGCGGAGTCGGAGTCGGGCCCATTTTTAAGCGAAAGAGTCGGAGTCTGAGTAGGATCTGTTAATATTCCCGGAGTCGGAGTCGTCCATTTTACAAGGTCTGCGTTGACGGAGACGGAGTCGGCTCATTTTTGAGCAAAAGAGTCGAAGTCGGATCTGTTAAAATTCCTGGAGTCGGAGTCGTCCATTTTTCTCACCGACTCCTCAGCCCTGTTTACTAGTACTCAAAAATTGTGTCTAAACTTGTTCAGATTGAAATTAAATATTGAATTAACTAATTGCACTAATATTTAGTATAATGAGGGCCCAAAAATTGTGTAGATTAAATCTTTTGGCGTTCAAAAGTACTTATAACAAAATTAAAATATTAATCTGTTGTTAATTAATTTACTGTCAAATTGTTCGTGTGCAGAAATTGTAATTTCTTTTGACACAGAGAATATTAATTGTAAGCAACTGGATTTAATTTGTTATCGTTGAACTTAGGTTGAACTCGAATGGTACCCTAAAATTGTTTGCAAATTTCATGAAGTATTGATCATGCTGCCTCGTGTCGGACTATTGGCAGCCTGGCTTCGGCCACAGTTTGTAAATTAATTTTGACTTGAATAAGTTTTTTTTTAATGTTTTGTAAAAAATAGGTGCCTTCCCCTTCTGGCTGGTCTGGGTTTCTGCCTGCGAGCCCCTGCGTGTCGGGGAGACCACCGGGTGGAGTGTAAATAAGTCTAAGCTGGATCTCTGATCGGGCGATCTTGCTCCTCTCAGGCTGTCAAATAAATGATGAACAAAAGTGTGATTTAATAAAAGGCATTTATATACAGTTTATAAAAAAAGTTAATGCAGCAGCTTCCTTTTATCGCGCATGCCGGAAGGCAAGAAAAAAAAAATCCTTATATATCCGAATGCGGTTGCAACAGAAGATATTAAACATGAAAGAAAAAATCATGCGTCAAGCACAAATTATGAAGTAAATTCCAACACTGCCAGAATATTGCAACGTAACTTCACTGTTTGAAAAAGTTAAACTAAATTTCAGCAATTACCTTCTATATTCGAAAAGGTACTCGAATTTTTTTTCCATCCCTGTATATGATGTATTGATCTGTATACACACTAATGTACTAAAATTTAGCTTAGTTGAAAAATGCATAAGACAGTTGAAAATTCACCATCAACAATTTCCGCCAATGGCGGACATGCACTCGAATAATATTGTACAGTCCTGTATTACAGATTTTTAGACTCTCCTCCTATCAAATTAAAATTTATTTCAGGAAAAAATGCATGCCAAAACTTGAAACGTACTTTCAGCAATTATCATCCATAGATGACAAGGAATCAGGTTCTTTGCGTAGGCTTGAATGTGAATTTATTTATATTCTGCAAACACCTCTTAGTATAGGGTAGCCTGGGGGTAATTTTCAGACAGAGACAAAACTTTTACAATTACTCAGGGATCGATGGCTCTTTTTTTTTTTTTTCTTTTACTTGGTAAAATTATCACATGCCTGATGACTGTTCTTCAGCCTTTTAAAATAATTATCATTAATAAAAACAAAAAAAATTAATAAAATCCTATCTGAAAATTACCTCGTGCTTTGGAGTAATTTTCTGACCCACAAGGGGCAATTTTCAGACAGCTATTTGGTGTGTGTGTGTGTGGGGGGGGTATTTACAGAGTTGATCTGAACATCAACGACACCATTGTAAAATGTTATGACAAAAAATGGGGTATATTTATTAGACCATTCTGAAAACAAAAAAGACATGAAGATTCAATTGTAACTGTACGCCCGAAATCCATTTATATTTTCATAAATAAAAGTATGTTTTATAAAAACTTTTCAAAATAACAGACATTACATTACATTACAAGATAAAAACACTAAAAACAATATAAAAGGACGTTTCGGAGTCATTCTGAATCCCTCATCAGATAATTCCTAACGTAAAAGTCATACTATAGATTTTAAAGATCAACAAGTAGAAAAACATTACATCAAGTTGCCAAAAAATTATAGTTAAAACAAAACTGAATATTCTATTGGTAGAGATGCAGCCTCGTTAATTGCTAAATCAGCAGTTCTCGTGTACTAAGCTTCCAAAAACATACGACTTGCATAAATACTGCAGCCTGATCTAATTATATAAGCATTCTCAAAACTCGGAAAATGATCAGTTTCCATGGCGTGGCCAACAATTTTAGAATTTAAATTTTTATTTCTAAAAGCATGTTTATGCGCCTTAAGTCTTGTTTCAAGTGTACGGCTGGTTTCACCTATGTAGCCTGCATTACACTGTTTGCACGGAATTCCATAAATAACATCTTTAAACTGTGAGATTGGATATCGATGCTTAAAATTGCTTAAAAGATGCTTAAGTGTTTTCTGTGGGATGAAGGACGTGTGAATGCCAAGTGGTTTCAAAAAATGCGAAATCTTCTCTGAAATACCTTTGTAATACGGAAAGCTTGCAAATTTATTAACTTTCATACGTTGGAAGGGAAGAAAACCACTGCATGAATAAATTCAATTACGCAGCTAAAAATATTTAATTGAGAATGGATTGGCATCCGTAAAAAAATATATTTTGGTTTGGAAAAGCTTATTAATACTTTATAATAACTAATCGGGAATCTTTCCGAAAATCAAAGACATCAAAAGAAACTTTGTATTTATAAATGCTTATTTAAATCTAGAAAATATATTTCTCCCCGAATTTTTTAAAGATAAAGAACGCTTTTCGAAACCGTGGCTAACTCGGAGGAGGTTATTGTACATTTCCGTGCGTGGTTATATTATATTTTCCTATATGAATAAACATATATGAATATGTATCTTTTTTATAGTTTAGCAAACAACGATATATTAATGGATTGGCAGGTTAGCAACATTACTTTTTATAAAACGGAAAATTATTTAGAATTTTAATTTAATAGTCATAACAACACTTTTATTAATTAACTTTCAAATATTTCAAATTAAATATTATTAACTTTCAAAATAAGAGTCACGCGAATTCATTTTAGTTCATATTTAATGCATTGATAAATATAGGAAAGTGATTTTTATCATTTAAGTAAATGACGAAAAGAAAATAGAATAACAGAATGGAAATGCGAAGGGTTTAGACTGATTTTTTTTTTTATTATTATTTACTCGGAAAAAAATTTACTCAGAAATGTTTCCGAAAATAAGCGTCTTATATTGTCGTAGATTAAGAAACTCTTTTTTTTTTTTTTTTTTTTTTTTTACTAGGGATGCACCGAAAAGTGATTTTAGCCGAATACCGAATATTCGGCGAAATAATGCGAAATACTTTTAAATTTCAAAGTACGAAAGTGTTAAAAAGTTAACTAAAGTTAAGTAAAAGTTAAGTAAAATCTTTATACAAGACGCCCAGTCTCAACGGTGTCCAATGGCTAATTCCTAAACCGTTAGTCATAGACATATAGTTCCAATTACAAAAATGTTTTAAATCAGGTAAAGGAATATTTTAAAAGCAATTTGGGTCAATAAAACATTTCTTAAAAAATTACGAAATTTAAATTTTTATACGGTCCCCCGGTCCTATAAGTTATATTTGGTAAAATTTTCCTATTACACTGACAAGTAAGACAAAAAAGTCCATTCATATAACACTAATATTGAGCAAGTTATGAAACTTTAAAAATGCATGACTTATGCCACTTTTCTGCTCTGAAAACAAGTGAGTTCGGCTTGGCTTTGAGGGGTCACATACCAAGTGCTTAAAGTATTCGAAGATCTTATTTCATGTGTATCTGCGCTTTGAAAAAATCATACATGTATTACGATTAAGTTAACATTTTTTAAGTTTCAGATTGGCTAAAATAACATATGTTTTATTTTGTCAGGGTTTGAGACTGTTTCTTTTACTATTTCTTTTAACAAAAATTATGTTATTTTTATAAGTTTTTATGTCACTTTAATAATCGTATGTATGTTTTTCCAGTTCGAAATTTGTACTCGAACTTTAACTCACTTTCAAATATCCGATCGAGATTACATTTTACATGCTGGCTCAAATCCGATAATAATCTAATATTATTATGATTTTCGGTGGTTACCATTTTACAGGATAGCACAAAAAATTTCGGCTATAGATTACCGCCAAGAAGTTTAAGAAAAAATTTACATTAGATAATAGAAGACTGCGATTGTTGGGTTTTTTAACTTTTGTGTATTTTTTAGCACTGAATCCGAAAATTACCTTAATTTTTAACAATCATGCCAGGATATTTCGCAAATCATAAATTGTCAAATTTAAAGAATAACAAAAATCTGATATTATAAAGTAGAGGAGATGGCTGTGTTTTTTAACTTTTGATAATTTATTTTTACGTACTTTTTAGCACTGAATCTGAAAATGACCTTTATTTTTAACCATCACGTTAGAATTTTTTGCAAATATTGTTAAAATATAGCGAAAATCTCATACTACAAAACATGTAAAACTTATTTTATTTTATTTTATTTTATTCAATAGTTTATTCGATATTTTTGCTTATCCTGGTATTCTTACAGCTAAACAGCTGAGTGGTCCGATGAGATGGGGGAGGAGATTTAATTTTGAATTTGAGCTTTTTAACTTTGAAATTTGCGAAAAATCCTGATGTGGTGGTTAAAAATGAAGGTCAATTTCGGATACAGCGGTACAGAATACATAAGAATCAATTACCAAAAGCTAAAAAACATGACATAACCCAACTTTTGCAGGCTATTGTAATCTAATAATCTTTTAAAATACGTATCATTTTGTAAAGAATTGAGGCTGTTAATTTAACATCATTTTATTTAACAAAAATTCTGTTTTTTCTTTCCACTTAAATGTTTATTACAAATTGTATATTTTGCATTAATATGTCAGAATGATTAAAGATTTCAAATTTATATTGCAATGTTAATTTTACTCTCAACCATTTTTTTAAAAATATATCTGACGAAATTACATTTCGACTAAATTTGTGAATGACCCCCAATTTGCAGCAAAAAATATGCTCCAACTTTAAATAGCAATTACTCGGTCAATTTTAATCGTTGAATAACGGGATATTTTTTGTATTACTTGTCAGTGTAAAAGGAAAATTTTACTAAATATAACTTATAGGACCAGGAAACCGTATAAAAATTTTAATTTCGTAATTTTTTAAGAATTGTTTTTATTGACCCAAATCGCTTTTAAAATATTTCTTTACCTGTTTTAAAACCTTTTTGTAATTGGAACTATATGTCTATGACTAATGGTTTAGGAATTAGCCATTGGACACCGTTGAGACCGGACACCCTGTATAAGTAAATTTTACACTAAAAAAAATGTATGCTTTGAATTGTTATTTAAGAAGATGACAGTTTTAAAGCTTCTTTAATTGATAAAATTTTAAATTTCATAGATTCCTCTCAGAAATAAAAGAAATTAATAAAATTTTCTTATATTCTAAAACAAATATTTTAAAATCAATGTGAAATTTTGAAGGAACTGGCAGGAAAATTTTACCATCTTATATATGCTGTTTATTTGTCAGAAAGGGACTAAAATCGCCATTATTGGTAAATTTTTTTACGTCATACTTTTCAAATAGCAAATAAAAAATGTAAAAGTATTCTCTAAGTATAATTCTATTTCTAATTATTCTAAATATCTTTATTAATTGACAGTTAAAAATATAAGTTGTTTTAAGGTTGTTAAAAATGTTTTTTAAAAGGTCTTTTAAGTTCTCGGTCTGGCCAAATATTTCGATATTCGGCATACCGAATAGTTTGATATTCGGCCTAACCGAATATTCGGTAGTATGGCCGAATAGGCCGAATGCCAAATAGATGCCGAATATTTGTGCATCCCTAATTTTTACAGTATGTATGTTTTATGAGACCAATGCGTGGAAGACTTATTTGCGATAACTGCAGAAAGTTATCTCGTGGGAGATTTCTCGTCTGGCCAGAAATGTCCAGGATTAATCAAAGACAGCATTACACTTAATATTAATGGCTTTGTGGATCCTTAAGGAATTATATTAGGTATTTCATGAAGACTTAAGCATTAACACGTGGATTGACGCATAAAATAGGAAAAACTAATCATGCAATTATTGCATAAGTATATTTTTTTCTTGTGCCAGTTTCCCTATCTTCTCTCTCTGACTAATGTATTTAAAAAAATTTTTTGAACTTTCTTGTTCTAAAAAAAGCAGTATCCTAGATTATTATCTATTATGAAAATGAAAATTCTTTGAAAGTGTAATTCGTTATTTGAGTTAGATCTAAATTGTACCTCGTTAAATTCCATTTCCTGGGACAAAAGAAATCGCAAAAAATCTCAGGTAACTTATCTTCACTTTCTTTATTCGGTATGAACATAAAACTAAATGAATCTATAACAGAACAAAATAATCTATATTACGTAAAAAGAAGAAAAAAATACGACTCACCAAAATTTATTTAATGTACTTTGGTTTAAAATGCGAACACTTTTCATTTACAAATAACTAAACATATTAAGCCTGAATCAGAATTTAAAATTAAACAAGAGACATTTAAATTCAGACATTTAATAAACTAAATAAACGGTCAAGTGTAAGTATTTTAGTACAATAAATATATGAATTATTAACTGTATTATTAAAAAATATCGTTGCTAAACGAATAATAAGACTTATAAGAATAATAAAACTATACAACATAGGGTTGGGTACAGCTGTATATACTAGAAAAGTATGAATGGGAATATCATAAAAGTTCAAAGAGATATGAAGCCTAAATAATATCAAACATTGCAATTCTGTGTAACTATTTTTTTAATCTTATCCTAATCTGTTTATGATGAACTTAATTCGGTAGTCACAATAAAAGTAGTGCATATTTAAACTTCATTTGGCATTTCATAAAACTAAATTTAGCGTAGTAATAATCTTTTTTTTTCAATGTAGCTAAAACAAAACATTCGTTCAAAGTTCACATTTGGCATTGTGCTAAGTGAGATTCAAAGGAGGTTGTAAAGTTGCAATGCCGCCTTGGTCCGTGCCGCGTTTTTCCGGATAGTTTTTTAATTAACTTAAGACACGGGAGGCATATTGAGACATATGGAGTCAATGCACACTAGTCGCGAATCCCATATTATTTATGTGATTAATTCTAATTAAATTAGTTTTTTTTAACAATTTGGCGTTTATTGCTTTTATACTGTTACTGTGCATTGCATTACACAAATATGCCCATAAAAGTTGTTATCTAGTCTTTAATAGCCGATGGTATTATGTATGTCCAAACTGTGCGTGTGTTTTATGTTTAATATCTCGGCTAATTACCGACGATTTTTTTCGAAAATCATTATCAACGATTCTTTAATACTTCTGCTACGATAGGCACCTCCAGCGTTCCTCAATGCCTTTGCTGAATGCCCGAAAATTGAAATTTGTGTGTAACGGAAAAATGCGCTTTTCTCAAAACTATGTGACTACCTCTAATTTTTTTTCATAATTATAGTTTCAGTACATTTGGAAACACAGGGGGTTGGGACATATTTTTGCTGTACATTTTCGATATCTCTGAAAATATAATATCTAAAATTAAACGAAGTTTATTTTTGAGTTCAGCGTTACGAAAGCTTTCCCAAGATAACCCACACGATATACAAAGAAAGGATTTTTTTAAGCAACTTAATTAGCCCCTCTACATTTTTCCTATATATATTTATGAATGTTTAAACATCTATAAGTATGTGGATCAATAGTCTTTATTATTTTCCCCAATTTGAACTTTCCACGTTCCATAGTTCACGTGTAAAATGGCTATGACAGACAGACAGGCACAGGAGTGGTCTTATAATGGTTCCGTTTTTACTTTTTAAGTACGGAGCCCTAAAGACACATTAATGTAACAAAATAAATTACTGTAGACGTTCAAAGTTTATACAAGCTCCTCATCCGTACAAATGTAAATAAAAAACAAATCTATAGTTTACACATATTCACTTTCAAACTATGTATTTGAAATAATAATTCACCATGGTCACAATAGGACCCCATATTCTGGTAAAATTATGCATGCTTCGTTTAGGGGAGTTTTCTGTAGTCTTATAAGCCAACTTTCCAGAAAAATTCTTCTTTTATAATTATTGCAGTTAAATTTAATTATTTTAATGCTTTCGAAATCTGGGATGTGGTTGGTATCTATTGAATCAAAACTTGTTAAATATTCAATATAGATACCGACCACATCCCAGAAAATTTTACAAAGATTGGAACGTCTACAGTAATTTATTTTATTTTGTATTATTAATGGGCTTTTTTTCTTTTTTTTTTTATTAAATGTCTGATTTTAAATATACTTTGTTTCATTTTTCAATCAATTTAATGCCTATTTCAATGTTAGTCACACTTTACAGGGTGTCATCTCTTAACATTGTAATCGAAGCCATTTGAGTCGGAATTAGAAGTCTTCGCGGGCCGAAATTTCCAGGCCCGGGACCGGCCCAACTCATAAGAAAATCGGCCCGTCCCGATACAAAAATTAAAAGCTCGGCCCGAACCCGGACCGGTCAGTACCAAATAATATTGGCCCGACCCGGTAAAAAAATTAAAAATTCGATCCGAGACCGGCCGGCACGGAAAAAAATTAAAATCTCAGCTCGAGTGAATTTCTACAAAGCATTGATTTTTACTTCGATTTTGCTAAAAAGTTGCCTCGTACGAGGAGTTCTGACCAAAAATATTTATCTTAACTTTATTTTGTCATGTTCTTTTTCATCTTCATTTTTATAGAAGTATCGCAGGCTGCGATATTTATTTTTTAATGAATATCTATTTCTTGTATGTAAATGTTTCAGTTATCATTAATATTGTTAATCTATATTCCATGTAGTAAAGTGTTAAAAATCTAAAAAAAGCTATGAAGTAAAATCTTCTAAGACGGAATTGCATAGAAAAGAAAAAAAATGCGTTATAGACAAGTTCCCTTCTTAGCAAGTGTAAATGTATTATTTTTTTCTTACTTATTAGTATATTAATTTCGCATGGATCAACACGTTTTTTAATTTAAAACAGGATTCCGTCATAGGCAGGTTCTTTTTCTCACATTTTACTATATTTTTTATTTGTTTTAATAAGCGTAGAAATCTACTTAATAGTAGATTAGGTACTATAGTAGTTGGGTACTATAGTAGCTACTATCTACTATAGTACCTAATACTATAGTAGATAGTAGTAGGCCCGCGGGCTCGGGCTTCGGGCCACGGGCCAGCCCGTGCAGATCTCTGGTCGGCATAGCTATCTTTGTAAAAATCATGAAATTTAAATTTTTTATATGGTCCCTAAATCCTAAAAGTTATATTTGGAAAAACGATCTTTGTGCTCTTTATGTTATAACAAGTAAAACGAGAGGAAAATAAGTAAAAATAGTTTTAAAAGAAAACCCACACTTTTATAAAATTTCAATGTTCATCTTGAATATGACGCCTAATTTTTTGACTGTAATTCATGTTTTCTCCCAAACATTTTTATGTTAATTTGGCGTGTGGGCACCGAATTCGATTACAAAAAATTCACTGCTTTTTTTTACGCTTGATAAAAAGCGTATATTTACTGAAGTCAAGTATATGAAAAATGTATAATTTCAGCTTGTTTCTGTTTTAAGACAGGGCAACATGAAAAGCAGTGCACTGTAAAAAAAAAACGACATTTTTACAGTACAAAGTACTGATCATCTCACGCACAAACTCGATCACAGTTGAATGTACTGTATCTTTCTTTGGTTTCCTGACTATTTAAACATGGAAAATACAATAGTTGCGTAAAATTAACAGCACAATGTACTGGCAATTTGGACGCCAGTAGTTTGTGCTGTGGTCCAAATGCGTCCAAAATTGCCAGTACATTGTACTGTTAATTTTACGCAACTACGGTATTTTTCATGTTTAAATAGTCAGGAAATCAAAGAAAGATACAGTACATTCAACTGTGATTGAGTTGTGCTGGCAAATTTACAGTGGTTTTTTTTTTTTTTACAGTGTGCATATTTAAACTTTATTTGGCATTTCATAAAACTAAATTCAGCGTAGTAATAATCTTTTCTTTTTACATTGTAGCTAAAACACAACCCTTGCTCAAAGTTTAAACTTGGCATTGTGCTAAGCGCACTTCGAAAGGAGGTCGCAAAGATGCAACGTCGCCTTTGTCCGTGTCGCGTTTTTCAAGATAGGTTTTTAATTAACTTTTAAAGACACTGGAGGCGTGTTGAGAGATCCACTCAATACAAACTAGTCGCGAATGCATAGTATTTATGCGATTAATTATAATTAAATCAGTCTGTTTTTAACAATTTCACGTTTGTTGCTTTTATACTACTACTGGGCATTGCATTACACAAATATATCATTAGAAGTTGTTATCAGGGCTTTAAAAGCCGGTGATATATAGATTGCGCCGCCCCTGACATTATGTATATCCAAACAGTCCGTGTTCTTAAGGGATAATATCTCTGCTAATTACCAGCGATTATTTTCGAAAATCGTTATCAACAATGCTTTTATACTTCTGCTACGATAGGTACCTCCAGCGTTCCTCATCACCTTTTTTGAGTACTTGCAACTTGAAATTTGTGTGTAACGGAAAAATGCGCTTTAGTCAAAAACTATGTGACCTAGGGTAATCGCTATAATTTTCTTGCAAGGTTTAAATTAACGTCTACTACCTCTAATTTTTTCATAACTTTAGTTTCAGTAGATTCAGAAATAGAGGGGGAGGGGGGGGGGGCGAAATATTTTTGCACTACATTTTCAACGATATCTTTTAAAATATAATATTAAAAATTAAAAGAAATGTATTTTTTAGTTCAGCGTTACGTAAGCTTTCACACGATATACAAAGAAAAGATTTTTTTTCAAGTAACTTAATTAGGCCGTCTAACATTTTTCCTAAATATATTTGTGAATGTTTAATTATCTGTAAATTTGTGGGTCAATAGTTTTTATTACCTCCTCCAATTTGAACTTTCCACGCTCCATAGTTTACGAGTAAAATGGCTGTGACAGACGGACAGACAGACACAGGAGTGATCTTATAATGGTTCTTTTTTTACTTTTTAATTATAGAACGCTAAAAATGCAAAAACTCTTAGTAAACTGGTTCGTAATTTTTATGGTATTGCGGTCATCTTCTGCACACTATGATTAAATGAAATAGATCCTTTAATTGATAGTGGATCTCATAACCACTATCAACATCCATGCCTAAACTGAACCTATAACACCTTATGACTAGTAATCGGTAGTATTCTAAACATTAGACAAATAGGTACGCCGTATTCAGTAAAAGATACCACGTGTTCAAAAAAAGACAGGTTATTTTAAAATTTATATTATTTTATTTCTATTATTTATACATTAAATTCATAGTTTTTAAATATCATTCCGTTTCTCAAAATTTGCTATTTTCCCAAGTACAGGGTGGTCATAATTAAAGTGCACGTGTTTGAAGTGCTCTACAAGTTAAACTATTTGGAGTACTTTTAAAAGCTTTGGTATTTATACTTTTTAGAGTATGCGTATACGCGTTATGCAATAAAAATAATTAGTTTTAAATTTTACCGATAGAGGACGCTTAAAAGTTAGAGATGTTTTATGAGCAACTATTAACAAAAATAACTCATTTTAAATCAATATCTTTTTAGACAACACTATTCTTTCATAGCAGTGGTATAGGCTATCATTTTGATAAAAACACTTTATAATGTAAAATTTTCCATAAAAAAAACTTTCAAAATTTAGCTGGTAGGAAAATTCTCCATATTTCTTTTATGTATAGCGCCATCTGCCTTATTTTATTTTTAATTATTTTTTTCATCGCAGAATTTATTTCCGCATGTTCTCAACTGAATAAATACCAAATTTATTTTAAATATTTAAAATAGTTTACCTTGTAGGGCCCTTCATACGCGTGTACTTTAATTTTGGCCACCTGGAACAGTGCAGCAACCGATGCATTACATCACTTGTCATTTAAATAATCGGTCAAGTGCGAGTATTACTCGCGTACAGAGGGTTCCGTACGATAAATATATGAATTTGTAGCTGGGCATTACATTAAACAAATATATCATTAAAAGTTGTTATCTAGGCTTTAAAAGCCAATGCCGTCGCCCGTGTCTTTATGTATGTCCAAACCCTTCGTGTCTTTAAAGTTTAATATCTCGGATAATTACCGACAATTTTTTTCCACAATCATTCTCAACAATACTTTTATGCTTCTGCGACGATAAGTACAGACGTTGAAAAAAAAAAGTAAACACCCCCTACTAACTCCTCAACAAATTATCGTAGACAAAAGTGACTGGTACTGAACGATTGGAAATAAAGTCTACTTTTAAATGACGCATATAAAATTTGCTTAGGGAGCCATCTACATATTAAAACGAATCCAAACTTCATTTTTTCTCAATGGCAGTACCCAACAAGATATTTCAAATCTTCGGTTCAAACTATACCTTGACACCAAATTTCAAGTCATTTGAATGATAAGTTTTTGAATTATAAACATTCAAAATTTAATGCTTCTAATGTTAAATTACTTTTTCATATTTTTAATTATAACTTCTGAAATTATGATCCTAATTTTCTAATTTTTTGAGTAACAATAATACTAATATACCCAAACATAAGTACGTTGAATTTGAAATTTTTATAATTTTCTGATTTGAATTATGAAATTAATATTTAAAAAAATTATGAATTGCAACCTACGATTTTTTTGATGGATTCAGATTTATTAAGTCCTGCTTTATGGAAATCCAAAATTTCACATTTTTCTTCCAAGTAGTTTTCAAATTATACTTAAAAGACGGCAAAATTATGGTTTAGGGGGCCGTCTATGATTAGAAGTGAATAAATATTTTGAATTGTCTTACGCTATCCTGTAATCCAACAGGCTTGACTGCTTAAGGTGCCTTGATCAAGAAGGGAGCACTCGCGTCCTATCAGGCGGCTACTTCAGTCAAATGAAAAGACGCATTCGCTAATGCTAATCCTATGAAAGAAATTTATAAAGATATCTCGGTCACATTTCAATATTTTTAAATGATTTCTTTTGCATTGAATAGTTGAGATCGATCTGTACGCAGGCCGTTTTTTACTTTTTCGATTTTGATTGCAGATATTTTTTATGAGGATGCTTTTACTTTCCAAACCGGTTCTGAAAATGAAAGTGCCCTCATAAAAAATACCCGTAAACAAAATCGAAAAAGATAACAGCGGCTTTTGTACAGATCGATATCAGTTATTCAATGCAAAAGAAATCATTTAAAAATATTGAAATGCGACCGAGATATCTTTATAAATTTCTTCCATAGAATTAACATTGGCGAACGAGTCTTTTCGTTTGACTGAAGTAGCCTCTTAACAATCGAGTACCGAACTTCAATTTGGATACAGCACTTAAAATACGCTCGTTTTAAAATAATTAATTTCTCGGAAACTTATGGTACGAATTGCATAAAAATTTCTTTTTAGACTAATTGAAGGGTGTAGAGTTAATTTATGCTGTCAGAATTGTGTACTGCTATTGAAAAAAACAAAGTTATGAATCGTTTTAATATGTAGATGCCCCCCCCCCCCCCTAAGCAAATTTTATATACGTCATTTAAAAGTAGACTTTATTCCCAATCGTTCGGTACCAGTAACTTTCGTCTACGATAATTTGTTGAGGAGTTAGTAGGGTGTGTTTACTTTTTTTTTCCACGACTGTACTTGCACAATTTCGTACAGCATGTAGATATTTTTAGATAATTCATCGACAAAGTCTAAATCTTGTTACTTGCAATTTTTCAAAATCTTTATATATTTTTTTTTCCTTTTTTAAAAATGAAATGAGAAAAATTCAAAACATTTAAATCAAAACAATTCGACAGCTCAGTATTTTTGAAAATCATAATCCTAAACGGCGAAAATGAATTCAACTTCGCACTTTTCCATTAAAGACTAAACGTAAGGGAGAATTTTTGTTGATTTTCATTTTAATCTACTTTATTCCATTCTTAAGAAGCGGTAAAAGCTTTCTTATTCAACAACATTTTCAAAAAATATTTTAGGAAAAAAAAATTAGATCTCTGTTGGAATATTTCTTTTTATAAGACAGGGCTGCGAACTTATTAGAGACTAAGTGATAATTAAAAAATTCCTTTGATTGGATCATACATTTAACCAATTTTTAATATTTGTAATCTTACCACCCTTTTTTTTTTTTCAAAGAAAAAGCTTTATTGACGTTACACCGAGTACTAATACTTACTCAGAGTTTTATTAACATTACAAGTACATAGTGTGCATTGTAACTGGGTAAATATGTACAATATGCGAAAGGAAAAAAAAGAAAGAACAAACGAATGCGGGATATAATTTTAGATCTAATTGTTTCTTGCAAAAAAAAAAAAAAAAAAAAAAAAAAAAAAAAGAACAACAATTTTGATTACTATTTTTAGCTCTTTATAATCGCATCTAATTGATTATTGAACCAATGACCAAACGTCAGGTATTAAAGCATAGAAATTTAATAATATATGTAATTCTGTCCTATGATACTGTAACACGATAATTTTATTGTGAAGTTAAGTTCAGCATATACAAAAAACTGAAAAGACAAATTTTCATCAATTTCTAATCACTAGTTAGTCAAACATAATAATTGAATGTTGAGCCACTTGATATTTGAAAAAAAATCTTTAAGCGTGAAACACATAGTTTATGTATTTAAGAGTGCAATTATAAAAAATTCATATATCGAAACGGGTTCTTTTTAGTCTCTGTTAGAATCAACATTGTCGAAAAATTCCGAAGCATTTTTTTTTCATTCTGTATTTTTGAATATACATTACGAAAAAAAAGGAGAAAAATAAAAAAAGGTAAACAAGACAGAAAAATCATGCGTCAATCGTAGATTATGAAACACTTTCCAACACATTCAGGATTCTCTAACAAAGATTCCCAGTTTAATAAAGGTAAAGATGATATTAAAGTCTTCGATTTGATAAACGCGCAACATATTTTAAAACCTAATTTCAGCAATTACTATATCTAATGTCTGAAAAATATTTAAATTATTTTGTGAAGTTGTTTATATGATCGACAGATTTATATATAGACTACATAGTACAGTGGAACTTCGCTTTAACGAAGTCTCTATGTAACGAAGTTTTCTACTTAATGAAATTTTCTGCTGAACTTTGACTTTGGACGCCATTAAGATGTAAATCAATCTCCATAGTACGAAAAACATATTCTATATAACGAAGTTTATTCCGCTTTCGTGTATGTAAAGCATTCAAACAGAGAGATTGCTGATGCGATGGATATATGAATTTATTTCCGCAGATTGTATGAAAATGAAATTATTCATTTATTTAATGATTTCCATTCTTCTTGGTGCTAAACAAAACAATGTTTCTCACACTAAGTAAACACTTGCTATGGCTACTTTCTAACACAGATACTCTGTCTCTGACAGTGGGGGGAAGCCTTCGATACAATAAGAAGGGATTTCAGTTTCACGAAAATGTTACAGATGAATTGTTCGTATACGCGAAATTTTAATGAACAGTGTAATTTTTTTTATAAGAAACCTGTACAATGTTACAGACTTTTTTAAGAGAAGGGTCCAGATTACTGAAAAAAAAAGAGAGAGAGAGAAAAGTTACCCTACGCTTCATTTTTTGTGTACCTCTCTTTATTACGTGTTTTTTTAGACGTTATTCTAATTAAATTTTTCTCATATGGATATGTTACATAAAAAAAATAATTTACTATTCGAATTAAAATACATTATTCCAATATTTCCATTTTATGCGTATTTTTCATTTTATATGTATTTTATTATACAGATTTCATGAATTTAAGTTGATTTCTATTTAACGAATTTTCTTCCTAACGAAGTGTTTAGGTGTAACGATAAGACTTCGTTAAATGGAAGTTTCATTGCATATGCTAAAATTTAGTTCAACTGAGAAACGCATTAACACAGTTGAAAATTTCCTTTCAGCAGCTTTAGTCAATAAACGGAAATTAATTCTTTTGTGCAACCCTGTATATGATTTATAGAATTTATGGTACTTCTTAGTTATCCCGTCGACCAATTTCGCCAGATTATATAAATCGCCAAACCACTCGCCAAATTATACACATTGACATAATTTTTTTTATTTTAAAAAACGAAAGAACAAATAAATTAGTAAAACATTAATAAAAATACAAATAAAACGTCGAATTAATGGTTTTATTGGCCATTATTGGCATTTAATCTTACAATTAATTAATTAATGGCAACCATTATTGGCAATTAATCTTACAATTTGGCGACAGTAATTTGGTCAACGGGATAACTAAGAAGTACCGAATTTATACACAACTATGTAACCGAATTCTGTTGTATGTCATGTAAAAGAACGATAAGTGCCATGTACGCCATACTCTGAACTAATGATCTTGCAATGCACCACTGTGATATGTATCGATTAATTTCAATATGTTTGAAATAGTGTAACATTATTAGAATACACTGCAAACAATTTTTCTCCAAAGACTAATACAACGGAGTAATTTTTAGAGTCCCTGTAAACGAAATATAAATATTAAAGACTTTATTTTCAATACTGAACATGTCATAGAAAACATCTGTAATATACGCTGACTTCCAAAATTTAAACAAGTTGGAAATTGCACGTCAAACGTGGCAAATGTGGTGCGTTCGTACTATAACTAGTTTTATAAATATTTTTTGCACCGCATATTGTACTGAATGTATGTGCACTGCATAAGTGTATATCAATTTCATTCTGTTCGAAAGGCTGTAACATCATTAAAATGTACTTGAAATAAATTTTTCCTATTGGGCGTAATGCAACGGAAAACTTTTGACTGTCCCTGTCATTAAACTATACATCCAATTTTCATAAAATTTGAAAGGACTCGACAAAATTTTGTAAAAATTATATATTTAAAATTTCAGACCATTCGGTTGGGTAGTTTTTGCGCTGTTATATGCGGACGGACAGACAGACAGGCGGATAGACCGAACGACGACTATTGGTACTACATACTTATATAATTACGAAAGCACCTAGAAACAGTGGTCAGATGCTTTCGATTGTACACAGTTTGACAATTATCTACTGAAATTCTTGACGAATTATCCTTGAACTTCTAGGACGTAAAGAACATGTTTGACTGCATATTTTTCGGTGAAGATTTAATCACGGGGACAATTAGGGAGCCAACAATAAATTTAACAATAACTAGGGGGCTCGGCCCCCTACGAGCTACGCTCGCCAACCCCCGTCCAGACACCGTAGACTCTAAATGCACGCTAATTTGATCGGCTTTAAAAAGATTTCGAAAGATTGAATTATAATTTAAAAAACAGTGGCGATCTCTCTATAAACGGATTTCTATTCATTAATCTTTGATTGGGGAATTTTAACGCCAAATCCGTTGCGGTACTACTTGATTATCCCGTCGACCAATTTCTCCAAATTATATGAATCGCCAAACCACTCGACAAATTATACAAATTGACATAATTTTTATTTTAAATAACGAAAAAACAAATAAATTAGTACAACATTAATAAAAATACAAATAAAACGTCGAAATAAAAATAACTTGATGACGTAGACACGTGCAACAACATTTCAAAATAAGCTAATATAAAAGGAATTAAGTAAACAGAGTCTTTGTCTCCTGGTATTTTTTAACAAAGTGAAAAGAAAGCTCTTTTAAATGAGACATTTTAAATTAATCGTTTTTAATCTGACGTAATTTTGACCAAACTATTCTTTCTCTTTTTAATATTCACGTGAAAATACTTGTGTTAGAAATGAAATATTATTTGCGCTTTTCTAACAAAAATAGTTGAAAAGTATCCTCTTAAAATATCAAATAAATGTCTAGCGCAATTTCTAAATTTAAACCGTTTTGCAATATTATTTTGTGTTCATTTTATGTAATAACTGTAATGTGACGTAAATATGACGTAATTTCTCCTATTTAAGACTTCTAACGCATGTTAATAAATTTATTGTTTTACAAATTCCTTTCTCTCTTAAAATTCACGTGTAATTATAGTTTTTATGATGTAATTTTTAATAAGTTCCTGCTTTTTGTACATAATTATTTAATTCTAATTCCAAATATTTTTTTTTCTGTTTATAATAGTCACGTGTAAATAAATTTTTAATTTATTACACTTATGAATATTTTTTTTTAAGCAAACATTATTGTTGCCGCGGTTTATACAGTTGGCAACAGTTTAAATTAATATCACTTTCTAAAATCTGTAAAAAATATCTCTCGAAATGCTGAAAATTTGAATTTAAAATAGATATAAAACCTCGAAAAATGAGTCAAATTAAAAAAATAAATCAATTCTGCACACCGGGAAATTATAACGTATAAAATGAACTAAAAATTATTAAATTCCGATGCATAGTTTTTGCTACTATAAAACTTTTTTAGTGGAACGATTTTGTCCAACTTTAGCATTAAATATCTCTTAAAATAATTCTTCGATTTGAAAACTGTCTGCATCAGCGTGTTTATCAAACATTTCTGTATAACACTACCGATTTGCATATTTTTGTATGCATTATTTTTCTTAATATTAACGAAGAAAGACCTCCGGTCACAAAAAATTCAAAAACGGCGGCGGCGGCGGCGGCGGCGGCGGTGACAGCGGTAGTTACTTTTTTTTAGAATAGAGAGAAATAATATTTGCGACAAATCGTGCAAAAGAAAATCCTCAAGATGGCCTGTCACTGTAGCAAATAACTACCTGGGTCCTGTTTAACGTTTGTGTGCATTTGTAAAAGCATAGCACGCATATTCGTGAAAGTTTAACGATTCTGTGAAAAATTCAAATGTTTTTTGTTTATAGAACTAGGGGGCTCGGCCCCCTACGAGCTACGCTCGCCAACCCCCGTCCAGACACCGCAGACTCTAAATGCACGCTAATGTGATCGGCTTTAAAAATATTTCGAAAGATTGAATTATAATTTAAAAAACAGTGGCGATCTCCCTATAAACGGATCTCTATTCATTTCTCTTTGATTGGGGAAATTTTAACGCCAAATCCGCTGCGGTACTACTTGATGGAACAGATGTCATATTCGCCCCATATTGGCGCGATTTTTTCCGGTTGCCAATTTGGCGAAAACATCAACAGCATAAAGAACATAATCGGGTTACCACATCAAGCCCTTTGGCGCAAGTTAAGTACCCGTTGCCTATATGATATTGGCGACAGAAAAAAATCGCGCCAATATGGGGCGAATATGACATCTGTACCTATTTGATTATCCCGTCAACTAATTTCGCCAAATTATATAAATCGCCAAACCACTCGCCAAATTATACAAATTGACATAATTTTTATTTTAAATAACGAAAGAACAAATAAATTAGTACAACATTAATAAAAATACAAATAAAACGTCGAAATAAAAATAACTTGATGACGTAGACACGTGTAACAACATTTCAAAATAAGCTAATATAAAAGGAATTAAGTAAACAGAATCTTTGTCTCCCGGTATTTTTTAACAAAGCGAAAAGAAAGTTCTTTTAAATGAGACATTTTAAATTAATCGTTTTTAATCTGACATAATTTTGACCAAACTATTCTTTCTCTTTTTAATATTCACGTGAAAATACTTGTGTTAGAAATAAAATATTATTTGCGCTTTCCTAAGAAAAATAGTTGAAAAGTATCCTCTCAAAATATCAAATAAATGTCTAGCGCAATTTGTAAATTTAAACCGTTTTGCAATATTATTTTGTGTTCATTTTATGTAATAACTGTAATGTGACGTAAATATGACGTAATTTCTCCTATTTAAGACTTCTAACGCATGTTAATAAATTTATTATTTTACACATTCCTTTCTCTCTTAAAATTCACGTGTAATTATAGTTCTTATGACGTAATTTTTAATAAGTTCCTGCTTTTTGTACATAATTATTTAATTCTAATTCCAAATATTTTTTTTTTCTGTTTATGATAGTCACGTGTAAATAAATTTTTAATTTATTACACTTATGAATATATTTTTTAAGCAAACATTATTGTTGCCGCGGTTTATACAGTTGGCAACAGTTTAAATTAATATCACTTTCTAAAATCTGTAAAAAATATTTCTCGAAATGCTGAAAATTTGAATTTAAAATAGATATAAAACCTCGAAAAATGAGTCAAATTAAAAAAATAAATCAATTCTGCACACCGGGAAATTATAACGTATAAAATGAACTAAAAATTATTAAATTCCGATGCATAGTTTTTGCTACTATAAAACTTTTTTAGTGGAACGATTTTGTCCAAATTTAGCATTAAATATCTCTTAAAATAATTCTTCGATTTGAAAACTGTCTGCATCAGCGTGTTTATCAAACATTTCTGTATAACACTACCGATTTTCATATTTTTGTATGCATTATTTTTCTTAATATTAACGAAGAAAGACCTCCGGTCTCAAAAAATTCAAAAACGGCGGCGGCGGCGGTGACAGCGGTAGTTACTTTTTTTTAGAATAGAGAGATGCAGAATTTTTAACAAAATTTAGTACCACTTTCCGAAAACTTGAAAACGAACAGTAGAAAAAGTATACTAATTAAAACATGAATATGTCGAATACTGGATGAGATATATGCATTCGTATAAAATAATTTTAAACTGCGCATGCGTGAAAAATTCCAAGCTTTTTATTTCATAATTTGGTAGTCAGCTATTTAAGGCAACTTCTGAAAAAAGTCCAGTAAAATATCGCGAAAATTCAGAAAGATAGGAGCGATATACTGAAATGCCTTCTAAAAGTAGCTTTATTATAAGAGATTTTCCAAAATTTGTCATTCAGCTCACTGTATCTTTCTGAGTTTTCACAATATTTGACTGAGCTTTTATAGGGTAATTCTAGGATAGATGGCCATAGAGGAGAGATGGCAAGTCTAAATATTTAAAAAATTATACCATATATTGCAGAAAATCTTTGTTCGTAAGAAATAGTTCAACGTGTTCATTCATTGCGAAGTGCAGCTGTGTTTTTCAATTATAAAAAGAAAGTGTAATTTTAATGTTTATTTAATTTAATGGTTGGATATTTTTGTTGAGTTAGGTATCTGAATGTTTTACGGCACCTATGTTATATTTCTTTTTAATATAAGGACTTTTAAGGCACGTATATAATCCAATCTTTGTTTCTAAGCCCAAAGCAAAGACGTACAATGGCGGAATGATGCTATAAATTGGGTGGCAATCTGTGAATCGATTTTAGGAGAGATGGCCACATCAAATTGAGGAGAGATTGCCACCTATAATCAATATTTCAAAATTATACGGAGTGAGGATTTTAACTAAATATAATTATTTTTAAAATAATTATATACTTTTCAAGTTTATAATTATAGTAATTGATACAATTATTTAAATTTTAACTAATATATATATTTCGATAGCAATAATATAATAGGGCCTAACGATGTATTTTTGTTTCAGAAAATATTGAAAAACTTCGGAAGCGTTCATTCCAGAAAAAGAAAAGGTTGATAAATAAACTTAAAATCGGGAAATTATCTAACATAAACGCAAGAAAAAAACAAAAACATGACACTTCCAGTAGCGAAGAAGGTGAAATAGATTTGAAATTATTAGATTCTACCGATTCCGAGGGAATAGAATTGGATGAGGATCACTGTGTTGGTTGTGGAGAAGAATACAATACCACAACCAAAAAAAAATTGCTGCATACAATGCATAAGGTGCCAGAAGTGGTTCCATGAAGCATGTACAAACCATCAAGATCTTTGCCGAAAATGTGGTAAAATTTTAGGAAAAGAGAAGGATTGAAATTATACTTCAAATTTTGTTTATTCAAATTTTATTCACTGATTTTCCGTTATATAATTGCATCTTTACAAATTTCTATGTGTTTTTCATGATTAACTACATGTGTTATTTTTACTATTTTAACTTCATTTTTTTCTTTCTCATATTGGATGGCCATCTCTCCTCGGCTTGAAGTAGAGATGGCCATCTGCCATTTTAATTTCAATTTTGTTTCCCACTTTTTGGTCTCGATATTAAATTTTTTTGTCCAAAATATGATGAGTATCTGTATGAGATTTTCAAATATGCATCAGTATTTCTTGTATTTGCATTCTAAGAATTTTTATTTCAATCTTTAAAAACTATGGCCATCTATCGTAGAGTTACCCTATAAGTTGCTCTAAATAGCCGACTACTAAATTATGAAATAAAAATTTCGAATCTTTCACGCATGCGCAGTTAAAAATCATTTCATACAAATGCCCATATCTTATTAAATATGATTTTACATTTTAATTGCAGTATACTGTTTCTACTGTTCTTTTTCATACTTTCAGAAAGTGGTGTTAAATTTTTTTGAAAACTCTTATCCTATAAACAAAAAATACGAACTTTTCACAAAAACGTTAACACCTGCACGAATATGCGCGCTATGCTTACACAAATTCACACAAACGGTATAATGCAAAGGTATACATACAACTGCACACAAACACAGAAATACCGGACCCTCATAGTCATTTGGTATAGTTACAGACCATTTTAAGCATTTTTTGTTACATGAGTGATCGCAAACATTATTTTATTATTAGATTTATTTTTGGCCCTCTAATTGTCACTGCGACTAAATCTTCACTGAAAAATATGAAGTCAAACATATTCTTCACATCCTCTAGGTTCAAGGATAATTCGTCAAGAATTTCAGCAGATATTCGACAAAACCTGTACCATCGAAAGCATCCAGTTACTGTCCCTTTAACGTTTGGAGGCCACTGTATGTCAAGTACATGGAAATCCAATTATATTTACAATTTACACGGATCAGAGTATGAACAGACAAACCGAATTCATAAAACCTTATCTACCATGTTAGAAAGTGTTTAAAAAGGGGATCTTAAATATTCGTAGGTTAGATTAAATTTTAAAACTCATATTCTGACATTTCTGATACTCTGTTATCAGCAATAATTGATATATTTATCGAATGGTGGATGGATAACTTTACAACAGAATGGTTATATTCTTAGATTCTTAGTTGTTATACGAGGTAAAATCCGTCAAATTTCGACGCCAGAAATTTTTTACAAAGAAACTATTACATTGATTTATAATAAACCTACAGAATTAATTGCATTCAAAAATACATCTTACATTGTTTATTCTAAGTCTTAAAACAAATATTATTTTAACCTAAAGTTACCAAAATACTATTTCCATAAACTCCCAACTGTTCAAATTATTGAAAAATTAAACTTTATTCGCATAAGTAATCAGAAAAATGTAATCAAGATCAGTAATTATGATGAAGTTATCAATTGAGGATCTTATGCTTGGTATTACGAAATGAAAAATAATCAAAAATTATTCCACTTTGACATAATCATAGAATTTTTTTCCTCGTGAAATCTAAACCTACACTGTAAAAAGAAATTTGTAGCTCTACATATGCAAAGTTACATGCTTACTAAACTTTAATCTGTATTTGTACAAAAAAAAGCTGTAAATTTACAAAACTAGTTTTTGTAAAGCTACAGAAATCTGTAGATTTACAAAGGAATCTGCTAAAATTTCAATAATCTTACTTAAATTTTATCTGCAACTCTGGTTGCAGTTACATGAAAAGTTCTGGGCACCCCAGTTTCCTAAACAATTCTTAGTAACCTTATAGATTTTTTGATTTTCGGTGCAAAAGTGTATCTGTTACATGGATTTTTGTTGTTGCCGTTACATAAAAAGTTCAAGGAATCCCAGTTGCCTAGAAAAACTGTAGTAACTTTACAGATTTTTTTTTTTTTTTACAGTTTAGTGTCATTTTCATAGTCTCAAAATTTACATACGCGCCAGCATTCACAATTTAAAAAAAATTTTAATAGGTTATTAATAACGACGATAGGTTATTAATAAAACGAAATAGGTTATTAATAAATATATTTCCAAACTTGGAGTCGCGTTTGTCAGCTACAACTTTGCAGGTGAACATTCGAATTCTTGACTCGAGATTCTAATCGCAATACTGGTGAGTAAAAATTCCAGAAATTCCTGTCTTTTAGACACATTCATGGTAAAATATTTAGTTTTATCCAGGAAAATTATAATTTTCTTTTAATATGACGTCATTTTCACTCATTGAAGCATTTTGCCTAGCGTCTCAAACTCAGTGTCGGCCAAAGCCATCATATAAGGGCTTTAGTATCGACGGAATGAAAAATATTGAAATATAACAGTTTTACAAGGAAAATTGGGTGTTTTTTAAAACGTAACGTCATTTTCTGTTTACATTTAAAAAAGTTATTAATTTCAATGAGAAAATGGCATCAATAAAGATAAATAAACCCGATTATTTCTCTGTAACAGTAGAGGTAATCGAATTGTTGTTATTTTGAAGAATTTTCATAAAAACTTTTAAAAGCAAATATAAGAATAAAAATAGGAATTTTTAAAAAAGTAGCTAGTATGGGTACATATACAAATGAACAGCTTTTATTTAAAAAAATTGTTAGAAAAATTGGTTCAGTAGAAAGCTTAGGGCAGATGACTAAAAAAACAGCCTTGTGTTTTAAATATATATAGATTTTAAATAGTTATAAAAGCATTTTTATTCTGTATTTAGAATGAGTTTCTCAATGTTGACGAGTCTTTAAATACATTTTAGTTAATCTTTAATGCTGAATATAAAGAACTGAAAATTTATATTTAAATAAATGAAGCATAGAATAAAAGAGTAAAAATCTGGAGTTTGTCCTTTTTTGTTTTTTTAATCTTTTGAAAAACAACAAAAAAAAAAAAATGTATAAACAAACATTTTTTGTTGGCTTTGAGAACTGGAAACATAACTTTGCATTCTCATATTATTTATTATATTCAAAATTATTCGAATATTTTTAAATCATACCGAATACAGCTTTTTTGAAAAAAAAAGTTTCAAAATGTCGAAACCAAAATAACTTGGCGATTCAGTATTTTTTTTTAAAATCACAATCCTAAACGGTGAAAATGAATTCAACTTCGATATTTTGCATTAAGAGCTAAAGATGGTAAGAGAGGAATTGTGTCATTTTATACTTTAATCTCATTTATATGCTTTTTCTTTATTCTTATCTTATGAAGTGATAAATGCTTTCGTATTCAATAATATTTTGAACCGAGAGTTAGAATATATCTCCTTTAGAATATTTCCTTTTAAAAGAAAATATTTCTTTTTCATTGGAGCTTGGTGAATTAACTGAAAAATTTATTTGATTTTACCATAAAATGTAACTAATTTTTAATGTATTCTTTTTTTACTTTACTAATTTAACTTTACTTAACTTTTTTTTCTTTACTTTACGCGGAATACTTAATCAGAGTTTTATTAAAACTACGCGTAAATAGTGTGTACACAAGTTCAGTAAGTACAAGACACGAAAAAAAAGCGGAAAAGGATATGCATTTAATGTTTAACTATTTTTACTTTACGCGTAGTACTTACTCAAAGCTTTATTAAAATTACGCAAAAATAGTGTGCATACAAGTTCAGTGAGTACAATACACGAAAAAAAAAAAAAAAAAAAAGCGGAAAAGGATATGAAGTTTATGCTTAACTTTTTTTACTTTACATGGAGTACTTACCTAGAGCTTTTTTTAAATTACGCATAAATAGTGTGCACACATGTTCAGTAAGTACAATATACGAAAAAAAAAACGGAAAAGGAAAAGGAGTTAATGCCTAACTAAGTTTACTTTACGCGCGGTACTTACTCAGAGCTTTATTAAAATTACGCGTAAATAGTTTGTGCATAATTTCAGTAAGTACAATACACGAAAAAAAAAAAAAACCCGGAAAAGGATAAGAAGCTAATGCGAGCTATACACTAGTCGCCAAACTTTTGGGGAAAACGCTTTTTGAAGTTCGATGGCACAAATGTTTGCACTACATTTTTCTTACGAATATATAAAAGTTATATATCACTGAAAAGATAATTTAATCCGGAATATGATACATACAGTTTATTCAATTTTAATTATTGTATAAAAAGTTACAGCTAACTGGTCAGAAAAAGGCCGAAAAGATTGGTTTGGTTGATGGTGATGGTAAGTATTTTCATTTTACTTGAATGTAGCCAATGCACATGGATGTTTGGAGTGACATATAGATATAATTCTGTTTGATAATCAGTCAATCAAGCTTAGGGTAGGATTTCAACTATTGATATCATGTACTAACATTGATAAGAGGACTTTTTCACAGTGTTTTATCATTGGTATCAAATTGGTAAAGTTTTAAATTTGTAATTAAGGGTGTCTTAGGACTCTTAAAGCTTCAAAATTTTCAAAATTTTAATTTTTCTAGATATTAAACTCATATCCTTTCTGAACATTTTGATATAATTGTTTCCTTGAAATTCCCATTATTAGAAGTTATGGCTTTTAGAATTACACCCGCTCAATAGCTAAAGTGGCGTTTCCGAAACTTTGAAGTCATTTTTCTCCAAATGACGTTTTTGGGCATATCTCACAAACTTCTGAATCTTTTTTCATGAAATTTTCAAAACATATGTTTCATGTTAGTTTGTATAAACTGAACCTAAAATTTCCTTTTTATTGTTGAAAAAAATATTTTTTTAGGTGATTATACTGTTAAAATGTTCAAAATTTTGTATTAGCTAAATACAACTTTGTATTAAAAATGTAAAAATGCTTTAAATACAATTTTTTTTTAGGTTCAGGGTAATTTTTATAATCTGAAGTATAAGTAGGCACTACAGTTATCATTTTAGTTGCAATATTTATTTTGTAATCGTGCGCATAAGCTGTTATATCACTTTTCTGCTCGTCAAATATCCGGCAGTTTGGGGCCCCCTGTAAATGCTAATTCTGCATCTTGAAATCTTTTGAATACATAAAATGAAAGAGCATACTTATATCTTTTATCCCAATAAAAATTGTGTTTTAAAATCATATGCATTTTAAGATATTAAATGGTGAAAATTGTCTTTTTTTTTTCAATTTTAAGAGTCCTGAGACTCCTTTAATGAGCAAGTAACACATAATGAAATTATGAAATTAATATGCGAAAATATAACATAACCACGAACGAAAATATACAATCACCTCTTTCGAGTTACCCATGGTTCCGAAAAGCGTTCCTTTATCGTTAGAGACTCCGGAAAAAATATATTTTCGAGATTTAACGCTTTGAGGTCTAAGCCCGAGTGTCACTCGGGTAGCAGTTTTCGGTGAAGCGAACTAAGCCCAAGAGTCTCTAGGGATCAATTTTTAATTCTCTGAATTATAAAAGTACCAACTATATACGTCCGCGGTTTTTTCAGCTATTATCTACGAACCTTTTATTTAAAAAAAATATATATGTCGCAGTTCTAAACAGAAGTAAGTATATGAAAATATCTAGAATCGGAGCTTAACTCTAACTTATTGTGACCTTTGTGGCGTTGCTCTTTGTGCAAATTCGCGCTTTGAAATGTACCACACAAAAGCAAATTTTACTAAATAATGTTTGTATACAAATAAAACCCCTTTTCAGATATCTGTGCAATATTTGGGTAAGTTTTTATTCAAATCTATGTAAAATTTTATGTTAAAAAATGATGTTTTCTTATGTGGAACTTTTAAAAAATATGTAAAACATACTTTTTTCGATAATTTCTGATTAAATATTAATTTTCAGTACAGTTAAATCGTTCCTGCGATAATAATGTTATTACAATTCTGTGTTTTAACAATAATTGCTGGAAGTGCGTTTCCTGTTCTTGTAAATATATTTTAAATTTAACTAATTTTTTTGCCTATTATTTGGTGTTTATAAATCCTATTGATCATATACAGGGAAGCACAAAAAAGTTCGAGTGCATTTCTGTTTATTGACGGAAACTGCTAAAGTGGAATTTTCAACTGTGCAGTGCATTTCCTAACTCAACTACATTTTGCCATATTATGTAGTACATATACAAATCAGGCTGTACATTTTTCAGAATTTTGATGGTAATTCCTGACATTGTATAAAATGCGTTACGCGTATTGCAAATTGTTTAATTAGCCATACATCATCTTTCCCCTTATTATACGGTGGATTTTGGTTAAACTATTCTGGAAGCATTGAGAATTGTTACATAATCTATGCTTAACTCATGGTTTTACGTTCTTGTTTAAATTTCAAGTTAAAAAACAGTATGAACATGTACAGTCGTGGAAAAAAAAAAGTAAACAACCCCCACTAACTTCTCAACAAATTATCGTAGAAGAAAGTTACTGGTACCGAACGATTCAAAATAAAGTTTACTTTTAAATGATATAGATAAAATTTGCTTAGTGAGGCATCTACATATTAAAACGAACCATAACTTTGTTTTTTTCAATATCAGTACACAATTCTGACATCATAAATGAACTCTACATCCTCCAATTAGCCTAAAAACAAATTTTTATGCAATTCGTACCATAAGTTTCCGAGAAATTAATTATTTTAAAACGAGCGTATTTTAAGGGCTGTATCCAAATTGAAGTTCGGTACTCGATTGTTAACTCAGAGAGCCCCCTTCTTGATCAAGGTACCTTAAGCAACACTCAAGCAGTCATTGAAGCATGTTTGATTACAGGACAGCTTAAGAAATTTCAAAATATCTAGTCACTTCTATCATAGACGGTCCCTTAAACCATCAATTTTCCGTTTTTTAAGCATAATTTGAAAACTACTTGGAAGAAAAATGTGAAATTTCGGATTTCCATAAAGCAGGACTTAATAAATCTAAATCCATAAAAAAATTGTAGGTTGCAATTCATAATTTTTTCGAATATTAATTTCATAATTCATAAATCATATCATAAAATTATAAAAATTGCAAATTCAACGTATTTATGTTTGGGTATATTAGTACACATTATTGCTACACATTGCTATTACTGCTACACAAAAAATTAGCACATTCGGAGCATAATTTCAGGAGATATAAATAAAAATATGAAAATGTAATTTAACATTAGAAGCACTCAATTTTGAATGTCTATAATTCAAAAACTTACCATTCAAATCACTTGAAATTTCGTTTCTAGGCATAGTTTAACCCAAAATTTGAAATATCTCGTTAAATTTGAGAATTGCCATTGGAAAAAGTGAAGTTTGTGTTCGTTTTAATATGTAGATGGCCCCCTAAGCAAATTTTATATACATCATTCAAAAGTAGACTTTATTTCCAATCGTCCGGTGCCAGTAACGTTCTTATACGATAATTTGTTGCGGAGTTAGTAGGGGGTGTTTACTTTTTTTTTTTTTCCACGACTGTGCATGCATGTACGAATGTACAAATAAGTCACTTCGGTGCAAACATCTTTATTCAGCGATTTAGCATTTTATTTTATTTATTTATGTATTGTACTTTTTTAAATAACGGATTTCTAAATCTTCATTCTTTCGAGTAAAGGTTTTTATACAAATGAAAATAAGAAAGACTCAAAATGTATGATTCAAAAGAGCTCGACAACTGAATCTTTTTTAAAAATCACAATCCAAAATTGTAAAAATGAATTCAACTTCGCATTTTTCCATTAGCAACTAAAGAAGATGACAAGGGAATTTTATCGTTTTATACTTTATAATCTCATTGATATGCTTTTTCTCTATTTTTATAAAGTGTAAATGATTTCGTATCCAACAATATTTTAAATGAAAAGTTATATATTTTCTGGAATATTTCGTTTTCAAAAGAGGATTTCGGAATTTCATTGCAGCATTGGTGAATTAATTGAAATATTTATTTTATTTTAACATTGGTGTTGTACAATGGTGAGGTCCAATACAATGGTGTTGAACAAGATTCAAAACAATATTAGTAAAACATGATGTTATAATTGAATCCTGAGCATGATGTTATAATTGAACCCTAAAAATATGCAATTCTGTACCTACATATAGGGTAAGTCAAAATGAAAGCATCAATTTCAAAGGTTTACTACGCAAAATGTAATCAATGTATTTATTCAAAATATACTTACACGTAGAGGTATTATAATCAAGTTCTGAATGTACTCCTCACAAATGTTCAATATGCGTCATTTTTTATACGGCATACATCAAGTTTGTATTATAATTCTTTCCAAATCTTGTACAGTTTGCCTGTATCGATGTTGGCGATACCAGCTGTGATATACGGGCTTTCAAATCAGACATGGCCGTTGGACCTGAAGGCACATTATGCCTGCAGGTCTAACGTGATCTTTTATGAACCCCACAAAAAAAATCGCATGGGGTAAGATCTGGAGATCGTGGTGACCAAGGCAACGTGGTGGCCAATGGCGAATATAAAATTACAAACTACTATTCGTAACTTGTGTATATTACCTTTTAATGTTTGTATGTTTTTAATAAATACATTGCTTGCATTTTGCGTAGTAAACCTTTGAAATTTGGGCATTCATTTTTACTTAACCTGTACAATTCTGTTACAGAATAATATTATGTACAATTATATTATTTAACATAGCACATTTTTGGCCATTTTACCGTTAAGCAATGTTGTGACATTGTTATTTAATACTTCATAAAATAATAGCTATGCAAAATATAATTCTATTTGAATATCTTGAATATTTATATAATTAATGCAATAGAAAGAAGAACGAAAAATCATACATCAGACATAGATTATGAAACAGATTCCAACACTAACAAAAAAATTTAAGAAATTTCATTTTTTCATTTAAGGGAATAAGATATCTAAATGATGAATTTTTAAAACTCTATACCACTAAGCATAACTCTATACCACTGAGGTAAAAGCACTTCCAGCAATTATCGCTCACAGTCAGTCCTGTAAGCGAATTCTGTGTGTCCCTGTATGTGAAGGATAAATGCTACGCGTTTCATAATGCAGGGTGTATCAGGAATGATCGTTCAAATTTGCTGAGGAGGTAGAGGAAAAAAAAATAAGGTTCAAATCTTCCTTAATATTATTACTTCTTTTGACTAAAACAGATATGCGCTTTTTTTCTATAGCCAGTATTCTCTTTAAAGGTTCCCAGATGAAAGAAATTTTGCAGACTCTAAATTCTTTTGAATTGTCTTTTTTAGGGCCCCCTATAAACGTGAGGAAAAGTTGGAGCCTAAGATTCAAAACTTTTAGGCCCCATTTTTTTATTCAAATGTTTTTAAAATATGCTTTTTAATCTCGTTGGGGTCCCCAATAAGGTTCAAAGCTTCTTTAATACTATTACTTATTTTGACCAAAACAGATATGCACTTTCTTTCTATAGCCAGCATTCTCTTTAAAGGTTTCCAGATGAAAGAAATTTTGAAGGCTCTAAATTCTTTTTGAATTGTCTTTTTTAAGGCCCTTTAGAAACGTGAGGAAAAGTTGGAGCCGAAGATTCAAAACTTTTAGGCCCCATTTTTATTATTCAAATGTTTTAAAAATCTGCTTTTTAATCTCGTTGGGGCCCTCAATAAGTTTTAAAACTTCCTTAATACTATTACTTCCTTCAACCAAATGTGCTTTCTTTCTACAGTCACGATTCTTTTTAAAGGTACCCAGATGAAAGAAAATTTGCAGGCTCTAAATACTTTTTTAATTGACTTTTTTGGAGACCCCTATAAAACTGAGGAAATGTTGGAACTCAAGATTCAAAACTTTTAGGCCCAATTTTTATTATTCAAATGTTTTAAAAATATGCTTTTTAATCTCGTTGGGGTCCCCAATAAGGTTAAAAACTATCTTAGTACTATTACTTCTTTTAACCAAAACAGACATGTCTCTTTTTTCTATAGATACCATTCTTTTTAAAGGTGCCCAGATGAAATAAATTTTGCAGGCTCTAAATACATTATAAATTTTCTTTTTGGGGGCCCTTCTTAAAAGTGAGCAAAATTCAGAACTCAAGATTCAAAACTTTTAAGCCTCATTTTTTTTTTCAAATGTTCAAAAAATATATGCTTCTTAATCTCGTTGGGGACCCCAATAAGCGAGCATCTATGTGCATTGCATATGCCACCTATCCCCTTATGTTCGACCTGTTTCATTTTTAACATTTCATTTCTCTTGGTTGGGTAAATTACTTATGTTAACTATACATAAATTATATTGTGTATTTATTTAATCTACTAGCAGAGCTTCGCCCGCTTAGCTGGTTGCTTCCGTGGCGTAAAGCCGTTCCGGATATTCCCGCTTCGATCTTGAATCAAACAATCATTGAATTAATGTATTTTTTTTTTCGATAAAAGTGACAGTGTCCAGATAAAAGTGAAATTTTCCAGCATCGTAGCTCACGTTGCTGCAGGAACAAATTTGTTATTTTCCCACTTCAGCTTAATTATGTCAGCAGCGAAATCTACTGGATAATTTTTCGGTTTCAGAAAAAAAATGTCAAAAAACTCCGCAAAACGCAAAAAAAAAGTGTAAAAATCTTATAAAAAAATGGGCAAAAATTCAAAAATCGCTGAGAGAAAATTGATTTTATCGAGCCAAAAGATTGAAACTGGAATGTTAAAAAATCGCCGTCAAAGACAAAAATATGCTAAAAATCACATAAAATGTTCGTAAAAAATTTAGAAATTTCTATGGATATATTTTCTATATTGAGCTAAAAGACTGAAACCTGATTCCTTTTAGGGATGTCAAAAATCTGCGCCGCAGATGGCAAAATTTACTATATTGGGCTAAAAGGTTGAAATTGGGTTCCTTTTACACTCTCTCTCAAGAAAAAAAAAGAAAGAAATCAGTAAATTGAAGGATTTTTTCCGCAACTTTTTTTTTCGTTCAAACACGCACACACACACAAAAAAGCTTTGATTTGATTTGCTCATTTTCTGTGAAAATATAGAAAATCACCAACCTAACGTAAAAATTACCTAACATCCTTACTAAATATAAAGATGCATTTTTGTCAAATCAAATCACCGGAGTGTTCCGCCAACTTTCCTGCATTGTACTTTTCTCTATTGGAAACTGAACTTTTACGCATGACATTTTTCCTTCATAACACGAAGAAGTCGCGAATCAAAGATCAAAACTTCTAGAAATTTTCCTTTCTAAAGACGAAAATTTCTTCAAATGTGAGATAAAATCTCTTCTAATCACAGGGGTCTTAAAAAATGAAAAAAAAAAAAAAAAAAAAAAAAAAAAAAAAAAACGTTCGTGAAAAATTCAAAAATCGCAAAGGACGAAATTTAGTGCATCGGGCTAAAAGACTGAAACCTAATTCCTTTTACTAATGTCAAAAAATCAAGTCGGAATGCAAAAAAAAAGTTAAAAATCACATAAAAAATTTGCGAAATATTTAAAAATCGAAGAAGACTACTTTACTATATTCGGCTAAAATGGAAAGATGGATTGAAAATAGATTCCTTTTATGAATGTGGGGAAAAAAGCACGAAACTCGAAAAAATACAAAAAATAACGTAAAAAATTAAATAAAAAAAATTCGAATCAAAAAATTTAAAAACCTGTTTCGAGGTGCATAACTTCAGGCATACAGGTAACCGTCCTGTCAAATTCTGTCCTGAACAGAAAAACATCTGGTCAGACAAAGAAATTGTGAATATTTTCTGCTTAAAGAAAATCTGTCTGGGCCAGAAAATTGAAAATACAAAAATGACTTCCATATTTTTTATTTATTTATTTTGTTTATGAGCAATACTTAGCAGTTTATAACATTTGTAAAAGGAATTCAGTTTCAAACTTTTTTGCCAATTTTTGTCCTCTGCTGTTTTTAAAATTTTCAAGAATTTTTATGTGATTTTTAGCTTTTTTTTCACTTTTCTGGTAGTTTTTTTTAATATTCTAAAAAAAAAACCCGGTTTCAATCTTTTTGCCCAATATAAGTAAAGTTAGATCTCTGTGAACTTCGAATTTTTAATGCAATTTTTGGCGTTCTATCGTGCTCTTCGGCGATTTTTTTGACTTTTTTTCCTAAATGGAAGAATTCTCAGTTAAATTTGCAAGTCCTTTGATTAAATTCACGTTGCAAGAATATCAAATTTGTTCCTGTAGCAACGTGAACGAAATGTTGAAAATTTGAATTTAATCTGGATCGAAGTATAAAAAATTATTAAAATCTTCAAGGTTCGTATGATTCGAGATTGGAGCGGACATAGCCCCTATGAGTGTACGTTGCCGAAAGCAGTGCAGCCCAACTACAAATTCGTTCAATTTTAAGTTCGTTTTGGAAAATACGACCAGTGAAACTCCGCTGGTGTTGTTACAAAATGGAACTCGGGTGGAAAATTAAATATAGATATTTTTCTAAAATCTTAGAGGGGGGGGGGGGGGGGCTCAGAAGACCTTGCTACGGCCCTGCTATTAGCTCACACGCTCGCTATATATATCTTGTTCAAATTTTCAATCGTTAATAAAATACTTATTATTCATCCAATCAAACTCAAATAAATTTTTTTAAACTTGTAGTGGATAACACTTGATGCTAATCCAGTTTTTTCAAATATTAATTCATTAATTAAATTAAATTAATTAATTTTCAATAATCAAGAGAGCCCCCTTCTTGATCAAGGTATTTTAAGACCGAGAGAGCCCTCTTCTTGATCAAGGCATTTTAAGCGCCACTCAAAAGGAAAGAAGAATGGGAGAAAAAAATTGTCTTATTGACCTAAGTAGGAATTGACTTGAAATATTTTTTTATATTACTTGTTTATATTACTTACCTATTTTTTTTTATTTACTTGTATTGATGACTTTTAAGTTGGGTTTAACTGTTAGTTCTTATCTATAAACACTGTTTTGATAAGATTTATAGATGTCCATGATGGTTAGAGTTGCAGTAAAGGCAGAGATCCACAATACATACACAACTTCCAGGTTGTATAATATTTTAACGGAGTTTCTGACTGTAAAATAGTCAATGAAACATCGTCTTCATTTTGAAAGACCTATCCAATGACATGCCACTCAATAGGGTGCGTAAATTTTTTTTTTCGTTTGTACAGCCATTTTGTATTTTACGGCCGCCATTTTGAATTTATAAAAATAAAACATAGCCTATAACCATTGGGCCGTTAAAACGAATCGATAGAGACCTTATTCATTAAAATCCATTTAGCCGTTGGGATATTTTGAGGGTATAAAGAAATCCACATACACAGATACGCGTGAAACACATAACCCTTCTTTTCAGTCGGGTAAAAACAAACACAAATCTGATTAAAATGAGACAAAAAATACTCTGTTTAACCGTTACAATTTTCTTAGCTGAATTCAAACCATAACGAAATATAATTTTAAAGTTTCGGTGAAGAGGAACGAGTGTATTTTTTCTTCCAGCTTCTGAGCTGTTCGTTTCATGTAGATTCAAAATTGATATAAATTAATTCATCAACGTTAAATTCATAAATACCATATTCCACAAGATACTTTTCATTTGAAAAATGTTCTTTCAGTTTCTTTTTATATTTTTTCATACTTTTATAATTTATATCCTAGTAAATACTGCTGCATGCTACTTTAGTTATAAAATAATGCTGTGTAAATAATGTATATATGTTATATATATAATAAATATTGTAGTTTCTGACGAAATTTTACCTAAGGAATTTACAAATCCGACTTACGCAAAAGTTTACGGAACACATTACTTACGTAATTCGGGGGATGCCTGTATATGGTATTCTTTAGTTTTGTTTTTTAGCTTAATCAGTTTAAAATAAAAAGAAATTTTACGATCTGAATTAGGATTCGTTGAAATTTACAGCTCACTCGATTTCTACCACATACTATTGATAAATATATCTTCACAGAGCGACAAAACGAAAAGTAGGTCATTGTCCAAAGTATTAAGGACCCTCGAGGTTCAATTACTAATTTCTACATAACGCAAGCATAAAATTTTCATGGGAAATGAATGATCATCGGACGGACTCCACCCTTGTATTCATAAAGAGGAAAAAGTAATACCCAGACATGCATTTTCGCGGGAATGAATATTTTATGACTAGGACTAAAAAGCATCAAGTTATCTAAGCAAGAAAAGGGAACGTCATTTTGCCAGTTCACACCTTAATTAGTACTAAACAGAAGAATGGAACACGAATAAACATATGTTAAAAGGAATATATCTATATTTTAGTGAATAATCGAAAATTAAATTTATTCTCAACTTTATATTTAAAAACATAAAAATGCTTTAAATACAAATTTATTTAGGTTCAGAACAATTATTATAAAGCTGAAGTATAATTAGGGACAAAAAATTTCATTCTAGGATATATATAAAGTTTTTAACTGAGGATGGTTTTCTGTTTTAGGGATCATGATTGGTGTAGCTCTGAAAAATTTTCAAAAATTCCACCATAATGAGAATGTAGTAGGTAGTATTGCTTACGAAATCTACCTAAAAGTCTGCTTGAAAACTATTTAAAAAACAATAAAAAGCAAGAAAATTGAGATAAGTTTTCAAATAACTTACATTTGAAAGTACATCTTTTACCCTTTTCGACTTTGTACAAAGTGAAATTGCGCGATGTTTTAAAAGTTGATAAATTTACGATAAAAGCAAAATTGATTATTTAGATGTTTCTGTTGCTGTCTATATGACAGCGTTTCTCGCGAACATGCTTTTGCTTTATAATATAGATTTAATATTCTTAAAAATCGTTCTTTTGTATGTACTTTATATTACTTATTGTATAGTTTTAAAATGAATAGAATACAGTTTCCCTTTTATTAAACAGAATAAATTTGAATAAAAAAAGTACCTTTGATTTCTTGATGCAGACTCCAGTTGCGTTCGAAATGGATTTATGAAACCACTTAATTAAAACTCGTGAACCTTGACTGCTTACATTAATGAGTCGAGATTAAATACATACTTGAAGAATAAAGATTTCACTCAAAGAATTACGAATTAACTGGTCTTTCATATTTTTAATTGAACAGAATTAGATTTAGATTTTAACCACACACATCACGAATCAAAACATAACATTCGATCATAGTACCGCAGAACAGCAGAAAAATAAAACAAATAAATTATCTAATAAAATTAAAAAAAGACAATATTAATATACATAATACTTTAAAAATGACAATAAGAATTTTTAAATTAAAAAAGAGTTAAAAAGAATATGTTTTAGAATTATTTAAAGTCATAAAAAAAAGCAGTAATAGTTCGAATCAGAAACAGTCCTTGCAAAATTTTAGTGCTGCCATCTACAGCGATTTGATATTACTAAAAAGTCTCTGTTCATAAGAAAATCATACATCCTCCACCCCCAGCAGGAGAGGGGACACCTTTGAAATGGGACGCTTGATGTCACCGTCAGCTGTTTTAATCAAAACAACTCGTACAAGATTGCCCGGTCCAGGAAAAGTCTTTAGAATGCGACCCAACTTCCATCTCATGGGCTGAAATCGATCATGAACAATCACCAAGTCTCCTTCTCGTAGATTAGTTCGTGGAGTAGTCCATTTTGGACGCTGTTGGAGATGTTGAAGGTATTCACGCGACCATCTACACCAAAATTGATTCTTTGCTTTTTCGATCAAGCGCCATCGAGCATTTAATGTTAGAATTCTGGGATTCGAAGAATCTGGAATATCAAGCAGGGGTGCTCCTATTATAAAGTGACCTGGAGTTAATGCACGTGGATCTGATGGATCCGAAGACATAAGAGTTAAGGGTCTTGAATTTATACAACTTTCAATTTGACATAGCAAAGTAGTTAATTCTTCAAAATTCAATACACTAGATTTACATGCTCTTAGAATGTGATTTTTAGTAAGCTTTACAGCTGCCTCCCATAGCCCACCAAAGTGTGGCGCATATGGAGGGATGAAATGCCAATTGATTTTCTGGCTCGAAAGAAATTCTTGAACTTCATTTTCCCTCAGATATTGGAATAGCTGCTTTAACTGATTAGCCAGACCTGTAAAGTTTTTTCCGTTGTCTGAATATACATCGGACGGTAGACCTCTACGCGCGATAAATCGCTTCAAGGCTGCTAGCAGGGCTTGCACAGACAAGTCTGATACCAACTCAAGGTGTACCGCCTTAGTGCACATACACTATGACGCAAAAGTTTAGACAATGACGTCATTCAGCTTTAAAATGTAGAATTATGACGTCAGAATTACAAAAACCTGTAAATATATTCAAAAACTGATTTAAAATGCTATGTACAAAAGACAGTCGTTTTATTTGCTATAATACTAATTTTTTTCATAAAAATTCAAATGTGCTTGTCGCAAAAGTTTAGACACTATTCTAAATTTCTTTGAATATTCGCTGGCATATGCAAATTTAGAATCGATGATGTCACAAATTTGGAGTACTTAAGTTCTGCAAACGATTGCGCTTCATAGTCGACATGCCGAGAGCTAAAGAAATTCAAGTGAATGAGGTTTCAAGGATTTGGCAGTTGAAAGGTGAAGGGAAGAGCGTTTCTGAAATTTCTGCTATTATTAATAGGTCAAAAAAATCTATTTATCGAGTTTTATCGAGTGGTTCCGAATATAAAGCAAAATGTCGGTCTGGGAGGCCACGTGTGACAAATGTACGAGAGGATCGCCTGATACAAAGACTAGCGAGTACTCAACAAATTAGCGTACGTGGAGTTCAAAGCTCATCGGGACTCTCTGTATCAAAGGATACGATTCGTAGACGAATTTTGGAAAAAGGAACAATCGTGTATAGCAAAATGCAGAAGAAACCAGCTCTGAAATCATATCATAAGTTACAGACTTATGTTGGCTCGAAAGCATATGTCATATGGAGAGAAATGGCAGTCAGTCATATTTAGCGATGAAAAAAAGTGGAATCTGGATGGTCCAGATGGTTGTTTATCGTATTGGCATGACTTGCGGAAGGAACCTCGACGTTTTTTTAGTCGCAGACAACGAGGGGGCTCGGTGATGGTTTGGGCAGCCTTTTTCTATAATGGACAAGTATCTCTGACCTTCACCAGTGGTCGTCAAACTTCACAGCATTATACACAGACATTAGAAGAAAACCTACTGCCATTTGCTGAGCTTCTAGGGGGTCCTCAGTGGGAATTTCAGCAAGACAATGCTTCAATTCACACTGCAAAACATTCAAAATCTTGGTTTAATTCCCATAATATAAGAGTTCTCGACTGGCCAGCATGTAGCCCAGATCTTAACCATATAGAAAATCTTTGGAGCATCATGTGTCGCAAAGTTTATAGCAACGCTAGACAATACTCTTCTGAAAAGGAACTTAAGACATCTATTGAGAATGCATGGTACGATATCGATCCACAAACTATGCAAGATTTAGTTTCTTCCATGCAATCTCGTGTATATGACGTAATACATAAGCATGGATGCGCAACCAGGTTTTAAAAATTGTTTATTTCGATTTTATTTAATTTGTGTCTAAACTTTTGAGACAGCAGTTTATTTTTGTTACCATTTAATTTATTGCAATATGCACAATTCCACTTTTCTTTGTTATAAATATTGTTTATATGTACAGCACATTAATTTCAAGCAGTGATTTGAAAATTGAATAAATATTTTTCAAAGTATGTAAGAATTTCTTCATTGTCTAAACTTTTGCGTCATAGTGTACAGACAAATACTGCTATATAAGATTTAATTTTGATCTTACTTCTTGGCAAATTTGGTTTAGTTAGACAGGATCCTGCAAAGTCTAAACCCACCTTGGAAAATGGACGAATTGGGGTTATTCTGTCAACGGGAAGGTCTCCGATCATTTGTTGACAAGCTTGAGACTTAAGGCGTTTGCAAGGCACACATTTGTGGAGCTCTTGTCGTACAGTAGACCGACCGTTGATAAACCAGTACTGTTGGCATATTATTGCAAGTACTAGCTGTGTACCTGCATGTACATGTTGCTCATGGACATGTTTTATCAATAACTTAGTAATAACATGATTTTTCGGAAGTAGCATAGGATACTTTCTATCAAAACTTAATTTCTGATGTTGTGACGAAAGACCACCAACTCGAATAATATCACTCGAATCTAAAAACACATTTAATGATAATAATTTAATATTGCTTGGTAAGGGTTTTTTTTTCTTTTAATAATTTAAGCTCGGTATAGAATTCAGAAATTTGTACTAATTTCACAATACATCGAATCAGAGATTTCTTGTGCACTCAGATTTCCAGATTTTTTTGTAGCACTATGCCTAGCATTATAGATAAATCTAAGACACCACGCTGTGACTCTTGATAACTTAGAGAATTTGGAGAACTTAAGAATAAAGTCTGGAAGGGCAATTACTTGAGTTACGTTGCTGACAGATTGAATTACTGGATTTAACTCAGATATTGGAGGATTATACAAAGGTATTGGGATTGGTTCATTTGATAGCAGCCATGGAGGCCCATGCCACCATAGCGAATGATGAAGAAGCATTCGTGGTGGAATACCCCTAGAAGCTGAATCTGCAGGATTTAGAATACCTGGAATATGATTCCACTCACATGAAGGCATTAATGAATGGATTTGACACACTCGATTTAGAACGAATTGATTTCCTTTTAAAGGAGGTGATTTTAACCAGCTGAGAACAATCTGCGAATCTGACCATAGATAAATATTGTCAAAGTTTATTGGCAAAGTATCGATAATGGCTGAGCATAACTTAGCTAATAAAAGAGCAGAGCAAAGTTCAATACGTGGCAGTGTTTGAGGTTTTATAGGATTTACTTTAGTTTTAGCTGCAATCAAATTTACAAATACTTCGTCAGGAGTAACAACACGTAAATAAGTAACAGCAGCATAAGCTTTACCTGAGCCATCACAAAAACCATGTAACTGAATTTGGACATCATTTTGATTATAAGCATTAATATATCTGGGTATTTCAATTGACCTTAACAAATGAATTTCTGATAAAAACTCATTCCAAACCTGTAGTATGGAGTCTGGGATTTCTTCACCCCACGAAATCTTATCTTTCCAAAGATCTTGCAACATGATCTTTAATCTTATTGTAGTAGGAGCTAGGAAACCCAAGGGGTCAAATATTGTAGCCACTACTGATAACAAATCCCTTTTTGTTTTTACTTCTTTAAAATCATTAAAACGAATTTGTAAAACGTCTTTGGAAGAATCCCAAAGTAGTCTGAGGACTTTAACGGTATCATCTTCCTGAATTACTTTTTGCGATGAAGCCTACATTTCATCTGGTAAATGAGCTATTACTTCTGCATCATTACAAGTCCACTTTCGTAGATTAAAACCTCCGCCTTTCATAACTTCGATTAATTCAGTTACCAAAATTTGGGCATTTTCCTTTGAATCCGAACCGGAAAGTAGATCATCTATGTACGTACTTTTTCGAATTATCTGAGAGGCTTCTTTATGATTTTGCTCATTGTCATTTGCTAATTGGTGTAATGTCCTAATGGCCAAAAATGGAGCGCAAGAAGTACCGTACGTAACGGTCAATAGCCTGTATGTTTTAATAATTTCATCTGAATTGAATCTCCAAAGAATGCGTTGATAGTCTACATGATTTTGATTGACGAGAATTTGCCTAAACATTTTCTCGATATCAGAACTGAAGGCGATGGGATGCATTTTGAACCTTAACAGTAGAGGAAAGATTTCTGGTTGCAATTTTGGACCTATCTCTAGATAATCATTCAAAGAGCGGCCTTCTGAACCAACAGCTGATGCGTCAAATACCACTCTTAGCCGAGTTGCAGAACTATCTTCTTTTAACACCCCGTGATGTGGGAGATAAAAATGATCAGGATTTGAAATTTCTGAATCTAGTACAAGCTCCATGAGCCCCAAGTCGATATACTCGCGCATGAAGGATAAATACTGCTCTTTAAGCAAGGGGTTTTCTTGAAGTTTCTTCTCAAAGAAGTAGAAACGTTTTAAGGCTTGAGATTTGGAGTTCCCTAAAATAGGTTTAGATTTAAAGGGTAGATTTTCAATATATCTTCCAGATTCTGAACGTGAAACTGTTTTCGCATAGTTATCTTCAACTAGAGAAATTGGATCAGAAGTAGGAACCGATTCAAGTTCCCAAAATTTTTGTAGTTGAGAACTTATCTGTGTAGTGACATGACAACTAACTGAATTTTGATTTGATTCATTCGAATAAATGATCCCCGAAAGAATCCAACCCAATCTAGAATTAACAGCACTTGGTGATCCTTTAGGTCCGAGAATTGATTCCCCAATTATGATGTTAGCAAATAAATCTGCGCCTATAAGTATATCAATAGGACTGGACAAATGAAAATTAGGGTCCGCAAGATTCAATCCTTCAATGTGTGGCCAATATTTAGTTGTAATCAAAAAATTTGGTAAATTGGTTGTAATCTGATTTACAACTTGCATCTAACTGAAAAGTTTCATTACTGAAATGTGGAGAGAATATCAAGGAAACTTCCTGAAGAGCCGTTTCTGCGACTAAATTATTGATTCCTGAGATTTTATGATTTGTAGGCCTAGATGGAAGACCTAGTTTTTTACAACAAGCTTTTGACAGTAAACTCTTCTGAGAAGCACTATCTATCATAGCTCTGCAAGGAATAAATTTTCCTGATTTAGATTTAACTTTTATAATGGCAGTAGCCATCAATGTTTGAGAATTATTATTGAAAGATTGAGAAGTGAAACAATTTGAAACATTAGAATTAACAACAGCATTTGGTATTGTAACCCGATCTTGTTGTCTGAAATAATTCTGTGATGCAGGGATAGACTGATCACGATGAATAAGTGTATGATGTTTATAGTTACAATGCTTACATGTGGCAGTAATAAGACAATTTGCGACAAAATGATTTGATCGTAAACAGTTGGTGCAAAGCTTTTTAGATTTAACTAATTGCCAACGTTGATTAACAGATAATTTTGAAATTCCTGGGCATTTATGAAGTGGATGGGATTCATTACACTGTGCACATGAAATGTTTGGCGATTTATTTGTACTATCCATCACGACTGCATTGGCGACAGATTTTTTTGAAAAATGTTGAAACTTACTTTCAAATTTTTGACTAGATTTGGATTCATCTTTAAAAAATTCAGAATTACAGCTCTGCAAACTACGAGCCTGTTTTTCAAGAAATGTCATCAACATTTCATAAGTTGGAAACGAATCATTATTTAAGGGTAATTCCCATTGCTTTTTTAAGGATTTATCAAATTTCGCCTGTATAATATACACTAATATCAAATCAACAAATTCATTAAATTCAAATTTCAAAGATTTTAAGTTTCTAATAACTTCATTACACGTATCCAAAAGCTCTAAAATAGTTTTCTGCGTGGGTGATTTCAATGGTTTGGCATTAACAAATTTAGACAGCAATGAATATGCCGAATGTTTACGATTATCATATCTATTAACTAACGTTTCCCAAGCTTCTTTATAATTCTCACCAGAAATTGAAAAACCAGAAATTAATTTCGAAGGATAATTCCTAACACTAGCTATAAGATACGAAAATTTCAACAGGTCTCAACTCAAACTTCGGCAATTTTAATGCGTTAGAATTAACACCTATATTTGAGCTATTATTAGTTGCACTTTCATTTTCTTGTGATTTTACACCTTGATCTTCTAAAAACTGTTCAATTTTAACTAAATCATCAACAACAATATCTTTAGCTTCAGTAAAGTTATTGTATAACATATTTACGCTTTCTTCAGCTACGCCAAAATAAGATTTTTTTAAGTCGTTTTCTAAACTTATCAATTCAGCCTTTAGCTTCTCAATTAATTTTAAATTTTTATTTTCAATTGCCTCAGTAACCTGAGCACTAAATCTCTTTATTTCTTTTATAGTGAAAAGGAATTTCGATTCTGACGCAGTTTCTGCTTTGGTTTTCATGATAATATATTAAATAAATAAGATTATCACTAGTTATCTCCGGGGCTTCCGACGGACCAGAATTTTTATGTATAGTTTTAAAATGAATAGAATACAGTTTTCCTTTTATTAAACAGAATAAATTTGAATAAAAAAAGTACCTTTGATTTCTTGATGCAGACTCCAGTTGCGTTCGAAATAGATTTGTGAAACCACTTAATTCAAACTCATGAACCTTGACTGCTTACATTGATGAGTCGAGATTAAATACATATGAAGAATAAAGATTTCACTCAAAGAATTACGAATTAACGGGTCTTTCATATTTTTAATTGAACAGAATTAGATTTAGATTTTAACCACACACATCACGAATCAAAACATAACATTCGATCATAGTTCCGCAGAACAGCAGAAAAATAAAACAAATAAATTATCTAATAAAAGAAAAAAAAAGACAATATTAATATACATAATACTTTAAAAATGACAATAAGAATTTTAAAATTAAAAAAGAGTTAAAGAATATGTTTTAGAATTATTTAAAGTCCTTTTTTTAAAAAAAGCAGTAATAGTTCGAATCAGAAACAGTCCTTGCAAAATTTTAATGCTGCCATCTTCAGCGATTTTATATTACTAAAAGGTCTCTGTTCATAAGAAAATCATACACCTATAATACAAATTTCATGATTTTAGCACCAGTGGTTGATGCTGTACTCTAATAAGTTGGTTATTACCAAGATTTTTATATGTCATTTGCACAATTTTTTCTGTGTACTGCCTCACAAATATCGAATCTATAACCAAACACATTATGTAAATGTTCAAATTACTAACTGAACCGTAACATGGTTGGTAAATGCGCCATATTCCAGTTCCGCGAAGGGGTGGGTGGATGTGGGTCCGATCCTCAGTCGGACGTTGATACTTTTTTTTAAGCAAGAAGCTGTATTTAAATTTGTATTTTCATTTTATTTTTTTTTTAAACAAACTGGTAAAATATCACTTGCAATTTAATTTATTTCTTTTAGAAAAAATATTTATTTCAACCAATTTTCTACATTCGTGACGAATGAGTTATCTTTTATCCTCCTATTCCACGACATCAGGATCGCTATGACAATTATTTATTTCCATCATCTGGTGCTTTTATCATAAATGATATTTTTACTCGATTGCCAAGAAGGGTTATGTGTTTGACGCATATCTTTGTATGTGGATTTCTTTATACCCTCGAAACATCTCAACGGATGGATGGATTTTAATGAATGAAGTCTCTATCGATTCGTCTTAACCGTCCGATGGTTATAAAAGTAGGTTTGTTTTTATAAATTCAAAATGGTGGCCATAAAATACAAAATGGCGGTAGAGACGGAAAGAACTTTTTTTCGCACTATATTGAGGTCTTTCAAAATGAAGACGATGTTTCAAAGACTATTTTACAGTCAGAAGCTCCGTTTAAATATTACACAATCTGGAAGTTGTGTAGGTAGGATCTCTAGCTTTACTGCAACTCTAACCTTCATGGACATCTATAGGCCTCATCAAAACAGTGTTTATAGATTGGAACTAACAATTAAACACAACATAAAAGTCATCAATACAAGTAAATAAAAAAATAGGTAAGTAATATAAAAAATTGTTTCACATTGATGAGAATAATTAATTACTTCACCTTTTACGCAGTCGTGTTTTTTGATTTTTTAAATTTAATTTTTACTTGTTTCTATGATTCAAAACAAGAACCACCTATGTCTCTTAAAAATAGATTATATGGTATTCTTTAGTTCTGATTTTAAGATTAATCAGTTTTAAAAAAAAGAAATTTTATAATGGGAATTAGGATTTGTTGAAATTTACAGCTCACTCGATTTCTACCACATACTATTGATAAATATCTCTTCACAGAGCGTCAAAACGAAGAGTAGGTCATTGTCCAAAGTATTAAGGTCCCTCGAGGTTCAATTACTAATTTCTACATAACGCAAGCATAAAATTTTCATGGGAAATGTATGATCATCGGACGGGCTCCACCCTTGTATTCATAAATAGGAAAAAGTAATACCCAGACATGCATTTTCGCAGGAATAAATGTTTTATGACTGCGGCTAAAACGCATCAAGTTATCTAAGCAAGCAAAGGGAGCGTCATTTTGCCAGTTCACACCTTAATTAGTACTAAACAGAAGAATGGAACACGAATAAACATATATTAAAAGGAATATAAGTATATTTATTTGAATAATCAAAAATTTATTCTCGATAGCTCACGCGTCAAATTACGAATTGTTAGATTATAAATGTTGTTTATACAGTAGCGCTCAAAAGTATTTTGACAAACATAATAATTCAATTTAATTGAAAATAATAATAAAATACAAAAATCAATCCTTTATTTTATTTAACCATATTCAATGTTTTAGAGAATTTTAATAAATTAACAATAAATATTAAGAATATTAATAAAATTATATATATACTATATATATATATATATATATATATATATATATATATATATATATATGTATGTATACATATATATATATATATATACAGTGGCTGTCAAAAGTTTCCGGCCAGTTGGTTTTTTTTATTTGTTTGACAGAACGTTTTAGCGAAGAAGAAGTTCAATTGCTCCAAAAGTTAGGAATGAGCAAATTACCTCTGACCACGTGATTATTTTGATTGGTTACTTAAGATACTTGATGCAAGGGGAGGAATTCAAAATTCGCGCTTGCAAAAGTTTCCGGCCATTCGTCATTCATTAGTTTTTGCTATCGCTAATGTGTTTTTCTGGCCATGTTTGTTAATTAATCAAGGTGAATAATGTATTTAAAATTAAAAAATGAAAAGTTTAACAATTTATTGTTCCTAAATGAGTGATTTGTTTGTCGCTAAAGGGACAATCTGCTCGTGAGATTGCAGCAAAGTTGTCGATCGGAAAATTTGCTGTAAAAGATATTTTAAAAAAATGTAAAGATGGGCATGGCCTTCGAAACTTGCCACGGTCCGGGGGACCCCGGAAAAAGACTTTTCTTGTGGACAGAATAACAAAAGAAAAGCAGTTGATGACCCGCGTAAAAATGCCGCTGCAATTCCACGCCATTTATGGTGTTAGAAGCGATTTATGGTGTTATGGTTATTGCTGAAACAAGTCTATCTACAGTGTCAAGACGCTTATGTGACGTAGAACTTTATGGAACAGTCGGTGTTAAAAAACCTTCCATAAGTAAAAAAATTCAGAGGGCCCGACTGGCGTTTGCCGAGGAATACAAAGACTGGACAAGTGAAAACTGGAAAAAAAGTACTATTTTCAAATGAACCGACGTTCAATCTTTTTGTGAGCGATAAAAAACATTACAACCGACGACTTAAAAACAAAAGATAAGGTGTGAGATTTATTATTCCTACAATGAAGCATGGCGGAAGACACGTTATGCTGTGGGGAGCACTTTCTGGAAAACCCGCCTGTCCGTTATTTGAAATCCGCGGCAAGATGAATAGTGCAATGCATAAGAATATCTTGTAAGATCATTTGCTGTGTTATTGGAGGAAAAAATTGTGGTCTCAACTATTTGTTTCATCATGATAGCGACCAAAAGCATACATCCAAGCTCGTCAAACAGTGGCTTTTGCACAAAAAACTTTGCTTTTGAAATGGACAGCCCAATTATCCGACCAGAATATAATAGAAAATCTTTGAAAGTAGCTTAAAAACGTGTGCGGAATTATAAATATTCCAATTTAGCAGCATTTTCACAAAAATTGCAAGAACCGTGGACAAAACATTGATGATCTACAACTGTTCATTGAATCGATGCCGCGTTGCTGCGCCGCAGTACTTATTGCTAAATGTATAAATACAAAATACTAATTATAAATGTTGTTGATCACTGTTATTTTCTTTTATAACATCATTTTTTTCCAAACTTGACAAGGTGGCCGGAAACTTTTGAGAGCATCCGTTTTCTTTTGCAATTAATTTTGTCAATTAAATTTTTTAATATTTAATTTTTATTCCATAAATAAGTTCTTAACTGTTATGTCAGTAAAGTGTATAAGTATCACTTTGAGATTCCTCTTCATATGGGTATACTTACATATTAACCAAAAAATTTATGCTGGCCGGAAACTTTTGACCGCCACTGTATATCTGAATTTTGTCATGCTGTAATTCTCGAATTTTTGAACCGATTTATATGAAATTTTTCATATGCATAGTACATATTAATGCCTCGACTGAGTTCGTCGTCATCAGCCATCTTGTTTCAAAATGGCAGGCATTTGAATTTTGTGAACACGTTTGGAAATTTATAGGTTTCCTAACTTTCCCTTTAAAATGACCTATGTTGTTAACTTACACTGTGTGACTCTTTAAAATATCTGTTAATATTTCTAACATTCTGTTTAAAATGATACATTAAGAGTTTGCATTTTGTGAGACGTAACATTTTCTATAAGTATACAATGTTAGAAAGCATAAAATTTTTTCAAAAATTCTAATGGCCGCCATTTTGAAACAAGATGGCGGATAAAACTGGCCAACGAACTCGATCGAGACATGAGTGTGCACTATGCATATGAAAAATTTCATCCAAATCGGTTCAAAATTTCGAGAGTTACAGCATGACAAAATTCAGATATATATATATATATATATATAATTTTATTAATATTCTTAATATTTATTGTTAATTTACTAAAATTCTCTAAAACATTGAATATGGTTAAATAAAATAAATGACTAATTTTTTATTTTATTATTCTTTTCAATTAAGTGAATTATTATCATTGTCAAAATACTTTTGAACGCTACTGTAGTTAACTCGCCGCCTCCGTCGACTAGCTTTGTCTTCCTTAATGTATACATTGAACAGTTGACTCTTAAAGCTTCAAAATTTTCGAAATTTTAATTTTTTTAAAAAATGTTAAACTACTATCTTTTCTGCACATTTTGATATAATTGTTTCCCTGAAATTCCCATTGGAACAGAAGTTATAGCTTTTAGAATTATACCCGCTCAATAGCTGAAGCGGCATTTTCGAAGCTTTGAAGTCCTTTTTCTCCAAATGACGTTTTTCGGCATAACGCGCAGGATATTTAAAAAAATTCTGAATGTTTTTTCATGAAATATTCAAAACATATGTTTCATGTTAGTCTGTATAAACTGAAGCTAAAATTTCCTTTTTAATGTACAAAAAAACATTTTTTTTATGTAATTATACTGTTGAAATTTTCAAAATTTTGTTTTAGCTAAATACAATTTTGTCTTAAAAATATAAAAATACTTTCAATACAAATTTATTTAGGTTCAGAGTAATTATTAGAATCTGATGTATAAGTAGGTACCAAAATATTCATTCTAGTTGCAATATATATATATTTTGTTTTGTAATCCTGCGCGTAAGCTGTTATACCAATTTTCTGCTCGTCAAATGTCTGACAGTTTGGAGCCTGCTATAAATGCTAATTCTGCATCTTGCAATTTTTTAAATACGTGAAATGAAAGAACATACTTCTATCTTTCGTCTCAATTAAAATTATGTTTTTAAATCATATACATTTTAAGATATTAAATGTTGAAAATTGTCTCTTTTTTTCCCCCAATTTTAAGAGTCCTGAAACCCCTTAAATGTATGCAATGAAATGTTACTTTTATTCTCAGTTCAATTTATTTACTTTGCCAAATCGGGAATTTTTTTCAAAGACAGCAAGAAAGACACCTTACCATCATGACAGAATTTTGAAAATTTTTTAGCACTCTCCAACATAGTTCAAAAGTGTTCACGACTTCGGTTTGTCTGCCCTTCTTTCCGAGCTCTAACTCTCGTAAATATAGACTACCCTGCATTTTTTGTATGTTATTTCATTTACTATAGCACGATCGCTATTGAAAATGAAGTATGCAGCACTTATAGTTCATTTACAGAGACTGTAAAAATTATTCCGTTAGATTACGGCCAATGGGAAAAAATTGCTTAAAGTTCTTTTTAATGATGTTAGATAATTTCAAATATAATGAAATTGATATGCATTTATGAAGTGCACTAAATGATGCATTCTGTTGAACACGGAATGCAAAGCATTAACTATTCATTTACAGGGATACACAAAACAATTCCGTTACATAATAGTCTACGGGGAAAAACTGTTTGCAAGTATTTTAATTCTGTTGTACACTTTTTCGAATATAATGAAATTGATATACATTATCGAGGCTTACTTACAAGATAATTGTTATATAACGTGATGTACATAGCACTTATAGTTCATTTACAAAGACAAACAATTCGAATACGGTATTGTATATGAAGTACTGTCTATTAGCGATAACTGCTGGAGGTGCGATTTCATTTATGGTATGCGTGTTTAAATTGAACTAAACTTTTGCTTACTATGTGGTGTCGGTGTGTATAAATGATATAGATGATATACAGAGCTACACAAAAGAATTTGTAAGTATTGCGGACTATCAGCTTGAATGGCTTAAAGGTTGTTTTTAATTGAGTTATGAAACTTACAATTTGAAATATACTTAGCATATTAATAGATGTTTGAATAATATAAATAAAATCATATACAGAGCCACGCAAAGAACGTGATACATGTCATCCTATGGATTGTAATATATGGAAGTTTGAACCTTATTTTAGCCCACATTAAATTTTAGTTTAATATGTTGCGCATATAAAAATCTGTTATGGTAATATACAGGGCTGTACAACAAGTATGTTTCCGAATATTGGTAGAAATTTCTGAAGATGAATTTTCATCCAATTATGCATGTTCTTACTAAACTGAGTTTTAGCATATTATGTAGAACATATACAAATCGGTAGATTAAATACAGGGATGCACAAAATAATAGAACTACTTTTAGAGCTATGGGCGGTAATTGCTGAAAACTGGTTTTCAAATGCGTTATGCGTTTTCTAAAATGTTTACTTAACTATTTTTTCGTCTTATTAAACAGAAAAGTTTCGTTAAAAAATACTGGAAGTGTTGGAAAGTGTTTCATAATCTATGCTTGGCGCATGATTTTTATTTTTTGTTTATTATTATACTGGCTCGCATAGCAAGGAGGTGTGTTGCATTTGCATGGCATGAGATCTTTCGATTTTTTGGGGAAAAAGAAATCTAATTTAATTTTACATTTAGAAAATATTTATAATATTAATTTTATTAAATTTCTTATTATGAGCAAGAAATCGTGTTTACAATGTAAACGAATTAAAAATTACGAAAATTACATATTGCAAGTTACGTGGTTTTGATGCAATTGTAGTAAAATGCCTTTTAACTAAAATGGCGACATACGAGCAATAAAATTATATCGGTCGAGATGATTTTTAATAAAAATTTGAAGAATTTTCATTATTGCCAAGCTAATGTCTGTTTACTTGTCTAACACGTCTAAGCGAATTCTTCCAGACGAGTATAGTCAAGTTCTGTAATTTATGATGTTATGATATGAACAAAAACTTTGAGTGACCTGTGTGTATGTTCTTGACTCCATACTCAAAACTGTTCGTTCTTGATACTGTTCAGTATTTTTCGCAGTGTTTAAAGCTTTTTTTCTAAAATTTAAAAAAAATACTGATAATCCGTAATTTTAAAGATTAAATTTTATTACATGGAACACAAAACCGATCAAAATCAGCACGCAGTTTGCGTTTGTTGCGTGCAGCGCTGCAGTTTGCGTTTTGTTTACATACTGCTGTTGCCATTCTTCAATATACAAATAATACCAACTTTGATGCCACATACGTTTGTGCAATGTAATATAAATATGTACAGGGTGCGTCATAAGTTCGTGCAAACTTAAAAAATTCATAATAAAAGAACTAATGCTCGGACAAAATTTATGTTAGCGCGAATACGATCAGAGAAACATTGGATTTTTTTCAATATTAAAAAAAAAAAAAAAAAAAAAAAAAACCTTCAAAAATAACCAAAAGAGGACGCTCACACGTCATACCGAGACGTTTTATGAAAATTAGGTAAACACAAACAGACAGTGAAACAAATCACCATAACATGACACTGTGCATTTATTTTAAAGTAAAGGATGTTCAACGTGACCGCCACCACCAGGTATTAGGCAAGTGAGGAGCTTTTGCGTGACCACGTTGTGCCTGCATTGCAGGAAAGACATGCGTTTACCTGGCGTGGCGTCACCTTTATGCAGGATGGTGCCCCGCCCCACTTTGCAGGTGAAGTTAAAACGTTCCTGTTGAACATTTTCACGGGCGATCAAGTGATAAGTCGAGGTTGTAAGTTTGTGTCGCCCTCGCCTTCAGACTTGACTCCAGCAGATTTTTGGTTGTGAGGATGCTTCAAGTCTCGTACGTACCGGAGTTCCCCAGCCACTTTGGTTGAACTGAAAGATAACATTCGATTGATAGTCGGCGGCACCACAGGCTATACTCAGCTGTAATAGACGTATTGACGCGCCTCACTGACCTAATACCTGGTGGTGGTAATCATGTTGAAAATCTTTTATTTTAAAATAAAAGCACAGTATCATATTATTTTGATTAGTTTCATTGTCTGTTTGTGTTTGCCTGATTTGCATAAATCGTCTCAGTATGACGTGTAAGTGCCCTCTTTCGATTACTTTTGGATTTTTTTTTTTTTTTTAATACATGGGGAAGAAATCCAATGTCTCTCTGATCTTATTCGCGCAAACCGAAAATTTTCCCGAGCATTACTTCTTTTATTATGAATTTTTTTAACTTGCACGAACTTATAACGCACACTGTATATATATATATAGATAGATAGATAGATAGATAGATAGATAGATATAGATAGATATAGATATAGATATAGATATATAGATATATAAATGGGTCAATATCTGAAAACTGGGCAATTTCATTCCAAAATTTTTATTTATTAAAATTAATGTGCCAACTACCACATATTATATACTATGATTTGATACATGTTTTGTTATTTAAATGCTGTAGTGTTTTGAGATCAAGGATGTATAATTTATGCGTAGGATAAAATTTTATGGAATAAAGTGTCTGTTAACATCTTAATCAATGTCTAATAAGTGGGACTGAGATGATGGGGACTGAGGTGATGTTTTTGTCATAACAGCTGCAGAGCCATTTTGTTGAATCATTTTGCGCACATGTAAATTATTAAATATGCCATGTGACATTTGTATTTTACATAAATAAAGTTGAAATAAACTTTTTTTTATAACTAAAAAGTTAAATATGGGGACAGGAATGATGCTATAAAAAAATACTCATCCTTATTCAGAACAAAAACTAAATATTTATAAACATGAAACAAAGAGAAGAACAACTTACCTTCATCCATGGTGGCTAACTGAACTTTAGTTGCTTGTGTAATGGAAATAATTATGCCAGCGCCACCTAGTATCTATTAACCTAAATGTGTATTTAGAGGGACTGAGATGATGGTCAACCTCAGGGAGAACTATGTTTACTACAATATTTTACTATACAATCTATACTAATAAGGAGAATTATATTTTCCCATATTGTATATATATATATAGGTATAAATAAATAATCGCAAAAGTTAATAATATTTTTAGAAATTTTTACAGCATACATTTAATGTTGGACATTTGTAACTGGGGACAGGGGCTTAAATGATGATTTCGTTTGTTTAAAGGTTAAAATTAATTGTTTATACATCATTATATGTCCATTTATCATTGGTAATTGTTTTAACAAATTTTACAATATATTACATTTTCAAATTTAGGTTTTATTATAATTAATGAAATATTATTCGCAGTGGACACAAATTGTCCTTCAGATATTGACCCAGATAGATAAATAGATATAATATATATTATACATGTACTCGTATATAAATAGATTGATAGATAATTTTCAACTTTTGTGCTACGCTCACTACACTGTAAACAAAAACCCCCAAAACAGCAACTACGTATTTTTCCGTAATTAATAAACAAGCATTTTCCGTTTATTTATTTTTTTTTGTTTGTTCGTTCAGTTCACTTTATCATGCGCTTAAGAAGATTTTTTAATTCTCATAAAATGAATATGATGTAAGAAAACTACTAACATTTTAAGCAATCTGTCCCGCTATTTGATACATTGATCATTGGTACTTTTGGGGCATCTCGTATAAGTAAGCCTAAGTTATGTGTAGTCTAATTGTAAAATTTTTATGTACGTTATCCCTTGTTAGGGATTAAAGTTATCCCTTGATTATAATTGAAACCTTGTTTTGATATCTTTATACGGATCAAACTGATTCATGTAATCTTCTATCTATTTCAACTCAACAGCGTTCGAAATAGAGAGAATAAAAAAGGACATTGTACCTGCTAGAAGATTGAATACCAATCAGAAGCAGCTGTTCCACAATAGAATTTGTGAACAACTGCATTTAGCAGACAGTAATATAGTCGAATGAGACCCCTTCAAATTCTTTCAAGAAGAAGAGACCCGGTCTTTATACTCGGTATGACGCAACTTCGCCAATATCCCATTCAGCGGAGACGGGTGAATATTTTGTTCGTGATTGCAGCCCGAAACGAGACGATTCTATTGCGGTTTTTCTGACAGTTATTCCCTGTTGGAGCTTTTATTAGGCAGAAAAGCAGAAAAAAAACCCCTGTAAACTCCTTTTTCACCAGAATAGCTCTATAATATAGAAACTTTCATTTTTCTTTTTCAGAATGGAATAAACGTTGTCAGACGGAAATATTGTTACATATCGATTGTGTTGTGGACATTCCCTATACTTTTTCTTTCTTTTTTTTCTTTTTTCTTTTTTGCTATTGAATATTCATTTTAGTTGTGTCGACAAAATTTTACTCAAATTAAATTACAAGATCAATCTCTGTAATAAATATGTCTTTTCATCCACAACAAATATTAAACAACTAGCTGAAATACCTGGCGTTGCTCGGTGTTTTAAACATGTTTGATTAGAAAAATCAATTTTAAAATTAAACACCGTACGGACTATGAATCTTGCGCAAATATGCTCTCTTTTTTTAACCTTTAACTGATGTCACAGAAATTGTCACATAACTAGTGTGAAGCGGTCGGTGAGACCGCTGCAACGAAAGATGAATAAAAGGCACTATTAACTCATAGGATGGTGTTTTTGTAGTAAACTTTTTGCACAGGACTGTTATAATTAAAATTCCCCTATTCAAAAGTCTCTGGTGATAGTACTAAAGTTCCAAACGGAACAAAATTTCTGTAGTGTTTGTAGTTAAACTGAAAATTGCAAGTTAAACTATGAAAATTGGAAAAAAGCCGCGGTCTGAGAGACCGGTAACATCAGTTAAAGGTTTGAAAATATTGAAAGCCTTGAGAAATTTTGCTTTTATACCTGTATTTAAAAAAAAAATGTTTCCTAAGTCTAAATAAATATAGTCTTGATTCTTGAAAAAAAATTTGAAAAGAAATGTGGATTCATGAAAAGCCCTTCATGATATCACTTTCTCTTGTAAAAGCCATGCATTAACCATATATTCGTTTTAAATATGGGGTCATACGTAAATGAAAATATATTATTCACAACTAAAAAGAAATGGCGCATCTAGTATTTGTCGAGAATTAAATAAAAATCATGTACTCGTAACATCATAATTCAATTTTATATTTTAACAGAATAATAAGGCTACTATAATTTGTGACTCAAGAAAAATACATTTTTTTTTTTTTTTTTTTTTTTTTTTTTTTTTTTACCTTTCTAACGCAGTTTGTCTAACAATTTTCCGACAAATACTTTTCGAGCTATTAATTATTTCAGTAACTTCAAATGTTTCATTTTCCGAGATTAATCTATGGCAACGATTAGCGAAAAAGTCAGTCGTCAGCAATGCGTAGCTTTTTATTAAAGAGGATTTTTTGTTCTTTAAAGGAATCCATGCGATTTTAAGAAATTCGATATGCTTATTTCATAACTGCCAACATTTACGCTTTCTTGGTACCAATAAAATATTATAGTAAATATTGTCTCGTTTAATCGTCGAAATCTCACGATTAAATAAGGCGAAAATCTCTATTAAATTTTAGTGGTTGCAAAAAAGCGTAAAAGTTGGCAGCTATGTTATTTTTAGATATGTAATTACGTTGCAATTTTGTGCTATCTTAAAGAAAAAGTAGATGACAGTGTTTGCATTTCCTTTTATAACACAAAACACAAAATAAAATAATGTTTCTATGTAGCACGTTCAAAGAGAAACAGGACATTTCGGTCCGAACAATTCGGAACAACACTTCGGTCCCTAGCCATTTCGGCTCCTTGGCATTTCGGTCCCTTACAGTTGTTGTCGGAAGCAGTTATGTTGGTAAGTAAATAAAAAAAAATCTTAAAAATTAAATTGTTTGTATTAAATGTATTTATTAATAACAATTCAAAATTATTTCTATTATTAATTGTTTATATAACTAATTTATCAATTACTTGTTTAAAAACTATTACATGAACAATGTAATAGGTATTACAGGGTAAATGCCAAATATAATTAAAAAAAAAAATTCGGTTACTACAATGTTATTAACTTCATTAGGATGTATAAAAATGATAAGGATTCTGAGGATAAATATGTTATTTATTTATTAAATAGTTTATAAAAATTTTCTTGTTCTTTAAATATAATTAATAAATAATATATTGCTCTTTGTGAATTGTAAAGTATAACTGTGCTTAAAAAAATTAAAATCTGCATCTGGACAATAATACTACTTACTTTATTAATTACTTAGACTTTATATTTTTGACTGAATTATCAAAAAACTTGTTTTTTATTTTTATTTTTTAAGAATAAATCAAAAATTTATGTAAAAACTTTGATTGATGAATAATTTCTATTAATTAATTATTAAAATAGTTAGTGATTTTAATATTAAAATTAAATTAATATTTTATTAAATATATTTTTTAATTTAATGTATTCTTAATTTATTAAATCAATAACATTATTAATGTTGTAAATTACAAATTTTTACTTCAAAATAATCTTAACACATAATATATTATATATTTAGTTTATCATTATATTTAATATTAGCTATAAACTAAAATTTATCCTTTACCTATTTATTTATTTTATATCTAAAGTTACTGACAATTAATACTATTAATATTATTAACTAGCCACCCTTGGCGACCAGTTTGGTATCCGTTAGATGTGTGCTAAGCATTGTACCATGTTACTTTTATCCAACATTTAATTTACTTTCTCAATACTTCGCCAAATTAGAAGTTTCTAGTAGAGAAATCAAGAACTCCGCATTTTTATGGGTACTACTTGGTTATCCCGACGACCAAAAATATATCGCCGAACTATAAGATTAAATATCAATAATGGTTGATCGTAAATGTCATATTTGCTTATTTTTAAGCAAGTTACACGTATTTACGTGATCAAGTTATTTTTATTTCGACGTTTTATTTGTATTTTTATTAATGTTATGCTAATTTATTTGTTCTTTCGCTATTTAAAATAAAAATTATGTCAATTTGTATAATTTGGCGAGTGGTTTGGCGATTTATATAATTTGGCGAAATGGGTCGACGGTATAACTAAGTAGTACTTTTTTATGCTAGCCAGGCGCAAGTGATAAATCATCAAACATTGTCTTTCCAATCGCATTTTTTCATATTTCATTAAATTCATCTAAAATATAATAATTTCACTCATTTTATTTAAAATACATAATTTGAAATTCATGACTTTCACTTTTTCTTTCCCTTTTTTAAGAAAAAGAAAAGAAAAATAATAAATAATACCAAAAACCATGACTTTTAATTTCAATATCAAAGCATTGTTTTAATTTACCACGCGAAAAATAAAAAATGTAAAAAATGGTGACCTGGCATATAAAAAGCGAAGCGGTCAGTCCGGAACTATTGATGACAGTCACATGACTTAGGCTATTATTATAATAGAGATAATTGGAAATTCATGACTTTCACTTTTTCTTTCCCTTTTTTAAGAAAAATAATAAATAATACCAAAAACCATGACTTTTAATTTCAATATCAAAGCATTGTTTTAATTTACCACGCGGAAAATAAAAAATGTAAAAAATGGTGACCTGGCATATAAAAAGCGAAGCAGTCAGCCCGGAAGTATTGATGACAGTCACATGACTTAGGCTATTATTATAGAGATAATAAAACTAAAATAAAAATTTATTAAACTTATTTTCTGAGAAAGAGGGAGGAAAAAAGTAATTAAAAAATTTAAAAGAAAAGACAAATGCAAAAAAGCTTAATTTACTCAATTAAAAAATGAAAATAAGATTAATTAAAATATTAGTAGCATTATTACATAAAATTAAAAATAATCAGTTTATTAAACAGAAATAGGCTCAATTTCTATAAAATTTGCTCACAAAAACCTGCTTCAAGCGGTGAGAAGACTTTAATAAACGGTCAAGTGCGAGTATTACTCGCGCACAGAGGGTTCCGTACAATAAATATGTGAATTAGTAATTGTATTATTTAAAAAAAAACGTTGCTAAAAGAATACTAACACTTTGTAAAAAATTATGCAAAGTAGGGTTGGGTCTATCAATATATACTAGAAAAATGTAAATGGATATACCATGAAAGTTCAAAGAGATATGGAACCTAAAAAAAATCAAATACAGCTATTCTGTATAACTCATTTTTACTTTCTTCAATCTTTACAAGAAGAAAGTATTGGATTTGTGAAAATTTTCGAATTCGGGTTTTCGACGGATGTATACTTTTTAGGGTACAGCAGTAATGAAAAACATGTTATTACAAAATGTCTTTCAGTGAGTCTGTCTACATGTGTGTGACACAAACATTGTGGGAGCTCTGTCTTAAGAACTTTTGAAAGGAATTTAATAAAACTTTAGATCGATTTTGTCCCTGATATAAATTGGTGCTGATTAATTTTTGGTGTAAATCGCCCAACAGGTAGCGCTACTATGCTGCAATTTTAACGATTTCCGCAATAGCTGTATCTCAAGAACTAATGCATGAATTTTCATCAAACTTTAGATTCAGTTAGTCCCTGATATGAACTGATCCTGATAAATTTTTGGTGTAAATTGCCCAAGAGGTGCCACTGTAACTCAGAACTTTTCACGATTTCCGTAATAGGTCTATCTCAAAAACTAATGCACGAATTTTCACCAAACTTCAAATTCAATTAGAAGTTCACGAAAGTTGTCCCTGATTAGATTTTGGTATAAATCGTCTAACCGATGGCGCTGCTGTGCTGCATTTATCAGGAAGTATTGACATGTATGAGATAGAAGACATTTTTAGTATTGACACATCCGACTAGTTTAATATTATTTTAATCTCTTTATAATGAATTTAATTCGGATCTGACAATTAAAAAAATGCATATTTAAACTTCATTTGTCATTTCATAAAACTTAATTCATCGTAGTAACAACCTTTCTTTCTAAAGTGCAGCTAAAACAAAACATTCGTTCAAAGTTCACATTTGGAATTGTGCTAAGCGCGCTTCGAAAGGAGGTCACAAAATTGCAATGCCGCCTTGGTCCTTGCCGCGTTTTCCAGATAGGTTTTTAATTAACTTTTAAAGCCACTGAAGGCGTATTGAAAGAGCCATTCAATGCAAATTGTCGCGAATCACATAGTATTTATGTAATTCATTCTAATTAAGGGGTCTCAGGGATCTCAAAAATTGGAAAAAATGAAAAAAAGAGACCATATTCAACCTGTAATATCTTAAAATGTATATGATTTTAAAACACAATTTTTATTGAGATGAAAGATATAACGTTCTTTCATTTTATGTATTTAAAAAATTGCAAGATGAAGAATTAGCATTTACAGGGTGCTCCAAACAGTCAGACATTTCATAAGCAGAATATTGGTATAACAGCTTACGCGCACGATTAGAAAATAAATATTGTAACTAGAATAAAAGTTTTGGCGCCTACTTATACTTCAGTATATTTCAGTATACTTCAGTACTTATAATAATTACCCTGAACCTAAATAAATTTGTATTTAAAGCATTTTTATATTTTTAATACAAAGTTGTATTTAGCTAATAGAAAATTTTGAAAATGTAAACAATATAATTACTTAAAAAATATTTTTTTGAATAATAAAAAGGAAATTTTAGGTTCAGTTTATACATATTAATATAAAACGTATGTTTTGAAAATTTCATGAAAACATATTCAAAAGTTTCTGAGATATCGTGCGAGTTATGCCAAAAAAAGTCAATTGGAGAAAAATGACTTAAAAGTTTCTAAAAGGCCGCTTAAGCTATTGAGCGGGTATAATTCTAAAAGCCATAAATTCTGTTCTAATGAGAATTTGAAAGAAACAATTATATTAAAATATTCAGAAAAGATGAAAGATTAACATCTAAAAAAAAATTAAAATAAAAATTTTTTTGAAGCGTTAAGAGTCCTGAGACCCCTTGAATTAGTATGTTTTTAACAACTTGACGTTTATTGCTTTTATACTGTTACTGGCCATTGCATTACACATATATATCATTAAAAGTTGTTATCTAGGCTTTAAAAGCCAATGGTACATAGAGTACGTCGCCCCTGTCATTATGTGTGACCATACCGACCATATCTTTAAGGGTTTATATCTCGGCTAATTACTGACGATTTTTTTCGGAAATCAGGATCAACAATGCTTTTATACTTCTGCTACAATAGGTACCTCCAGCGCTGCTCTACAGTTTTGCTGAATGCCCGTAAATCGAAATTTGTGTGTAACGGAAAAATGCGATTTTCTCAAAAACTATGTGACCTAGGGTAATCGCTATAATTTTCCAGCAAGGTTTAAATTAACGTCTACTCCCTCTAATTTTTTCATAATTTTAGCTTCAGTAGATTCGGAATTAGATGGGGGGGGGGGGGGGGACATATTTTTGCGCTACATTTTCGACTATATCTTTGAAAATGTAATACCTGAAATTAAAAGAAATGTATTCTTGAATCCAGCGTTACTAAAGGTTTCACACGATACCCCATATGATATACAAAGAAAATATTTTTTTTTTTTTTTTTGAAGCAACTGAATTTGGACCCTATACATACTAAATATATTTATAAATGTTTAATAATCTGAAGATATGTGGGTCAACAGTCTTTATTACTTCCCCGAATTTGAACTTTCCACGTTCCATAGTTTACGAGTAAAATACCTGTAACAGACGGACAGACACAAGAGTAATCTTATAATGGTTCCGTTTTTACTTTTTAAGTACGGAACCCTAAAAAATGCAACAATTACAAAACAAAACAAAAAAAGAGCAGGAGTGGGGGGGGGGGGGGGGGGGTAATTTGCTCACAAAAATGTGCTTCAAGCGGTGAGAAGACTTTAAAAAATGCAAGAAACAATTACTTTAAAAATCTTAAAACTTAAATTGTTTGTATTAAATGTATTTATTAATAACAATTCAAAATTATTTCTATTATTAATTGTTTATGTAACTAATTTATCAATTACTTGTTTAAAACTATTAGATGAACTATGTAATAGGTATTACAGGGTACATGCAACTATAATTAAAAAAAAAAATCGGTTACTACAATGTTAATAACTTCATTAGGATGTATAAAAATGATAAGGATTCTGAGGATAAATATGTTATTTATTTATTAAATATTTTACAAAAATTTTCTTGTTCTTTAAATATAATTAATAAATAATATATTGCTCTTTGTGAATTGTAAAGTATAACTGTGCTTAAAAAAATTAAAATCTGCATCTGGACAATAATACTACCTAACACTGTTAAAAATTATTTTTACGTATTTGTACAATGTTGCATTATTATTATTATTATTTAAATTTTAATTACTTAGACTTTATATTTTTGACTGAATTTTCAAAAAACTTATTATTTTTTTTTTAAAGAATAAATCAAAATTTTATGTAAAAACTTTAATTGATGAATAATTTCTATTAATTAATTATTAAAATAGTTAGTAATTTTAGTATAAAAATTAAATCAATATTTTATTAAATATATTTTTTAATTGAATGTATTCTTAATTTATTAAATCAATAACATTATTAATGTAAATTACAATTTTTTACTTCAAAATAATCTTAACACATAATATATTATATATTCAGTTTATCATTATATTTAATATTAGCTATAAACTAAAATTTATCCTTTACCTATTTATTTATTTTATATCTAAAGTTACTGACATTTAAAACTATTAATATTATTAATAATAAAACTAAAATAATAATTTATTAAACTTATTTTCTGAGAAAGAAGGAGGAAAAAGGTAATTAAAAAACATAAAAGAAACGACAAATGCAAAAAAACTTAATTTACTCAATTAAAAAACTGAAAATAAAGTTAATTAAAATATTAGTAGCATTATTACATAAAATTAAATATAATCAGTTTATTAAACAGAAATAGGCTCTATTTCTATAAAATTTCCTCACAAAAATCTGCTTCAAGCGGTGAGAAGACTTTAAGAAATGCAACAATTACAAAACAAAACCAAAAAAAGAGCAGGAGGGGGGGGGGGATAATTTGCTCACAAAAATCTGCTTCAAGCGGTGAGAAGACTTTAAAAAATGCAAGAAATTATTATAAAACAAAACAAAACGAAAAAAAAGCAAATGGGGGGGGGGGGGGATCTAAGAACTTTTCTGAAAACAAAATATTTTTGGTAGATATTTGGAAATATTTTTTTAGCTTAGTAAGCAAATTCTGTTGATTTCTAAATGTTTATAATGGTAAAGTAACTTGTGAAAACAAATTTATAAGATGACACATTGTATAATAAAAATAAGAAGAAATATTAAATATTTCTGCTCAAATAAATATATTTCAATTCTGATTAATTAAAGGATGGGTCGTAGAGGGGTGATTTGAGGAAATAATTACATAAAATGGCTTTTAAATGTTTAGTTGAATTATTGAAGACATTTATTATTAATGCAATTGGAAGAAAAAAAATAACCACAGTTTTTGTTTATTATTCAATTGATGATAATTTAGAGGTTCTAATTAAATGCATGAAATCCACCAGAAAAAAATGTGTCAATGTCCTTTGTAAAATAGTATCCCATAGTTAAATGTCACAAAATTTCAGCGCTCTGTGATTTCATTATCAGGAGTAATAAAAGTTTAAATTTCTCGGACTCCTGGTATTCAGATTTTTATCAAATTTGGAAGGGGAGGGGGGTGATAAAAAATGATAAAAGGCCCAAATGATGTTGAACCATATAGTGTTTACGGGCCTACGACAATTAGAGTGCGAGTTATAAGGAGGCGGACATCAAAATGGCAAGGGACCGAAATGGCACCGGGACCGAAACGCCAGGATCGAAATGGCGGGACCGATAACATCAAAGTACTACATTTTTCCCTTTAGTGCTTTTTAAGCTTTTTAAACACAATTTAGCAATTTATACTGGTTATAATAGAGAGAGACACACCCTTTTGAGTTTCATTTAAAAAAAAAAAAATAAAGTTAACAACCATTGTCTTTGACAGATTTTTATGAAAATTCATTGTGCATCCCATCAGAAATATTAATTTGGAATAAATGCATTAAATATCATTGATTTAACTTAATGTAGTATCAGCTTCTTTTCTGTATTGGTACGCTTAAAGTATATTCTCTCTAATGAGCCTTAAATTCAGAGTAATCGAACTTATGCGGATTTCAAAACTGTTTTTTGTTGAAAAATTACTGCTATAAAGTTACACTTCGTTTATGAAAAGTAGAGATACAAATGTGATTAGTTAAACGGAACTGTGTCACCTTAAGGCTGTGCTTCAGTGAGATCTCCCTCCCCTCGCTAATGTGAAAACTATAGGCTGGGAATACATCCTAATTTTTTAAATAACTCGTCAGAAAATTAATAATTTTAACTTCTTTTTTATATGTACACTTCTGAAAGGATGTTCCTTCCATTTTTAGTTTACAAAAAATTTCTAACATACATACTTAACTAGCTGTTACCCGTGACGTCGTTCGCGTAGCATTAGAAAAAAAGATAAATGCATTAATTAAACAAAACATTTCACTCACGGTAATTTAAAACATATGTAATTAACACACTCTTTATCACATTTTATAGGAGACAATACTGTACTTGTTATTTGTAGGGGACTTGACATAACTTAATAAAAAAAGAGAAAATTTGGGCCAGATAATATAAACAATCTCAAAAATGAAACTGGAACCAATGAAAAAAAAAAACAGAGAAAGTAAAATCGTGAAAATCGACGAATCTCTCTCGGTAAAACAACAACAAAAAAAAAAAACAATGTTGCGAGAATTCTACTGCAAAACTGGTGTTTTAGGTGGTACCTCTGTGAAATTTGTATACATGTTTGCACTGCATGCTATAATAGTTTACAAAAATCTATTATAAGTAAAACTATTTTTAAAAGTGACAACATATTTTTACTTTTTTAAAGCTAAAAGAAATGTGGAATTAAAATCCGGTTGCCAAACCACGATATACAAATCTGTCTCCAATATACTTCGAGTTCCCGATCCCTAATTTCGATATTGGCAGTGGGAAAATTATATTACTTTGACGCAATCATATTAAATCTTTATGTTTTATGACAGAAAATGCAATTTTCTTTTAAAATATAAAGTAATTATTATTCATATTTTCTGGCTTTAAGAATTAACACTCAGTTTTTTTTTTTTTTTTTTTTTCCCATAGGAAGTTGAGTTATTTTTTTATTTTTTAAGAATGAAAAAACTGTTTTTCTCTAATCATGACGTCATTTACGACAGGGATAAATTTGCGGTTCATATTATTGACCTTTACTATCCATTTCCTTTTTAAACGTTCTTTTTAACACTTTCCAACAAAGTTGAAAAGTGTTTATGCATTCGGTTTGTCTGTCCGTCTGTCCACCTGTCCATACTCTAACTCCCGTAAATATACTCGGATTTTCATGCAATTGGTAAAGGTTATTTAGGGCCACCAAACGATGTTTGGTATTGTATATGAAGTATCTAGGATTAATAGTTCATTTACAGGGGCATGCAAAAGTATTCCATTACATTATGGCATATGGGGAAAAATCGTTTGCAGAGTATTTTAATGACATTACGCTATTTCAAATGTATTGAAACTGATATAAATCACTGAATTTCACTACGATCACGTTAGAACAGAGCATTCATGGGATTTTTTATTCATTTATAAGACACACAAAAGAAATCCGTTGCAATACTAAAAGAAATCCGTTACAATACTGTCTTTGAGTAATAATTACTGGAGTGTACGGTTTAAAATTCGGTATGCGCTTTTAAATCTAATTAATTTTTTGCATGTTACTCGCTATATATAAATTCTATACCTCATATACAGGGCTGCACAAAAGTATTCACGTACCATTCTTCTTATTAGAGGAAATTGCTGAAGGGGAATTTTCAACTGAAGTATATGAATTTCTTAAGTGAATTAAATTTTGGTAAGCATGCAGTTAGTAGATACAAATCTAGATATCCTATACGGGGCTGCTGAAAAAATTTGGATAATTTCCCGATTGTAGATGGGAATAGCTGAAATTGGGTTTTGAAATGTGTTATGCGTTTCCATATGGTTGAATTAGGATAAATTTTAATTTTTTTAACTGTGCAATTTTTTATATTATTCTGAATGTGTTGGAAAGTGTTTCATAATCTATGCCTGACGCATGATTTCTCCTTTCTTTTTTAACTTTTTTCAATTTTCAATTAAAAATTAAATCTTTATGTTAACCGTGCGCAGACGATAAATCGTCGTGTATTGATAATAATTGTCTTTCAATAATAAGAACTGATACAATAACTCAATCCCATTTTATTTCAACATCAAAGCATATCCGCTTTATTTTTCATATATGACGTTATATTCGCCTCTTTTCAGCACTTTCGCACTTACTCAAAATTCATACACGTAGTATTATTAGAAATACTTTTGAAAATGTCCGTTTTTTCTCCAATATGACGTCACATTCATATATATTTTTTAATTCTTAATTTTTTTACTTCATTTTCCTTTTTTCACGTGGAAATCTTTCAATTGAAAATTAATTATTGAGGAGAATTTATTCCAGGTTTCCATTTTTTTCCAACGACCAAAGAAAGATGGTTAAATTTTATAGAAAAATTGTTAATTGATTCTGTATGAAAAATAATGAAATTTGGAATTATTAGAGAAAATATTGGAATAAAATAAATAAAACACAGCCGATATTCATTTCTGGGCTATAATCCATCTATATGCAAAGATACAAAGGCATTAATTCACCCGTTTTGACGTTGACTTCATTCAAACATTCACACACACTTTCGCATTCATAATGTTACACTCATGTCCATAAATTAAGGATAATTCAGAATCACACGGAAATCGAACTCTAAAGTAAAAATTGCCCCTGTAGAATTATCACACACGTCTTCAAGAATAATATGAAAATTACAGAAAGGCACCAGATGGCGCCGATAGTACGTCACAATGACGAGTGTGTAAGAGAGGCGTAGATAAGGAATAATGGTGGCAAAGAAGTAAAATTGTTAACAAGCATTGTGTAAGCTGCTCAGTGCCATAACCGAATAGTTATGACACAGAGGATACATGTGGATGATGTTTTACGTGGTAGAATTATCGGCCAATCTGGAATGTGGGCGTAGTCAAATGGAAGTATCCGAGGAACTTGGAATTGCTCAAAGTGTCATCTCTAGACTTTGGCATCGATTCCATGATGATGGAAATGTCAGTAGAGGTTACATTACAGGTCGCCATCGGGTTACAATGCCGAATGAAGACCGGTATTTGGCAGTAACTGCCAAAAACAGCAGACGGGGCACAGCTTCAGACCTGTCTCGTGAGCTATCTTCAGCCCCGGGTACGACTGTTTCACGGCAAACCGTGTACCGACGTTTGAGAAATATTAGTCTATACGCTCGCAGGCCTGTCAGACGTGTTCAGCTTACAGCAACTCACTGTCGCCAGCGGTTAACCTGGAGTAGAGAACGTGCAATGTGGACATCGTCACAGTGGGCTTGTGTGATGTTTTCCGATGAGTCCAGGTTTAGCTTGCGGTCTGATTCACTTCGGACTTTCATATGGAGAACGCCAGCCACCCGTATCATCAAGACAACATCATTGAAAGTCGCCGTTGCCGTGGTGCAGGATTGCTCTTTTGGGGTGGAATTATACTAAGCTCCAGAACAGATCTGCATGTTCAAATCAGAACCATGACAGGCCAAATTTATCGGGACATCATTCTGGAACAACATGTACGTTTGTTTAAGGGTGCCACGGGCGCAGAATTTGCGTTTATGGATGACAACGTCCGTCCTCACCGAGCAAACATCGTAAACGAATGCCTTCAATCTGAGGATATCACCCGTATGGAATGGCCAGCATTCTCACCTGACTTGAATCCGATACAGCATGTGTGGGACATGCTTGGTCGACGAGTTGCAGCCCGTCAACCACCTACTACATGTGTACCGGAACTTCGGAGAGCATTGCTTGCTGAGTGGAGTAATCTTCCCCAAGATCAGCTCGATAATTTGATACTCAGCATGCCTACGCGTTGTACGGACTGTATCATCGTCTGAAAGACATACAATGTTTTAACCATCATACCAACCATGTAATGTTAAGTTTTTGTAAGGGAGTTATTTTTTGTAATTACTCCAGTGAGCAACAATTGTAGTTTTTATGAATGGTATCATACATACACCATCGTTTTTGTTCTATATCTTTTGTTTAGTAAATGGGCTTGATGAATAAGTCACGTTTGTTTTGTTTCCGAACCTTTATTTGACGGAGCTGGCATTATCCCTAATTTATGGACATGAGTGCAATATAAGGATTTTATATGATGTGTTGACATCTTGCTCACGGCTCGTCTGCTTTTAACACATAAAGTATTAAATTAAGCATATATTTTAGAATTATTTTGTGAACTAAAAAAGAAAGAGATACAATGAGAATAATGTATATAAACAAAAGAAGTTAAAAAATATTAATTTTCTGATGAGATATTTTAAGAATAAAAATGCAATCCACGCCCACACGTTTAACATTATCGAGAGGAATTAGAGATCTCACTGGCCATCAACATTTAAGAGGTACACCACTTTGACCGGTTCAAAAGTTCGAAAAATCTTTTTCTCTGTGCTATTAGTGTACACAGGGAATTCATATTTTATAAATTAGAAATTTATATCGAATGTGAAACAGTAACTTTAGAGCTATAGAAGTAGAGCGCGTCACAGCGAGTAAACAGTATAACGTGAACTTTAAGGACATATTTTCAGAACAGCATTTTCAAAATCTGTTGAATTCACCATTTTGAAAATAATTCTTCACATTTTTTCCTAATGAAATACGTAAGGTTTTTTTTTTTTCGAAATATCTACATCTCGTTGTTCTGTGCACGTGTAACTTTAATTACCGAAATTTATACTTAAGAGCCATTATTTTGAAATTCAGAAAAAAAAATGATATTTTGATAGTTGTGTTTTTTAATTGACTTGATTTATTTTTTATGTTGAAGTAGATCATATTAAATGAATATTGTGCAATTTTGAAGCCCTGAAAAAATTTCCTGTTTCCTGTAGAAAATGTCAAAGTTCAAGATCATGAATACCTTTTTTCATGAAACTTGAAATGCCAGTATGTTTGAATTGCTATATCTCTGAAAAGCAGCAACATCCCAAAATTCTTTTGTCATAAACTGTTAGTATAACACTACATGTTTAGTAAAATTTACTTGGTCCTATGGGGCATTGTTAATTTTCATTGTTAAGTTGCCACAAAATGCAATCAAAATGACGTTTTTGTCCGTTTTCTGCACTTCTTAGTTAAGCAATAGTACCCCAAAATTTATCTTATAGAATATGAAAGTTTACTATTAGGACAAGCTAAGTAATATAGAACTTTACCGGGATATCGATGCTGTTAGCAGATATAATCTGTTAATATTCAAAAGTTTCAAAATCTGCAACTTTTGAATTAGTCCTATCTTAAAACAGCATCACAGTTGAATAAAACAAAATACATCAGGTAGTAGTTGAACATATGTACAAAAACATGGAAACGAAAAATAAGTGGGGTCTCATGCTATTTTCAGAAAAAAATGACAAAAGTTACAAAAAGGCAGCGTCAATATCAGGCTTTTTCACTATCAGAAAATGGTTTATCCCGTTTATCTTTCCCTTTCCTGTGTTTTTCCTCTATGAGGAAATGGTACATCCTTTTTCTCTTTCTCCTTGTAAGGGAAAAGCCTGATAATTGCACTGCCTTTTTGTAAATATTGTCTTTTTTTTTTTCTTATGAAAATAGCATGAGACCCCACTTATTTTTCGTTTCCATGTTTTTGCACATATGTTCAACTACTACCTGATATATTTTGTTTTATTCAACTGTGATGATGTTTTAAGATAGGACTAATTCAAAAGTTACAGATTTTGAAACTTTTGAATATTAACAGATTATATCTGCTGGCAGCATCGATATCCCGGTAAAGCTCTATATTACTTAGCAAACTTTCATACTCTATAAGAAAAATTTTGGGGTACTATTGCTTAACTAAGATAATAAGTGCAGAAAACTGACAAAAACGTCATTTTGATTGCATTTTGTGGCAACATAACAATGAAAATTAACAATGTCCCATGGAACCGAGTAAATTTTACTAAGAATGTAGTGTTATAATAACACTTTATGACAAAAGAATTTTTGGGTTGTTGTTGCTTTCCAGAGATATAGCAATCCAAACATACTGGCATTTCAATTTTTATGAAAAATGGGATTCATGGTCTTGAAATTTGACATTTTCTACAGGATACAGGAAATTTTTTCAGAGCTTCAAAATTTCACATTATTCATTAAATATGATCTACTTCAACATAAAAAAAAAAAAAAAAAAATCAAGCAAAACAAAAAATACAACTATCGCACTTTGTCTGATTTTTAAAATAATGGCTCTTAAAAACTTACACTGATGTCATTTCACTAAAACACTATATTTTTTTTAGAAAGGCTGAATATTTCTCTAGCTTTTGGACTAAAAAAACTATTCATATTGTTAAATTGTTCTAAGTCGCGTCTACTATGGGTTTAGATATCCAATTCTTGACCTGCTTTCTCCAAAGCGCTCCCGCCCATTAGCTGTCTAGCCACCCTTTTTATTCGATATGTGTGTCCTCTTCGTGCTCTAACTCGTGTAAATATAGTCAGATTGCCATGAAATGGATATGTACTATATGGCCATTAAACACCGGCAACTTTCAATTTTAGACATTTTGTCGAATATTTAGAAATATACTTGACAGATTTTTCTGGAATTTCAGGATTAAAAAGAACAGGTATGACCTCATATTCAGCAATGCCGATTTGTTAAGGGGGGCAATTAGGGGGCCAACAAAAAATCAAAGAAAAAAATAATACTTGGGATCACCCTGTAAAATAAAATGCACGAAATGATCTACCGCTACCGAATATAAATAAACAGACATTGTGCAATATGTGTATTCTTTTGTGTAAGAATAGCACGTATATTAATAGCGATATAGCGATTTATTTAAAAAAAATTAAAAAATTCTTGCATGTTTTTTGCTTATAACATGCAGGGTTTTCAACCAAATTTAACGCCGGTTTCAGAAAAATTGACAAAATATAGTAGAAATAATATAGTGCAATTGGAATATAAATAATTTAAATATTTTAGGAAATATGAGCAGTTGTATGAAATAATTTTTGTCTGCGCATGCGCGAACGATAACAAGGATCATTTTACATAATTTAATAGTCAACTCTATGGAGCAACTTATTAAAAAAAACTAGTTAAATGTCGTAAAAATTCAGAAAGATATCGGCGTTAAAGTGAGCAGATGTTTAGTTGTTCTCTAAAAGCAGCTGAATGATAAGGGATTTTACACAAATTGTCATTTTTTATTAACCGATTTTCAGAAAAAAAGTTAGTATTTAGTGAGTATCAACAAGTAGATTTGGAAAAAATGCTTCGATTTTGATACTTCTTTTGATCGTGGTATAGGCTTGTTCTGGTGGTTATCCAAGAAGAACTAAAGCATCAATAAAAAATAAAAATTAAAACAAATTAAAAATAAAAAATGTCAATTTGTGGAAAATCTCTTATCATTCAGCTGCTTTTAGAGAACAACTAAAAATTTGCTCACTCTAACGCCGTTATCTTTCTGAATCTTTACGATATTTAACTAGATTTTTTTAATAAGTTGCTCCATAGAGTTGACCATTAAATTATGTAAAATGATCCTTGTTATCGTTCGCGCATGCGCAGATAAAAATTATTTCATACAACTGCTCATATCTCCTAAAATATTTGATATATTTATATTCCAATTGTACTATATTTTTTCTACTATATTTTGTCAATTTTTCTGAAACCGGCGTTAAATTTGGTTGAAAACCCTGCATGTTATAAGCAAAAAATATGTAAGAATCTTTTAATTTTTTTAAATAAATCGCTATATCTCTCTTAATATACATGCTATTCTTACACAAAAGAATACACATATTGCACATTGTCTGTTTATATATATTCGGTAGCGATAGATCATTTCGTGTATTTTATTTTACAAGGTGATCCCAAGTATTATTTTTTCTTTGATTTTTTGTTAGCCCCCTAATTGCCCCCCTTATCAAATCGACATTGCTAAATATGAGGTCATACCTGTTCTTTTCAATCCTGAAATTCCAGAAGAATCTGTCTAGTGTATTTCTAAATATTCTACAAAATGACTAAAATTGAAAGTTGTCGGTCATTAATGGCAATATAGTGTATATTATTGGTGTTTACTACGGCATGTTCGGTATTGAAAATGAAATATGTAGCATTTTCGGTTCGGTTACAGGGACATTCAAAATAATTCCCTTACAATACGGTCTATGGGAAAAAATCGTTTGCGGTTCATTTTAATGATATTACACTATTTTAAACATATTGAAGTTTATATATAGAGTGTGCCCATAAAGCCATTTTGCACTTTTGACCGGTCACAGGAAATAAACAAAACAAGATGGTAATGTGAATCTTCACCAAATAAAAGAAAAACTTTCCAAGTTTCATACCTGTTCAGTGCAGTTCGACGTGGCTTCCGTTTGTTGCCCTACACACATCTAAACGATATTCAAGTTCTTCCCACACACAGTTACGGACGTCTAGTGTAACAGAATGAATAACGTCTATTTTTCTATGTTTCAAATGGAGGCCACATCAAACTGCACTGAACAGGTATGAAACTTGGAGAGTTTTTCTTTTATTCGGTGAAGATTTCACATTTACACCTTGTTTCGTTGATTTCCTGTGACCGGTCTAAAGTTCACCATGACTTTACGAACACACTGTATATCACTGATGTGTACTACAGGGTGCTTACTGTAGAATATGGTGTGCATTGAATTTATCGTTCACATAGAGCGACACACAAAAGACTTTTGCTACAGAAGAAAATGTACAGTAATTGAACTATTGAAACCCATGAACCGGTCTGCTGGAGGTGTCTTTACAGTTGTGGCACGCGTTTTTAAATGTTATTTGGTGTGTATAAATTCTACAGATCATATACAGAGCTGCACAGATTTCTCAGGTACATTTCTTTTTAGTCACGAAAATTGCTGAATGGAATTTTTCAACTGTGCTATGCATTTAGTTGAACTAAATTTTTGCATACTATTTAGTATGCAAACAAATTTATAGATCATATACAAAGCAAAAAACTCGGATACTTTTTCGACTACTGATGTTAATAGCAGAAGTTAAAATTTCAAATGCGTAAATTAATTATTTATACATTATCTTTCACCTTAATGAACTGTGAAATTTTGTTACAGTATTCTGAATGTGTTGAAAAATGTTTCATAATCTATGCTGTCCGCATGATTTTTCGTTCTCGTGTAACCTTCTCACCACCGCGAACTAATATATCCATTCACTAAGCTATAGATTTCAGTGCGGCAAAAGCAGTATTTAAATTAAAATATTTCTACAAATATAATGCAGTTTTGAAGCATAAAGTTATGATTAGTAACTTCAAGGATTATATTCCTATGCGTAATTAAACTTTTTATATTATGTTGGAAAAGTCGTCTTTTTTTAGAATTTTTAAGATATTAAAGAGAAAACAACATTACAATTTTGCCCATTTGCTCGGCGGTCAGGGAGTTAATATATCAAACAAAGAAAAATACATTTTTCTACTTTAATATATGCATAATTAATAAGTGAAGATGTATTTTTACCCGACTGAAAAGAAGGGTTATGTGTTTCACGCGTATCTGTGTATGTGGATTTATTTATACCCTCGAAACATCCCAATGGCTGGATGGATTTTAATGAATGAGTTCTATATCAATTTGTCTTAACGGCCCGATGGTTATAGGCTAGGTTTTTTTTTATATAAACTCAAAATGACAGCCGTAAAATACAATATGGCGGTAGAGACGAAAAATTTTTTTACGCACCCTATTGAGTGGCATATCATTGGATAGGTCTTTCAAAATGAAGACGATGTTTCATTGACTATTTTACAGTCAGAAGCTCCGTTAAAATATTATACAACCTGGAAGTTGTGCATGTATTGTGGATCTCTTACTTTACTGCAAGTCTAACCATCATAGACATTTATAGACCTCATAAAAACAGTGTTTATAGATAGGAACTAACAATTAAACACAACTTAAAAGTCATCAATACAAGTAAATACAAAAAAATAGGTAAGTAATATAAACAAGTAATATTAAAAAAATATTTTAAGTCAATTCGTACTTAGGTCAATAAGATAAATTTTTTTCTCCCATTCTTCTTTAATGTTGAGTGGCACTTAAAATGACTTGATCAAGAAGAGAGCTCTCTCGATTATTGAAAATTAATTAATTAAATTTAATTAATTAATTAATATTTTAAAAAACTGGATTAACATCAAGTGTCATCCACTACAAGTTTTAAAAAAATATTTTAGCTTGATTGGATGAATAATAAGTATTTTATTAACGATTGAAAATTTGAACAAGATATACATAGCGAAAGTGTAAGCTAATAGTAGGAATTGAAAAAAAAAATAGTTTCACATTGATGAAAAATAATTAATTAGTTCGCTTTTTACGCAGTCGGGTTTTTTTATTTTTTAAATTTAATTGTTTTTTATTATAAACACTTCTCATATCTTAAATAAAAATTTCCAGACAAATTCTTAAATTTCGGGGCATCAAAAGCGATGTTACCCCATAAAGCTTATTCCTTATGCAACAAAATGTCGCCTGCGAAGAAAGGTTTATATTTAACGATTCTCCAGTAACCAGGAACAATAAAATAATCCTAAAGGTAATTAGTATCAAAATATTTAGAATTTGATTAAATGATTTTAAAAGAGAATAAAGAATTCCATTCAGTTTGTTCTTTTAAAATCAAATCAAAGCTTCAGCGCGTAACTGTTTGGCACTATCGCATCAAGATAAATTTAAAAAGAAGGTGATGTTTAACTAAATCACACTTTATAAATTTTAAAAGCAATTCTGCTTCATTTTAATAAAGTTGCTTAATAGCAGAACCATTTTAAGTACTTTAAGACATCATTTCCAAGTGGGCTAATCACGTTTGCCTGAATGTAGTTTTAAAAGCTTCAACACATAAAACTTTAAGACAATTTTTGATTCACAGAATCTTAATTCGTTTGGGAAAAGACCCCGAAATTGTCTTTGGTTCTCTTTTGTATGCGCGATATCTATAATTCAGATTTTTGTGTAAAAATCCTCAATACGATCGGATAACATTTAATTTTGTAGCTCCGTGAATATTTCCTTTTCTCACCGATTCCTTCTCTGTTATTTGATATTTATGATATTCGGGAGTTTGCTTTGGAGAATCCATGTCTAAAAATCGTAGCAAGGTATGTCTGTGAGAACCGTTTCCGAGTCTCGCGTAATTTAATTAAGTGAGAATGGGTGCAGCTTCAAAAATTTCTTCGTCGCCAGCCAAGCGAATTAGTCGTGCCAGAGTAAAATTTATTGGGTGCGATTCGCGAATGCTGATGAAAAATATATTAAAAGGATTTTTTAATAAGTTTAACTGAAATTCGATATTTTTAATAAAGTATAAATTAGAATAATATAAATAAATAATATTATACTGTCTTCCTGCAATATTCCTTTGGCACTTCACTGACTTGAGTAAACGCATAAAGGTGAAGCTCCAGAGACAGAGTGTAGAGGAGTCTTCATGTTAAAGGTGTTGCAGCGAATTCAAAGATGAAGATAATGCTGTTTACTTTTTGAAATGGTGTTACATCAAAGTTTAAAAATTAATTTCATTACATTAACTCGTCTAAATTTGTAAATACTTTGATCAATCTTGTCTGTAACGAAAATAGTTTTTAAAGTTCTCACAGAAGGAATTAACTAGAATTGAGAAAGCTTTAACATAGGCACAATTCTAAGAACCACAGAAAATTCTTTTTAAATCTATATACCTTGTAAGAGTCTGCTCAGCCTTATTGTTAGCGTGTATTAAATGCAAAAATAAGACGTTCGGAGCCGAAGTACGTGAAATAAGTTACGTTTAGACTAATACCTGTTTTAGGGTTATTTTCTTGTTCTAATAAATTAGAATTTCTTTCATCTTCCTTCAGAAATTTTTCCCAGGATGTATTATATCCCTCAGTGTATAATGACAATATCACCAATCCTAGTCAACACCTAATGATTGAACTTAACTCTTATATTTGTAATCCAGAGCATCTACATAAATATATTTTATTTTTTAACACTATTTACTAAATACGCACAATACAATAAAAAAAATATAAATACAAAGTATCAACTAGTTCAGAAATACAGTTCAGAAAATCGAAGGACAAAAGTTATTTGCAATCAAAAATTTACTTACGAATTTCTATATTGTTTTTTATTATTTTGAGGGGCTGACGAATAGTAATTTTTCTTCAATCTTTGAAATTTCTTGTGTTTGGTATTTGTTGCTTTGCATGTTTTATATAAGCTAAATATAAATTTTAGACAATCTGCTTAACCCTTTATCTACTGACGGTACTTATAAGTACCATTAAAATAACTTGTTATAAAATTAATTTAATACATCGATTAGTAGTAATATAGTTTAGAATGAGTTATAGATGCATTGCTTTATCATGCAAAAGCATTAGGGGTTACATAAAACAAAAATATTTTTTAAAGGATGATTTCTTTGGCCTTTGCATCTTTTCAGCTCTCTTGGCATTGGAGGGGGGGGAGGGGTAGGGATTTTTCAATTCAGAAATATTTCCATATTTCTATTGTAAGAACATTATATTTGTAGATTTCCTAATTCTACAAAATACTAAGAAAAATATTTAAAATAAAAGATTTGAGTGGGGTTATAAATATTACACAAAATGCCAATAAATTCAAATTTAATGAATCCTTCTAAATCCTTCAATCCTTCTAAAATTTATTAAATGATTATGTAAATCTTCTAATTTAGTTTAAAAAATTCACGAAAAATGCTTTAGAATATAAAATTTTCAGGAATTCATAATTCAGTACATAAAGGGTTAAACGAAGATACTGGGTGCAATCCTATGGGAAATATGCGAGCTTTAAGACTCCTTTCCTCGAAAACTACCCGACCGATTTTGATGAAATTTGGAATCCATATTCACTGGATTATGCTCAAGACTTATGGCAGACAGTTTTTTTCTGCGACAAAAACTTTTCATTTTAGAGCAATGGCAATTCTTCAGAAACTTTCTATTTTCAGTTTTTTTCTGAAACTAATTAATATATTTTTTAACTGTCTGCTACATATGATCTTATATTTATACTCTACCGCCAATTTTTTTAAAAATCGAAATCGCTCGAGTTCTTTGGGAGTTAATGGGGTTTTTAACTGAGAAGTACAGTTTTTCGAAGAGCTAAAAATTTAGACACTTCAAACTTGTGTAACGTTCTCGCACAGTTTTATCAAACACATGAATTAAAGTATACAGGGTGTATCTGAAATGCTTCAACAAACTTAGAGGGATGATAGTACTCATGAAGACGAACAAAAAATGCAATGGAACATGGGGTCGCAAATGACGTTTAAAGGACGAAAATCGAGAAAATGCGTCTGGAAATGGACAAACTGAGACAAGAAAGAAACACTCCAGAAAACTATTTATTGCACAGAATAGGTACAGTCGTGGAAAAAAAAAAAAGTAAACACCCCCTACTAACTCCCCAACAAATTATCGTAGACGAAAGTTACTGGTACCGAACGATTGGAAATAAAGTCTACTTTTAAATGACGTCTACAAAATTTGCTTAGGGGGCCATTTACATATTAAAACGAATCCAAACTTTATTTTTTTCAATAGCAATATACAATTTTAACGAGATATTTCAAATCTATGGTTCAAACTATGCCTAGACACGAAATTTCAAGTCTTTTGAAGAATAAGTTTTTGAATTATAAACATTCAAAATTAAGTGCTGCTAATGTTAAATTATATTTTCATATTTTTATTTATAACTCCTCAAATTATGCTTCTAATGGGCTAATTTTTTGTGCAGAAATAATACTAATATACCCAAACATAAATACGTTGAATTTGCAATTTTTATAATTTTATGATATGAATTATGAATTATGAAATTAATATTCGAAAAAATTATGAATTGCAACCTACAATTTTTTGATGGATTCAGATTTATTAAGTCTTGCTTTATGAAAATCCAAAATTTCACATTTTTCTTCCAAGTAGTTTTGAAATTATGCTTAAAAAACGGCAAAATGATGGTTTAAGGGGCCGTCTATGATAGAAGTGACTAGATATTTTGAAATTTCTTATGCTATCCAGTAATCTAGCAGGCTTCATTGACTGCTTGAGTGGTGCTTAAAGTGCCTTGATCAAGAAGGAGGCTCTCTCGGTTAACAATCGAGTACCAAACTTCAATTTGGATATAGCCCTTAAAATACGCTCGTTTTAAAATAATCAATTTCTCGGAAACTTATGGTACGAATTGCATAAAAATTTGTTTTTAGACTAATTGAAGGGTGTAGAGCTCATTTATGTTGTCAGAATTGTGTACTGCTACTGAAAAAAAACAAAGTTATGGTTCGTTTTAATATGTAGATTTTCCCCTAAGCAAATTTTATGTACATCATTTACAAGAAGACTTTATTTCCAATCGTTCGGTACCAGTAACTTTCTTCTACGATAATTTGTTGAGGAGTTAGTAGGGGGTGTTTACTTTTTTTTTTTCCACGACTGTACAACACAGCTCGTGATGTCCAGAGAAAACAAATATTTTGCGACAATTGTTCAAAGTGTCGACCGCGGACATTATTACACAGAGTACATCTACGGAGGAACCACTGGCGGACACGCTCAAATTTGCATACGTGGATTCCTGCTCGCAGATTTGCTTGGCTTTCTTCCAAGTCTTTGTTATCTCTTTCTGACCTGATATGCACAAAGTGAAAGGAAAACCAGCTTCGTGCTACTAGCCAGTTCTGCTGAAAAGCAGCATGCGAGATTTCGATATTTTTAATAGTTTTGCGATTTTCACCCTTTAAACGTCATTTGCATTTTTTGTTTGTCTTGATGAGTACTATCATCCCCTAAGTTTGTTGAAGCATTTCAGATACACCCCGTATATAAAAACTTGGATAAAACTTAGTTACATGTAATAAATGAGTATAAAATGTTAGTAAAATTAATGTGAGTGGGCGTGGCGTCTCAGTCATGTCTTCCCTTAAAAGAAAAAACACTTTAAATACTAGTTAAATTGTGTTTAAAGAATATGTCAATTGTATTTTGAAGTAAATAAAATCCTAAGACGAAATACAATATTCCACCTTGATTCAATCAAAAACTATACAATATGAACTTTAAAAAGTTCTCTGAGTACTTAAAAGGTGACAGATAATAATAATACAGATGTTACAAGTTTAAAATATGCATTTTATTTAAATTTCCTAGCACAGTAGAACCTCATTTATCCGAAACTCTTTTAACTGAAACTCTCGGTTAACCGAAATCCATTTTTAAAGCTTTCTTTTTTTTATTATCCCATTCCTTGTGTGCAAAATCCATTTTGAAAGCGCTTTTTTTACCTATCTTATTCCTTGTGTGCAAGCGGTCCTTCCCGAACTACGAGTACATATAAATATTTTCGATCCCTTTTCTTAGAGTTCATTTGAATTTAACTTGAGCTCCCGTAAGCTGCGGAATGGAGCGAAGAAAACGAACAAATTAGTAATTCTGGAGATTTTAATGTTTTGCATCATTGCCATGACTGTAGCAGCAGAAAGATTGTGATACTAGCGATCTAATAAAATTAAAAACTCCGTGATAGCTGATAGAGTTTCAAAGTAAAGGCACTCGAAACTGCGACAAACAAAACACTTTTTCAAATCCTTGTGATATATGTCAAAGGTACTTAATTTCAACATTAAAATTCAGGTAATTTATTCTTGTTTCTATTTTGCTATTGCTTCATTTTTATTAAGCACTTGTTACCATAATAATAAAAAAGAAAGTTGCATATACTTCTCCGTAATCTTTAAATTCTCTATCCGCATTCTCGATTATCCGAAAATTTTAATTTTCCGAAAGAGGATCGGTCCCAGTTACTTCGGTTAATCGAGTTTTTGCTGTACTTTCGGTCTGCAATCCCATAGCCATCGTCAGGGGATATTTTCATTAGTTACCGTTCTATTCATTCAAATACCTCACAACGTTAGAAATGGGAGAGTCAATAATTCTTAGGGTAGCTGGAAGTAGAAGTAGCAGTGCTCAGATTAAATTTGTGTAGCGGAGAAAATATTTAATTGCCGATTAAAATCCGAAGCAATGCTACTTCTACAAAGGTCCACCTGCGCACTTACAAAAAAAGTAACACATGTTAATGAAGAGGCGAATTAAAATGAACGGAACGGCAGTTAAATGTTTTTTCTTCTATGCTTGTTTAATCCAGAGCACTACTACTTCTACTTCAATCTACCCTAAGAATTATAGACTCACCCGTTTCAAACAAAGTGACGTATTTGAATGAATAGAACAGCAATTAATAAAAATATTTCCTGGCGATTGTCGCGGGATTGGAGACCGAAAGCACTAGGAAATTTAAATAAAATGTATATTTTAAACTTATAACATCTGTACTATTATTATCTGTCATCTTTTAAGTAAACAGAGAACTTTTAGTTCACATTATAAAATTTGTATTTTGAAGGTTGAATTAAAAAAAAAATAGATTGGGGACTTAGGATGATTATTTTACAGAAAGAGTGGCAATTATAATATCAGTTTCGCTCTATATGATAGAACAAGTAAAAATTAAATTTAAAAAATCAAGAAACCCGACTGCGTAAAAAGCGAACTAATTAATTATTTCTCATCAATGTGAAACTATTTTTTATATTATTTACTTATTTTTTTTTTTTATTTACTTGTATGGATGACTTTTAAGTTATGTTTAATTGTTAGTTCCTATCTATAAACACTGTTTTGATAAGGCCTATACATGTTTATGAAGGGTAGAATTGCAGTAAAGCTAAAGATCTTACCTACACAACTTCCAGGTTGTGTAACATGTAAACGGAGCTTCTGACTGTAAAAAAGTCAATGAAACATCGTCTTCATTTTGAAAGCCCTATCCAATGATATGCCACTCAATATAGTGCGTAAATCTTTTTCGTCTCTACCGCCATTTTGTATTTTACGGCCATTTTGAATTTATAAAAACAAAACCTAGCCTATAACCATCGGACGGTTATGATGAATCAATAACCTCATTCATTAAAATCCATCCAACCGGTTGGGATGTTTCGAGGGTATAAAGAAATCCACATACCCAGATATGCGTGAAACACATAACCCTTCTTGGCAGTCGGGTAAAAATGAGATTGATTCACAAAAGATCTTCTACACGGTCAAAAAAATTCGTCTCTATACACTAAATTATCCGTCATTTTTAAACAAATGTTTTCCGTACTCATAGAAAACATGCTTTTTCCGTTAATTCTTTCCGGAAGTCTGAAAAAGAGGGTAAAATTCCGTTTATTCCTTGCACGCATGTGTATTGACTGTATCAATAGCAAAGTTCGAATTTATTTTTTAAATGGCAAACCAAAAATTCAATAAATTAAAATTTCTAATTTATGTAAAAACAAACAAAAATAATGCTTTCGAATTTAATAAAGTAGCAATTTTCTCATTCATTTGAACTTATTCGCAATTTATTTTTCGAGTATTAAAAAAAATATTCTCATGTAAAATATATTCTAAACGAACACATTTAAAACATATATAGTAGTTCAATCAAGTTATAAAAATCTATTTTATTAATAAAAGCAAGCATTTCTTCTCGAATTGAATTCAAAATATAATATTCATATTTTACATCTAACAATCCAATTATGTATTATTAAAAATATGTCTAATATGTAATAATGTTTATCCTCTATTATTCTATAAGTGTTGAAACACCAGCCATTATTTCATAACTATGAAATGCCCTTGCAATTAAATTTAAATTTCCGATCTTTCTGAATAAGAAATTTAACAAACCTTATCAATCTTCCGATTGAAGAAAAGCTGTATGTTCGTTTTAAACTCAGCCGCTATCAAGTGCCCGATGGTCGAGTGGTTTAACGCGCGGAACCATGTTCAAAACCATGTGGATCCGTGGAAGAAAGAGAGACGTATTATTTAAAAAACTCCTTTTTTTCATATTAAGGAAATTTTCTGTTCTAGAACGGAATTTTTTTCAATTCTCGGAAATATACTGGTAGCAGTGCTGCCAGGAATATTTCCGTGAATTGAATAAAGTATTTCTGAGAGTGTACCTATAACATACCTGAAGAAAATGTATCCTATTTTGTAACCAAGACGACTTGTTAACAAGAGACAAGATTCTGTTGCATCATTAAAGGTGACATGAAACTGATTCGAAGTTACGAGGAAAGGCCAAAACTTTTACTTACGAATTTACAATTTTCACTATCTATCTATATATTTAAAAGATCAGATTTTTTTTTTAGTCATTTATCCTGAGCTTTCTACTGAACCGATTTTGATAATTTTTTTAAAAATTAAAACACTTTACTTGTGGATATGCCCGCACTCACTATTTTTTAAAATAATCCTATTTTTATACTTAAATTTTAATTTTAAATGGGCTTTACGGAATTTCTTCACATTGGTGGCAATCAGGTTACTTCCATTGTTGAAGAGAGAAGAGAAACAACGGGAATTATCATATTATATGGTATTACAATTTTTTTTATAAAAATGCAATTTAACAAATTACAACGACCATTTGGAAAATGATTTTTTCAAAGACTAAAATTTAAGAAAAAAAATCGCACGGAGTTGATCATACATTGTGTTCGCCATGGATTACATTTTTCGGTACTGTAAATTTTTAAACTTCTATGGAGCTGGTCATTCATTACGTACGCCATGGATTAAACATCAATACTCCTGGACCAATTTTAAATGAAATTTTATTCTTAAACTTCTAAATATCCCACAATATTACTTTTTACACCGTCGTATAGAAAAAAAAGTGTACTTTTAGATGGAATTTGTTTGAAAGCTGCATCTCAATTTGTTTCTGAGTTATTATTTTTTTTTGTAGTTTTTATTACTTTTTTGTCATAGTGGCAACAGAAGTATCCATCTCTGTTGAAAGTAAAGGGAAAATACACATTACTGTATAGACTAATCAGAAAACGAATAAAATGCGAATTAAACCAATAAAACGCTTCAAATATGCTTTTGATTTCCTACCCTGACCGAGGACAATAACCATTTTTCCAAATGGTTAATAACTTTTTTAATACTTTTGAATCAAAAATGACGTCATGACTTAAAATAACGCATATTTGCTCATAAAGCTGTTACATTTCATTATTTTTTTTTTCATTCCGCTGATACTGAGATTGATACTTTAATCACAGCGAGCTTCAGTGGGTGAAAATGATGTCATCGTAAAACTGAAATGAGTATTTTATTTCATAAAACTACATGTTTTAATACGAATGTGCATCTAAAAGTAACTATCTGGATTTCGCCAACACTCAGATTAGAACTTCAAGTAAAGATTGTGAATGTTTACATGCAAAATCGTAACTGGAAACGTGACATCAAATTTAGGAATATACGGGACATTCTCACAATCTTTTGACTTTTATGTCCCTGAATAATAATTTTTATTTTAGTATATATTCTTGTGTTTTTTTTTTTTTTTTTCACATACTGGGGACCATCCCATTGCATGATTGCATAACAATATAAACGAGATAAAAAAGTTTGTGACGATGTTGGGGGTCCAAATACCATGAAAACTCCTATACCGTCCCGTGTCCCTGATGCTGATTTTTAAGTTTGGAGCTGTCTGTATAAAATTGTTTCAATAAAAATAATTCGATGTAATTTTTTTCCAAAACTGGAACTATTGTTTTATATAAATGTGTAGCAAAAAAATAACCTGCGCACATTTTTATGGTTGTTATTATTTTTTAAACTCTGTCCCTGGATTTTAGATTCCTTACCGTCCCACTTTTAAAATTGTATAGAAAATCATTTCAGATGCAGCCACATATTTTTTTTTAAGTTTTTTCTTATACAGAGGTATGCTAGAGAAAGAATTTCTAAAATTCTTTGACAAGAAATTTACTGCAGAATTTAAATCAGCATTTAAATATCAATTTCAAGCATCGTGGCTTTATTAATAGTCTTACCGCCCCCAAGATTTATTCCTGCACTTTTCGAGGTAAATTATTATTATTTTTAAATTTAATCCAATGTAAATAACTGGTTCTAAAAATCAATAAACATTGTGGCTACCACTTCGTCTTAACATGATTTGCCTAAAATAGGTGGTAATTTTCCTTACCGTTCCATTCTTACTATCCCTTTTTTTCCCATTTTGTCCGTTTTTTCCTATACCGTCCCCTTTTTTTACCTTACCGTCCCTTCTTTAACAACACTTTAAAACAATGTTATACCAAAATTTTGTACTAAAAATACTACATTGTTATTATTTCTTATTTGAATGTCCTGTGGGTTCTATGCAAATTCATTATAAGTAAAAATTTAGAAGAAAATAGAAAGTTATAGCGGTAAAATGCTAAGGAAAATTAAACTCGGAAGTTTAACTTAAACTTCAGTTAAATAGAAAATTTTTCGCTGCTGACCATTTTTTTCTTTATTTTGAATCATTAAGGCATTCGTTTATCTGATTAAAATGTTCTTTTAGCAAGTTTAATTTCACCAGATTTTTATTCCCGAAAGTCAAAATATTGTGAGAATGCCCCATACTTATTAATAATTTCATGCACATTAAAATATTTTTAAATAATAAATATGAATATGAAAAGTATGCATGTAAATTTTGCGACGGTGAAAAAGATGTTATTTTTAGATTTGTTGAAAACAAAAATTATAATTTTGTCATAGTCGCGAAATTTTTGTTGATTTTAATTACAAAATATCAAGGATCAAAGCCTCATTTAATAACTTAAGAATTTCATTATCTTAATTGCATGTTGCTGATTACATATAGGAATAAAGTTCAAGTTTTCAATAATTTGAAAATTTAAAATTAAACTTTAGTTAAAAATAATGTTTCTTTTATCAGTTACGCTAGCTAATATAATATTGATTCATTAGTGTATTTATTTTTGTTATTTTTTTTATAAATTCAATCAATCAGTTCTTTTCAATATTTTCATTCGTCAAATTCGACGGGTTTCGACTCGTATTTACTTCACTTAAAATGAAATTTTCGGAACAAATTAGAAAATAAATGATTTTACTTTTCCAGGAGATAAAAAGGTACTACTTGATTATCCCGTCGACCAAAAAACTATCGCCAAACTATAAGATTAAATACCAATAATGTAGGATCATAAATCTCACATGCATTTCAAATCAAACATGATACACGTGTTTATTACGTCATCAAGTGATTTTTAATTCAATTTTTTATTTGTGTTTTTATTAATGTTTTACTAATTTATTTATTCTTTCGTTATTTAAAATAAAAATTATGTAAATTTGTATAATTTGGTGAATACTTTGGCGATTTGTATAATTTGGCGAAATGGATCGACGGGATAATTAAGTAGTACCGATAAAAATAATCTGGCCACACGTTTGAAAATTGCTATGCATGCTAAATGGAACAAACGGGAGACGGGTGTGCATATTAAATTTACAGAATCTGGCACAGGGAAAGTTATTAATATTTACATAAAACTGACAAACAAATCATTTTTAATATATTAAATTTATTAAACAAAAGGAACTAGATTTTTTTTTTCATTTAGCTTTAGAAAAAAAGAAAGAATTTATTCCTTTTTCTAAAGAGTGAACAAATCCACCCAATACATACACACATATTTAAAACATCAAAATCTCACATAACAAAATACGGACAATTAGACGTTTCCACAACATTCGCCAAATTTAATTAATATCTATCTCTCAAACTTTTCACAAACAGTTCTTTAAAAATCATTTGAAAAGCAGAATTAGTGGATAAAAAACTTCTCTTGATACTTTGTAGAACTATTTTTCCCATAATAAATAATTGCTAAATTGAATTATGGATTCTCCAAATTTCGCTTTATTCTAATTATTATCAAAACGCACAATTTTTCTCCCGTGAGATATTCAAGTGATGAATCATGCATTTGAAAAAGAAATGTTAAAATAAAACTTTAAAGTTATTCATATTTAAAAGGATGTCATTTTATACGTTTGTACTGTGAAGCTTCTACACGTACAAGTCAAATCTCCAGGGGACAGGAGATTACAGACACGCAATGAAAAAAGAATTTTCTGCTGGAGTTTGGTAAATATACCTTCGTTTTGCTGTGTTTTAGTTTTTTCACGTCGCTTTAAAAAAAGGAAAAATACAATTTGCGTCAACTAATTGAGCTACGCATGGGAAATAAATTCTTATTCAAAAAGATAATTGGAGTTTCTAATGAATGCGTTCAACAGATTTTGCATGTGCATAAAAAAGGTGAGCATTTACATTATTTTCAAGTGATCAAAACTTGACAAACGAATAAAAAGCAAAAGACGTGACAAAACAAGAAGAAAGAAAAGCCATTGTCTAGAACGATTTCTTTCTATTCCCAAAAGCTCAAACAGAAAAGATTTGTGTAAAAGGTCTAACTTATTGCAAATACACTCTGTGTTAAACTCATTGTGCAGTTGCGAGGGAAAAAAGTACCCCCCCCCCTACTAACTCTGCAACTAATTATAATAGAAGAAAGTTACTGGTACCAAACGATTGGAAATAAAGTCTACTTTTAAAAGAGGTATATAAAATTTTCTTAGGGTATACAAAGCAAAACCAGACAAAACTTTCATTTTTTTCAATGGAAACACCCAATTTTGACACTATATTTTAAATCTTCAAATCAAACTATGCCTAGAAACAAAATTTCATGTCATTTGGATGATAAATTTTTGAATTAAAACATTCAAAATTTAGAGCATCTAATGTTAAATTACATTTTCATGTTTTTATTAATTTCTCCTGAAATTATAATCCTAACGAGATAATTTTTTTGTGTGATTATAATACTAAAAAACCCAAACATAAATACATTTAATTTGTAATTTTAAAAATTTTATAATATGAATTATGACTTATGAAATCAATATTCGAAAAAAAATATGAATTGCAACCTGCAATTTTTTGATAGATTTATATTTATTATGTCCTGCTTTATGAGAATTCTCGATTTCATATTTTTCCCCCAACTAGTTTTTGAATTATGATTAAAAAACGTCAAAATAATGGATTACTTGTGTATGATGTGTAGAAAAGTATAATTTGAAAAAAATATATATCTTTTACTCGTTTTATGAAACATTTGAGCTGGCAATAATCGAAACATGTTTAAGCGAGTGAAATGGCGATATTGGAAAGAAATAAAACATTAACAGAAGTGACACAGTCATTCTGTAACATTTCAGCAATCAAGTAGTGAACTTCAATTTGGATACAGCCCATAAAATAGTCTCATTATAAAATGATTAATTTCTCAGAAAGTAATCGTACGAATTTCATGAAAATTTGTTTTTAGGCTAACGAAAGGGCTTAGAATTTATTTATGGTGTCAAACTTGGGTATTGAAATTGAAAAAAAAAAAAAAAGTTTTGGTTCGTTTTGCTATGTATATGGCCCCCTAAGCAAATTTTATATACACCATTTAAAAGTAAGTTTTATTTCCAATCGCTTGGTACAAGTGATTTTCTGCTACAATAATTTGTTGTAGAGTTAGCAAGAGGGTGTTTACTTTTTTTTCCCCGCGACTATACAAGAAATTTGAACACGTTGCTAATATACCGTTTACATAAGAGAACTCAGAAGCTGCAATATTGAATAAATAAATAAATACATGTTTTTTTCACTGTCAGAGTAGCTTATATATACATTTATTGAAACCTAGCAGGCTTCGCCCGCGACGCTGGTCAGTTTCTCCAAACGAGTCTTCATCCACACGAAATACAGTCCATAAAATAATGCCCCACTTATAAATTTTAATAGTATCAACTGTAAGCGTCGTAGAGTGTTGATTCAAGGTGACAAATAAAGAGTAACTCAAACAGTTTTAGATAAGTGCATGCGCAAGTACTGCTTTGTTAGTGACTCGCTTGCAGTGCCAATACACAAAATGGCGACTTCGGAGTGTAGAGCGTTATTGCTGGGCTGAAGATTTAAAAACCATTAGAGCATTGCGATTTTTTTTTTTTTGGGGGGGGGGGAGGAATTTATAAAAGATCGTGTCTACGTTCCGCCGCTATCTAAAGATTTGCCAGAGTTGAGACACAGAATTGAAGAGGCTATTGCTTCCATTACTCCGGACTTGTTAATCGAAGTGTGGGGAGAATAGGACTTTAGGTTGGATGTGTGCCGTATAACTAAAGCTGCACATATTAAACATTTGTAAGAAAAATTAGGTTAGTTTACCTTCAATTGGATGTATGATTTGTTGTTAATAGTCTAAATTAAACTGTTATAATATACCATTAAAACTGGAATATTCTTTTATGAACACCTTGTATATCGGTGAATTTAAGAGGGTCCGGGACACAAAAATCTTCAATTTTTCAATTTTTTTTTTTATTGGATTAAAAATTTTTCTGCCGTTTTCTGCTTAAAATGTTGTTTAAATCATGTTTCTTAATTAGAACAGGAAATATTAATTTTTTCGTTTTGGTTTGTTTTCAAAATCTGCCTTTCAAGCTATGGTTGTCGAGGAAACGAGTTCTTGTGAAATTGCGTTTTTCTTCATGATAGGTTTTTACACCATTTCTCATATTTAAATTCTTATAGCTCAAGAACCGTTAAAGATACAGGGTTGAAACTCGGAACATATCTTTTTCAATTATTTTACATTACTTTTGAACCAGCATATTTCAAAAAAATATTTACTTTTGAAAATATGATTTTTTTTAAAAAAGTTGCACCATTTTTTTTGTAATTTTTTCGTTAAGTATTTTTAATTTTTTTTTAATTAATATTTTTTAAAATGCTGGCTCTAAATTAAAATTTGTATATTTCCGTTTATTTAAATGAAAAAAAAAATTGAAATTCTATAAATAATATTTCGAGTTATAACGATTTTAAACTATCCCACTTTTTTAACAAAATTTAAAATTTAATTTTTTTTTTTAAATTATGAGAAGTTTTATCATGCGATTTTGTTTACAAATAATATGGTTAACCATCACAAAAAATTTCAAAATTTTAACTCAATAAATAAAAAATTTTTGAAAATGTGTCCCGGACCCCCTTAACATTGTATTTTAAAGTATTATGGGCCTTTACCTGGAATTTCCTTCCGCATTGCTATAAACGATACGAAAGCCATTGTGCTATTATATTTTCTATGTCAGACAAAATTTGGCTGTTAAACACCAGCACTTTTGATCATTTACAGTAGGATTTAGTAAAGAACGATAGAAAACTATAGAATATAGTACTAAAACCATCCATGAAAAGATATCTGATTAACAATCCAAGTCTCATTAACTAGAACTCTTATTAAGTAGAACTTTAAAAAGGCCAATCTTTAATAAACAAATTCGCCTGATTTTAGACTTACCCGCATAATTCTATAACTAAGCAACTTAGAAAAATATGCAAGTAGAATATTCCCTGAAAATTATTCAAATAACAGTGAAAGTTCCATCGAAATCCATTCAGCATAATCTTTTTAAAAGAGCTAACCTTCCGTAATCGGTTTCATCTGATTATAGAACTCTCTTCATAATTCTGTAACTAAGCAACGTAGAACAATATGTAAATTATATATATATAATGCAAATGTGGATTGCGTTCTGGCTGCTTATAGCTTGAGTTCTGCTGAATGGATTTTGATGGGGCTTGCACAGTTAGTTAGATAATTTTTCGGGGAAGATATCAGCTGATTATGGAATTTCCCTTCATAATTCTATAACTAAGCAACGTATACCGATATGTTATATACTAAAATCTTCGCCGAAACTTTATCTAACTAACAGTGCAAGTCCCATCAAAATCCATTTAGCAGAACTCAATAAGATGCTGGAACGAAATTCCCATTCGTATTTTATATATATAGCAAAAGTAGATAGATAACGCTGTTATAAAAACTATGGAACATTCCGATTATGAAAGATTTTTAAATTTAAATGCTATAATTACCAAGCATTAGTTGAACAGGATAATGGAACATTTGTCAGCCTGACTGGCGAATGATTTCTTGCTTAATATTTGTCAAAAAATTATAGTCGCATGTATTTTATGTAATGGATGTACTGCATGTATTTTAAGTTGTAGGTATTGTAAATATATTGTATGTATTGCAAATTGTATGAAAGTATATATGCATTTGCTGTATTGTAAGATGATTATATGGTTGTAGAATGTATATAAATACATCAGATATACACTGCCTCAAAATGCGTAAGATGTACGCTACCGTTCGCTCCCTTCTGTATGCTGTCAAATGAGCAGATACTGAAATGCCAAGTAACTGTGTATCGTATAATTGCAAAACTCATAATTATTGGTCATATGTAGTAGTATTGCTGACATTATGCCTCAAAGGTGATAATTTAAAATATTAACAAAACTAATTACGTAAATGTAGGTTATTGTTAGTTCATATATATAAAAAAATTAATTTATATATATAATTTATTGTATGCTTTTGAAGCGCAAAACCGTTTATATGTACAGTCGTGGGAAAAAAGTAAACACCCCCTACTAACTCCTCAACAAATTATCGTAGAAGAAAGTTACTGGTACCGAACGACTGGAAATAAAGTCTACTTTTAAATTATATATATAAAATTTGCTTAGGGGACATCTACATATTAAAACGAACCCAAACTTCATTTATTTTTCAATGGCAGTACCCAACAACATATTTCAAATCTTCGGTTCAAACTCTGCCTAGACACCAAATTTCAAGTCATTTGAATAATAAATTTTTGAATTATAAACATTCAAAATGCTTCTCATGTTCTGATGTTATTATTCCATGCTTCTAATGTTAAGTTATATTTTCATATTTTTATTAATATCTCCTGAAATTATACTTCTAATGTGCTAATTTTTTGTGTAGCAATAATACTAAAATACCCAAACATAAATACGTTGAATTTGCAATTTTTATAATTTTATGATATGAATTAGGAATTAGGAAATTAATATTCGAAAAAATTATAAATTGCAAACTACAATTTTTTTGATGGATTTAGATTTATTTAGTCCTGCTTTTTGGAACTCCAAAATTTCACATTTTTCTTCCAAGTAGTTTTCAAATTATGCTTTAAAAACGGCAAAATGGTGGTTTAAGAGGCCGTCTATGATAGAAGTGACTAGATATTTTGAAATTTCTTATGATATTCTGTATTCTAGCAGTCTTCAATGACTGCTTGAGTGGCGCTTAATATGCCTTGATCAAGAAGGGGGCTCTCTCGGTCAACAATCGAGTACCGAACTTCAATTTGGATACAGCTCCTAAAATACGATCGTATTAAAATAATTAATTTCTCGGAAACTTATCGTACGGATTGCATAAAAATTTGTTTTTGGGCTAATTGAAGGGTATAGAGTTCATTTATGCTGTCAGAATTGTGTACTGATATTGAAAAAAATAAACAATGTTATTTATGGTTCGTTTTAATAAGTAGATGACCCCCTAAGCAAATTTTATATACATCATTTAAAAGTAGACTTTATTCTTAGTCGTGTGGTGCTTTCTTCTACGATAATTTTTTGCAGAGTTAGTATGGGGTGTTTACTTTTTTCTCACAACTGTACATATTTTTCCTCATGATAATACTCTTCATACAATACAGGTCTTCCAGTGATTCGTCTTTTGAATACAAGTATTTTCAAAGGGAAAAAAAATGTGACAGTATTTTACCACATTTGCAACAAAAATAACCTTCGTGATGTATTCCTATAGAAGATTGTATCGAGAAATCTAAAAGGAATATTTTTGTTTGAAACTAGTAACAGACATGGTGGGAGCTCTGTAATACGGATTCTTTAAAAATAATTTCTTCATTTTATCATTTAAATTTCAGCTTCCTAAAACGTATTAGAATACAAGCAGGAAGCAGAAATTTTGCTTTTACAGAATTTAGCACAGCCTCCGATAAAATAATAATAATAATAATAATAATATATATGTTACCGGCCAAACCCGATTTTAGGCCAAACTAGTTTATCCTAACGCCCATAGGATAAACTAGTTTTTCCTAGGCCAAACTAGTTTGGCCTAATGCTCAAAGGATAAACTAGTTTAGCCTGCTATTCATTGGTCTGAACTAGTTTATCCTAGGCCGATCTAGTTTGTCCTAAGCCAATTCAATTTGGCGAGCTTTTATTGATCCCAAAGACTTCCTCGGCGCCAACCTGCCAACCTTCTAGTTTGTCCTAGGCCATTCTAGTTTATTTTAAGCCAATGCAATTTGACGTCTTTTTATTGATCCCAACTACCGCCCCGGCATCAACCTTGTGCAAAGTAGTATTGCTGTCACCGCTGTATAATATATTTTATTTGATGAAGAGTGGAATACAGTTCCCCTACCTTTCCCATTTCACTGCCATCGCTAGTTACAAAATATGTTCCATATGACAAATTATGTGCTGGAGGATCAAGAATGGGGTGCGATGCTATCATAAAATTTAGGAGAGGAATAATTTGGAGAATTGATTAATTATGTGCAGTTATACCTCGAAAATCCGGCATCGTCAGGACCAGGACTTCGCCGGATTTTTGAAAATTCCAGATTTCTGAAAGAATATCAAATGTACTTCTGATATCTTAATGGTGCATTTATTCATAATTAATTCAAAACCAAGTGACATTTATGTGGGAAAAATAAATATAAAAAAAAACATTGATTTTTTTCTATGGTACATAAATTCTAATAAACAGTGAAATCAATTCTTGTGTCGATCGATAAAATTTTATTTGCTATAGATTCTGCCGTTCTTTAACAAGTTTTTTTGGATTTTATAAGTGAACAATACCGATTTCGGAAATGTAGTATTGTTCCTCTAAACCATTTAGTGATTTTCCAGTGAAACATATACATTTTTCAAGTGACATCTTTTCTTCTGCAAGTTTTTCGTTCTCCTTCCTATGAGCTGCTAATATAGCGTTATCGGCGGTTCTATTTAGCACTGCTTGAGCGATCTCAGTGTCCGCTAATCCATCTCTTTCGATCTCGAAATTTTTAATTCGTAAACAATTGCTATTTTTCTTTGTCCCATAAGTTGGAAGAAAAAAAAATTGGGAGAGCTGGCCTTCGTTCCCAGATTTTTGAAGTTGCCTTATTTCTGAATGCAAGATTTTCGAGGTCACAATGTATTAGTATTTAAAAGTAAAAAAAGGATAAAATAAAATCGGCAGAATTAAAAAAATGAAACTTCAAAATTTTAAAGACTTTTAATTTTGTGTGCTGTGAGAGGTCGGGGGGCAGATTTTTATTTAATAAAAATTTTAATGCGCGCTTCAAATCACACTTAATTTAATTGAAAGTATTTTAACTGTGATTCATTTAATTGTAGTATACAACTAAAATACATTATTTGCAATTGACCCTAATTGCAACTGAATTCAATTGAATTTTAATTAGTTGCAGCTTGCTTTTAATCTTTAATTGCTATTAAATCAAATACACATATATTTTTTAAAAACAAATTTAATATTTGAATAAAAATATAATTGACTGATGTTCATAACTATACAATTATGCTGCTTATAAAAAAACTTAAATCATTAGTAGTAGTAATAATAATATTTGTCGAAGCTCATTTGTGTTGTAAATAAAATCACTCAATTAATAGAATAATATTTATTATAAGAAAATTTTTACTTCTTTTTTTTTTTTTTTTTTTTTTCGTTTTTTTTTTTTTTTTTTTTTTTTTTTTTTTTTTTTTTTTTTTTTTTTTGTGAGTCTGACTGTGTGTGTGTGTGTGTGTGTTAGAAATAAGTTATTAAATTTCTTCAAACTTTAACAATTAGTAAAATTAAGGATTATTATCAAACTGGAAAAAATTATTCAGCAAATAAAATTCTCTTTACAGAATATTACATATACATTTGTACGGATGGGGATACAGTACTCTAAAACCTGTTAGTAGAAACTGCGTATGACGAAATCCTGTTTTAAACGGATTTTTTTTCTACCGGTGCAAATTAGATATAATAATCCGTTTGAAAAAAACATAATACATTTGCTAAATACAACGGGCCGGATAAAAAAGGAACTTAACAAAATCGAAGTTTTTTCCTCTCCTTTGTGATTCCGGCTCAGATGGTTTTTCTATGTAAAATTTTTCAGATTTTCAAGTCTCCGTGTAAAAGCATTAATGGTATTAGTAGTAATTCGGATATTTATATACAAATAGAGATTCATTAAAAAATGAATATAGTTTACAAAAGAATCATTAATATCGTCAATCTACATTCTATTGCTTGGAGATTTAAAAATTGTTAAAATTCTATACAATAAAATCGTCTAAGACGGAATTACATAGGAAAGAAGAAAAATCCGTTATAGGCAGATTCCCTTAGTAGCAGGTTCATTGTCTGTTGTAAATACATTATATTCTTTTCACAAGTACTAGAGTCTTCATTTTACATAGATCAACATTTTTTTTTTTTTTTGAAACACGGGATTCCGTCATAGGCAGGTTATTTCTCTCAGGTTTTAACGTACTTTATTTTATTACCGACTGAAAATTCCTGCTTTATCAGACCTCAAGAAGAATGCAGTCAACTCCCGACAGAAGCCAGAAAAAAAAATTGAGTCACGGTCCATCTCGGTCCGAACCTCTCGAAAAAAGTAATTCTCAAAACAAGACCGGACCGAGTGTCAGGAAGGGAAATTGGGTGGGCCCGTACAGACCCGTACATCGAATAACCAAAAGACTAGTTCACAAAATTTTGTAAATGAGGACGCTATAGTTCTCTTATATTAAAAAAAAATAATAATAACGAGTATGAAGTGAACTTTGCTCACTTCCATAGATGAGTTTGAGTTGACCGGACTCGTAAGAAAAATTTTGAATTTGAGCCTGAACTCGACTCATTTTTGAAAAATTTAATTTGAGTTTGCATTAGTTAATTTTTTTGTGTGTCCAACACTGGTTGGCATCAATAAAAACACGTCAAATTGAATTGGCCTAGGATAAACTAGATTGGCCTAAGACAAACTAAAAGGTTGGCGCCGAGGAGGACTTTGGGATCAATAAAAGCTCGCCAAATTGAATTGGCCTAGGCCAATCTAGTTTGGCCTAAAATCGGGTTTGGCCGGTAACATATACATAAAATATAAATATAGATAGTACAAAACATATTTCAGTTTTAAGACTTAAAATACACGCTTTTATTTTATATAAAATTACGTTTCTTATCCGCTGAAGAATTCCACATTTACATCTCAATCTTTAACAACATATATGGAAAAGTATGCATGTGATGTCACTATTGTGGAATAATGTACAAACCTAGCAAAAAGCGATGTCGTCAATAAAGAAACTTAACCAAAAAAAGAAGAAAAAATCGGGTATCTAATGATTCTTATGCCTTCATTTGTTTGTAACATTAATACGGATACTGAAAATTAAATATAGTTTGTAATACTTCTGATTTATCAGAAATCATTCATTTCTATTTTTTTATTAAGCTGTTTTTTAAACATTAATTTTATAAACATTCAGAAATTTAGTGCTTCTAATGTTAAATTACATTTACACATTTTTATTTATATCTCCTGAAATTATGCTCCTAATGTGCTATTTTTTTTTTTTTTTTTTTTTTTTTTTGGTAGCAATAATACAAATGTACCCAAACATAAATACGCTGAATTTGCAATTTTTATAATTTTATGATATGAATTATGAAATTAATATTCGAAAAAATTATGAATTGCAATCTACAATTTTTTTGATGGATTTAGATTTATTAAGTCCTGCTTTACGGAAATCCAAAATTTCACATTTTTATTCCAAATAGTTTTCAAATTATGCTTAAAAAACGGCAAAATGATGGTTTAAGGGACCGTCTATAATAGAAGTGACTAGATATTTTGAAATTTCTTCTGCTGTCCTGTAATCTAACAGGCTTAATTGACTGCTTAAGGTGCGTTGATCAAGAAGGGAGCTCTCTCGACTAACAATCGAGTACCGAACTTCAATTTGGATACAGCTCCTAAAATACGATCGTATTAAAATAATTAATTTCTCGGAAACTTATCGTACGAATCGCATAAAAATTTGTTTTTAGGCTAATTGAAGGGTATAGAGTTCATTTATGCTGTCAGAATTGTGTACTGCAATTGAAAAAGAGCAAAGTTGTGGTTCGTTTTAATAAGTAGATGACCCCCTAAGCAAATTTTATATACATCATTTAAAAGTAGACTTTATTCCCAATCGTGTGGTACCAATAACTTTCGTCTATGATGATTTTTTGCAGAGTTAGTATGGGATGTTTACTTTTTTTCCACGACTGTACATATTTTTCCTCATGATAATACTCTTCATACAATACAGGTCTTCCAGTGATTCGTCTTTTGAATACAAGTATTTTCAAAGGGGGAAAAATTGTGATAGTATTTTACAAATTTTGCAACAAAAACAACCTTTGTGGTGTATTCCTATAGAAAATTTTATAGAGAAATCTAAAAGGAATATTTTTGTTTGAAACAAGTAACGGACATGGTGGGAGCTCTGTAATATTGATTCTTTAAAAATAATTTCTCATTTTGTCATTTAAATATCAGCTTCCCAAAAGGTATTAGAATACAAGCAGGTAGCAGAAATTCTGCTTTTATAGAACTTAGCACAGCCTCCGATAAAAAAAAAATAATATATACATAATATATAAATATAGATAGTACAAAACATATTTCAGTTTTAAGACTTAAAATACACGCTTTTATTTGATATAAAATTACGTCATTTGTTTCCGCTGAAGAATTCCACATTTACGACTCAATCTTTAACAACATATATGGAAAAGTATGCATGTGATGTCACTATTGTGGAATAATGTACAAACCTAGCAAAAAGCGATGTCGTTATTAAAAAAACCCAACCAAACAACAAAAAAAAAATCGGGTATCTAATGATTCTTATGCCTTCATTTGTTTGTAACATTAATACGGATACTGAAAATTAAATATAGTTTGTAATACTTCTGATTTATCAGAAATCATTCATTTCTATTTTTTTGAAAATTCGGAAATGTTATTATACAAGGATTAATAAAATTGCATTATTTTAGCTTTTTGATAGGAATTAAGTAAATACGGAGAAAGTAGGTCATACAAATATTCTTTAAAACACATTTTTATAAAAGACAATACTCTTGGCATAGAACGTATTTTAATTACATTTTTTTTTCAGTTGTTATGTGAAACTGGCAACAAAAAGATATATTAATCTATTTTCTCTCCACTTTCTACAAAAATGGAGTACTTTAGTTTCCATATTACAGAAATGGCATTAAAACATACAAACTTTTAATCTCTCAAAAATAAATTGATTTGCAGTTTTCATACAGCATTTAAAAGTACTTTTTTTCTATATACGACGGTGTAAAAACTGAAAATGTGCGATGTTTAGAAGTTAAAAAAATTGCAGTATATTATCAGTATTTAACCGTACAATAATACACCTGGTTCGTTTAACGGGTGCCTTATGTTTAGGTGTACCGTTATTTTTTAGTGGCGTCACTTGAATCGTTGTCTGAAAGACATAGGCTATACAAAAAGCATATAGGGGGCTAATAAAACTTTTTCGAGTACAAATATTTATTATTATTATTATTGCTGCATTTAATAAAATTATAATTTAAAACATGGATGTGTGAAATTCATATTTTATTTCATACATGAGCAATGCGACAAAATAAATTTACCCTTTATGTACTGAATTATGAATTCATGAAAATATTATCTTTTAAAGCATTTTTCGTGAATTTTTGAAACTACATTAGAAAATTTACATAATCATTTAATAAATTTTAGAAGGATTAAAGGATCTAGAAGGATTAATTAAATTTGAATTTATAAGGATTTTGTGCAATATTTATAAGCCCACACAAATCTTTTATTTTAAATATTTTCCTTGGTATTTATAGAATTAGGAAGTGTAAAATCCTTACAATATAATGTAAATATATAATGCAAATGTATAATACAAATATAATGTTCTTACAATAGAAATGTTTTCGAATTGAAAAATCCCCCCCCCCCCCCAAACGCCGAGAAAGCTGAAAAGATGCAAAGGGAAAAGAAATCATCCTTTTAAAAATATTTTTGTTTTGTGTAACCAATAATGCTTTTAGAACAAGATAAAGTAATGCATGTATAACTCATTTTAAACTGTATTAATACTAATCGATGTATTAAATTAATTTTATAACAAGTTATTTTAATGGTACTTATAAGTACCGTCTGTAGATAAAGGATTAATACCTTATTCCTCCGTTGCGCATCGTAACTAAGCTTCGCAAGTCCTTTTAATGTCTTACTTTGAGCTTGTATAAAATAATATGCTATAATATAGACTGTATTAAGGCTGTTCTCATCTGCTCTGCTTAACAGGCGCAAAACGTTTTGATACATTTACAAATTAATTTTTCAACGGAAAGATATAAAACTGGAAGGTCTGACTATGTAAGCGATTTAAAATAGAACTGTGTTTTCAATTTTTTGATAAAGGAATTACCTACTGACAAGGAAGGTCTCCATACGGGCATATTCAGAAAAATCTGAAAAAATTACAGAGTGTTCTTCTCATGTGGGTACATATGCTTATAAAAATTTTTTGGCGGAACCTCGATAGAACGTTCGTAAAAAAATAATAAAATTTTCGTTTATTTGGCAATTTATCATCGGTTGACGATGAAATGAAATTTCGAAAAAGTATTTCTTCATGTCGAATACTCTTTAAAATAAAACTGTTTGTATTGAACTTGTTTAAATAAATTTAACGTAAATAACTTTAGTTTTGTCAGTCTTAGTTTGATTTAACTATAGTTTTGTCATATATATATTTATGATGAAAGTTATATATCAAATTTTATTAATTAAAACATAATTAAAATTGTTTTAATAAATTTAAATTAAGTCCAGTTGAGCGCTGTCGTATCAATTTTGTTGCTATGGAAACGACGAATTCTTTGATATTGAAAAATTGAAATGAATAACTGCTAAATGAATATTGCCTTTATTTTGGAATATGCTTAAATATATGAAAGTATTTTTTATATGTGAAATTGCTTTTAAAGTAATAAAATTAAATAACAAGCAACATAAATATGTAATGCGAAAAAATGTTTTTATTAAACTCTCTCATTGTTTTTGTTTAAATTCATTAAATAATTTTTACACGTATTCTAAAAATCAATTAACAAACAATTTTCAGGTGCATTAAAATCGTTTGCTTTTGGCGAGGGAAAATACTGCTCCCCAAATCGCGTGACACTTTCGTCTTTTCGCGCCAAATACTCGAAAGTATTTTATTTTTTTACAGACTTTCTACTGTAATTCCGCCGCTCAATTTGACTGATCCTTTATTACATACATAAGTAGTTTAATTGATATTTTTTTCAAAATATTCTGAGTATGCCCAGTAAGGAGACCTTCCGTGTGAGTTAGAAGCGATTTTGATCACGTGACAAAAACGTTTTTCACCCTTCCTTGAATGGTTATTCTCCTTTCGTGAGGAAATTCGGTTCAAAACTCCCACTTTGACTCTATTTTCTGAAAGGATTTCCTGCATTTCCGAACAAAAATAAATTAAAACTTATGTCATAAAGTTGCCCTTTTACATTTGAGAACAGCCTTAAGAAGACGGTAGCGTTTCTTTTTTCTTTTTTTTTAATTTTCATCGTAGAGATAAGAAATTTGGGGAAATATGCATTTCACCATAAGTAATATAGAACATGTTAAATGAAATTTCCAATCTTATTATAATTTAAGATTTTTTTAAATGAAAATTTTAAAAAGAAAATTTAAAATGCCCTATGTGTCATAATTTTTCAGATATTTCCTTGATTTTGCATTTTAATCAGTTAAGACTTTATTACAAACAAAGCTGTACATCGATTTTTTAATCCCTTGAATAGTTAATTTGTTAGAGATATTTTCTGAACTCGATATCGATTTTTATCAAAATTTTGTCTCTTAATAAATTAAAAATCAAATTTAATTATCTTAGCAATGTCGAATTTTAAAATGCATGCACAGTCTCTTTGTAAGTAACATTAGGATTTCTCCTTATCAATTTCATGAATTTTGATTAAAAAAAGTTATGGTGTATGGAGTATTTCAAATAGCTAAAAACTCTGAAAAATCAGTTTTGTGGAAAACAGATTTTAAGTATATTAAAGGACCGAAAAATTGTTTGTGTACAAAATTCAAAGGCCTGTAATTTTGTGAAAAAAAAAATCGCATTTGCATGCGATATTTCGTTAGATTGTCTCAGAACAAACTGGACAATAATAATTTCTACAAAAAGAATTTTCGATTTTGATCGATTTCTGCTGAAATAAAGGTCTATGGTCCACGTTTTTTTAATTTATACAAAACTAATTTCATAAATATATGTCTTCATCTATGCAAAGCCCTTTAAAAACAATCGAGGCTTTTGAAACTTATAATTTTTGTTTAGACATATTAAGTTATTATATTCTTTACAAATTGGTGATAACTATATGCATAAATTAACATCTTTACTTTTGAAATTAATTTTGAATTCATTATTATCGTAGAATCATAAGCTTGATACGGTTTTTTAGTCTAGGGCAAACGAACAACAACTATTAATTTCAAAAACCTACAGGTTTTTTAAAAATACTTTGTATAATTTAAGATTTATATTTAAGTGAATAATTTAAAAAATATTTTAAATAATTGTCATAGAATTGCAATATTAATACAATCTGGTACATTAATACAGTAGACTTCCAGAAATCCGCACATCATCGCAGATGTAAACAATGAAACTTTCAGTTCTAATTCAGGGGCAAAATTACAGAATTTTTTAGTTTTATATCACTAGGGGGCTCTGCCCCATACGAGCTACGCTCGCCAACCCCCGTCCAGGCACACCAAAATAAAAAAAACACGCTAATTTGATCATCTTTTAAAATATTGAATTAAAAAAAAAAAGCGATCTCTCTGTAAATGGGTTTCCATTCGTTTTCCTTGGATTGGGGATTTTTAAGGCCAAATCTGCTGCTGTTAAGAGATACAATGGCTGTTTTCGTATTTAATTAAAAAAATTAGTTAAACATTTGAAAATAAGCTAATGTAAAGTGAATTAAGTAAACAGTGTCATTGTTTCCCGGTATTTTTTAACAGCGCTATAAGATAGTTCTTTTAAATAATTCATTTTAAATGTATCGTTTCAAATCTGACGTAATTTACTCCACAGTTTTATTTCTCTTATTAATATTCACGTGAAAATACTTTTGTTGTTAGAAGGAAATATTATTTGCGCTGTCTTCGAATTCACGATAATAGTTGAAAAGATTATCTCAAAATATCTCGCGCAAATATATTTTTCAATTTAAATTGTTTTGCTATATTTTTTGCCATTTTAAATGTGACGTAATTTCCTCAAATTACAAGTTTTAACGCATAATAATGACTTTTTTTATTTTAAAATTTTGTTTCTCTTATTTTAAGATTTTGTGTAAATATGGTTCGGCACAGATGTCATTGGCGCAATTATTTTCTGACGCCAATTTCATATACGCAACGGGTACTTAACTGGTGCTAAAATGTCGTTATTTTGCTTGATATGGTAACCCGGATGTTGTTGTTTATGCTATTGATGTTTTCGCCAAAGTGGCGTCGGAAAAAAATTGCGCCAATATGTATATGGCGTATATGACATCTGTGCCTATATGCTTCTAATGACGTAATTTTCCTGCTTTTAACATGTAATCATTTAATTCTAATTTTAAAGCTTTTTTTCTGTTTGTAATAGTCACGTGTAAATAAATTTTTAATTTGAAGTAAACATTATTGTTTGCGCTGTTTATACAACTGGCAACAGTTTAAATTAATAACATTTTCTAAAATTTGTAAAAAATATCTCTCGAAATGCTGAAAATTTGAATTTAAAATTGAAATAAAACCTCAAAAAATGAGTCAAATAAGAAAAATAAATACAATCTGCACACCGGGAACTTATAACGTATAAAATGATCTAAAAATGATTAAATTCTCATGTATAGTTTTTGCTCCAATAAAACTTTTTTAGTGGAACGATTTTGTCCAACTGTAGCATTAAATATCTCTTAAAATAATTCTTCGACTTGAAAACTGTCTGCATCAGCGTGTTTATCAAACATTTCTCTATAATACCACCGATTTTCATGTTTTTGTATGCAACAGTTTTTTTAATATTAACGATGAAAGGCCATGCTTAAGCATTCAAATTGGATGCCGATCTACCCGGAATATCTACGCAGATTTTCATTGGTCCATTTCCAAATCAAAACTTTTTTTATATATATAGAAGGATTCCATATACATTTTAATATGTAATTCACGGTAATATGACTGAACTCGTGGTTTTTCATGAAAGTATAAATGTATTGCTGTAAAAAATCAATATATTACTGCTAATCACAATTTTTTTACCAAATATATTTATGTATTAATCAAGCTTTTCTGACTATTAAGACTGGTTAAATCTGAAATAAAACATTCTTGATGTGAATAGGGTACCTTTAAGAGGAAAGTTTCATTGAATAATTTAAGGGAAATGTATCTTATTTTTATTATGCATATTTAATTATACATTATTAATTATTTACTTGACCTTCACTTTTAATAATTTAATTATTTTTTAAATTATCTTACTTTTTATCATTTTATTTTGTTACTTTACTTAGATGATATTTTACTATATTGCAAGCATTCATTATAATTTTTATTGCATTAGTACATTCAAATTACTGTTTAAAAAGCGTAAACAAAGCAATGACCAGAAATCTGCAAAATTCTAAAATCCGCACAACCTCTAGTTCCAAGGTGTGCGGATTTGAGGAAGTCTATTGTACATATAAAAAACAATTATGAATTTCAAAAGCCTATGATGATTTTTAAAAGTTTTGCATAAATTAACATCTGTTTTTTAAAATTAATTTTGTAATTATTTTAAAACTAGAATATAGCCCGTCAGAATGACGTGTTTGCATTTTCAAAAAAATTATATGGCATTGCATTATAAAAAGAATTGTGAAGTAATAAATTTTGTCTTGTCTGATTAATAGGGTCAGGTGGGCGTGGGGTAAAGTAAAAACAGCCCATTTTTCATTGAAATTTAATTGGCAAGAAAATTATTAATTGAATTGGTAAAATACTGATATAAAGTATGCAAATGAACTTCACTCTCAAAATTTGAAGAAATATTTCACAAAAACATTCAAATTAGTACTAATAATGTTATTTTAAAACATATTGTCAATTAACTATTTTATCTGATGGTATGTGGTAAAATAAAAGACAATTCCAACAGAAAGTTTATTTGTTTTTATTAATTGCCAAAATAATAATTATATAACTTAAATTTTAAAAAGTTGAACAGAGAAAATCCCGATTTCTTTTAAACATGCATAAAAGAAACCTGTAATAAATTTTGATAATTAAAAATCATCTTTTATCACATAAGTAAATTGCAACTATTAATTACATTAACAATTTATTTTCCCAAATTCTGTTATTAAATTACAAATTTATTTTCCCTACAAAATTTTATTTATTATAATAATACATTGATATATACACATATATATATATATATATGTAATACACGGCATTACATATTTCTGATATTCTAATTTCATTTTATAAGAAATATTCATTTCCCCCCCCCCCCCCCCCCCAATGTCTTAAGAATTCAAAAAACATTTTAAAAAGAAAATTTCTTTTTTTTTAACTACCGACAGATGGCGCAACAGAGCATATAAACGTTTGTTTTTATGAGTGTGTTCAAGAAGCACGCGCGCAGCGCGCGCGAGCTCAGGAGTCAGGAACATGGAGTGGGTCCATATCATGGATGTAGTGTGTTCAGGTAGTGTACAGGTAGACACGTAGTGTGTTCAGGAACAGATGATGGATTTGATTAATTAAGGTGCTAATTATAAAGATATTTTGATGCAAAAGCGACGTGTGCTAGATGGCCGAGTGGATAAGGCAGTGAACTCGAGACCAGGGATTCTGGGTTCGAATCCTTCCGATCCCACATTGTGCCACAATTTTTTTTTGTTTTGTTTATTGGTTGTTTTATATTTTTCATAATGAATAAGATATTTTTGATAAAGATATATTTTTTTATTTTTATTATACAGAGGCACGTGTATTTTTATTATAATAATAAAATACTTATTTAAATGTGAGAAAATGAGGTATTTCGAGATGAAAGTTTTACATCTGAACACCTTTTAAATATTCAAAGTTTCGTTTCTAAGTATGTATATGTATAATGATATAAACATTAAGCAAATCCAAATGAAAAAATAATATATATCGCACGTAGGATAATTCCTTGATTTTTTTTTTTTTTTTTTTTTTTTTTACTTTTGAGTACTTTACGAGTGAATTTTTATCGAGACTAGGCTGGAAATCATATTTTACTTTGAACATTATAAAAATAAAATGTAATAGTTGTAGATTATTTTAACTAAAAATACCTGTACATATATTTTTTAAAGAGATAAAATATATAGGTCTGCTGTCTAGTTTTGTAGTGAATAAAGCATGATTAGAATGTTTATAAATTTTCTACTGAAAGTATAAATAAGTATTTTGCTTATACTAACAGAATTTTGAATGCCATTTATTTCTCATGTTTTATGATGTATTTTGGTCTGTTATCCACACGGTATTGAAATATGCAATCATAAAATAAGAAATATATATATTAAAACCTTCTCTGAAAAGCTGTCTAACTAACAGTGCAAATTCCATTGAAATCCATCCAGTATAGTAGATTACAAACAAATCTCATATGTTGATATCACAATCTTGGTTTACTAACAACATTTTATTTATCACGGAAGATATAAATCAACTGATAAATCATTTTTAAATAAATAAAAAGAAAATTGTTAAAAAGTTAAAATTTTTAGATCACCAGTTGAATTCTTAAATTGTATCAATCAACCTACCAAACAAAGCACAACCAATAACACGTAAGCAGAAAACGCACAATCACGTGATCAAATCGCCCACACAATTTTTTTGAGCAGCTCGCGCGGAGTTTGTGTGCGGTTGGTTAACTAATTTTAAATACCAAATGGGCTAAAGTAGATAAAGAGGGTCACGTGATGTTTTTCCCGACTATTTTAGATTTTATCTGAGTGAACATAGGCATGTATTCCTGTTACGAAAACCATGTTTTGGAAGGATGAAGAAATATAGTCGTTGGTTTTACCTTTTTTGAACCATAAAAATAATGAAATAATTGAATTATGTTAAAATTCCTTTCTTCGATAACACCTACTCCATGGCATAAACTTCTGAGCGCGCGCGCGGCGCGAAGTGCACTTCTGAACACGCTCAATATTTTAAAAGTTCAAGACGAATGAATCAATTGTTTGTTTACTTTCATATAGGGATAGATAAAGCTACCAATCTAATTTTAACTCAAGTTATCGCAGCTGAATATTAGATAATTGAATGTAATCTCTTATAAATATTAATTTATTTTGAATAATCTGTCTAAAAATGTAACTTTTGCGAATAGTGGAAAAGAAAGCACGTTTTACTCAACGTTTTAAGATTGAAAATCAAATCAACATTCACTCGTGTGTCGTGATGCCACATGTACAACACAAATTCCAAATCCAGAAGCAATTGAATGATTTTTTGAACGAATCATTAAAAAATACGGTCGACATCCGATTTTGCTCTTAAAATATTTGTAAAACCATAATAAAGCTTTTAAATAATTTGGAATACGTTTGTTTTTAGAAAGGAAACGTTAATCCGGTACAAAATAATTCACGGGAATGAATCACCGAATATAGCTATATTCACTGAACACCATAAAGTGTTCTCATTGGTCAGAAAATAGATAGCCTTGAAAAACAGAGGTAATTTTTCGCGATATTTTTAACCGTGTATACTGAATTCAAACTGTAAATAAATGTAAACAAAAGTGAAAAACGTATTTCAAAATATTAATATGCTTTTGCAAAATATTTTAAGAGCATTTAATGAATAGCTGAAAGAGTCATTCATTTGTTTTTGGATTTGTAATTTGTGCTTATGAATGGCAACGGTAATCGCTTGTATACATCGGAACCCTGTTGTTGGTATCTGGTTATTTTTAAATTAGATCTTAAAGCGTTATAATTGTATACTTTTTGAAGGTTTGAGAAAAATTGAAGAAGAATATGTTACACAACAAATAGATAGACAAATTAAATAAGGCAGTCGGCAAATACGGCATCGGAATACTTAAGCCTAACGTGGCCGCGTTTGGATTATCAGGAAACGGATGAGTTCAACCCCGGAAGCGTTATACATTTTGTGTCATTCTATGTATAATAGGTAATCCAACCCGGCCATCTCGGTTTACAGAACATGGGCGAAAACTTTTTTTTTTTTAAACTGTGATAGTTTTTTTTTTTTTTTTTTTTTTTTTTTTAAACATTTAATATATTTTTTAGATTACACACTAACAACATGAAAAAGCATTTTTAACTCCAAAAATATCAATAATGAAGTTCTGAAATTTATTAAAAGCGTTACTTTCGTATCAGCCGCATGCCAACAGTCAATAGTCGAAGAAATCGTGCGAAGAAGAATACGAACTACTTCTATGATTCTGATAATTTCAGTGCTTTAAGTGCTTAGTTCCATTACATTCCTGTTAAATTTGTGTTTAATTTATATATTTTTATTTTTTTATTGACGAAGATTTAATTTCATTATGGAATATTCGCCGGAAACAAATGCATTGTTTTAAATGCAAACGAGTTAATCTTTCGTAATCGTCAGGATACAATAGAGATGATAGGTTTTTAAAAAGTCAAGCTTGAAAATTATTTTTAAGACTATAAAATATCACTCAGTTCAAACAAATTCTTAAATAAATTGCATTTGAAAGACTTTTTCTCTATTCAATGGTGTAAACATTGAAAATGTGCGATTCTTAGAAAATTAACAAATTGCGGTAAAGGCGAAATGTTGCCAACGTCAAAATGAAGTCAGCCGTTACTCATGGACACGTTTTTCCTTTATATAATACTAGGGAATCCAACCTGGATCTCTCGGCTTATAGAATATATATATTTTTTTACATTAATATATTTTTTTACATTGCCCACTAACCACATCAAAATACATTTTTATTTGAGAAGCATCAATTTCGAATTCAAATAAAGTTTTGAAATTTATTAAAAGAGATACTTTCATATAAATTAATAGCATAAAAAATCGCAAAAGATTTCGTTACTTACAGCTTCCTTTTTAATTCTGATCATTTCAGTTGTTTAAGCGGGTAATTCTATCATATGTCTGTTAAATTTCTGTTTTATTTATATTACTATATAATTTTATTTTATTGGTGAAATTTAACTTCGTTATGGAATAGCAGCCGAAAACAAATGCTGAATAATAACTTAAATGCAAAGTTTCATAATTGTCTGCATGTAATACAGATAGATTTTTAAAAATCATGCTTGAAAATTATTTGAAAAAAAAAAACCCCATAAAAATGAGTAAATTGCGATACAGTTTTTAAACAAATTGCAATGCAGCTTTAAACGAAATTTGGTAAGTACAGTAAACCCCGCTAATCCGAACTAATTGGGACCGGTGCCTGTTCGGATTACAAAAAATTCGGATTATAAGAAATTCCATTAAAAATAGAAATGTAAAAGATGTGTGCTAAAAATTACGAGTTATAAGTACTCAGTAACATAATAAACAGAATCTGATCAGACATTCTAAGGTCCGGCATGCTGGATAATCTGGTACGACTTTTGGAAAAAATAGTAGTCCTTGTTTCATCACTCTTGATGTTTATAGCAATTCAACACTGCAAAAAAATACTGCCAGTTTTCCGGTAGGAATCGGAGAAATAGTTGCCCTTATCGTACCGGAATAATTTCCGACCCAGCTGGAAATAAAATCAGTAAAAATAAGGAAATAGTCAGTAAAACGCTATTTTGTGGATTTTATTCTGAGCTGGGTCGGAATAATTTCCGACTCAGCTCGTAATAAAATCCGTAAAAATAAGGAAAAACGGTATGTTACGGATTTTATTCCGAGCTGGGTTGGAAATTATTCCGGTACGATAAGGGCAACTATGTTTCCGATTTCTACCGGAAAACTGGCATTATTTTTTTTTACAGTGTACTTGCTTATAGAAAATCAACAAATTGAGATATTTTAATGCAACAAAAACTAATATTAGCTTAAGGGATTATATTATATTTTTCTTTGATGGCCTAAGTAGGAATTGACTTTAAAAACAAAATTTTTATATTACTTGTTTTAGTAAACCTTGTGTACACGGAACCTGTTTATAACCGAATTCAGTCTTAAAAGTAAAAATTTCATTGTCTTTACGATAGGAATAATTTGAAATTACACCTGCTAATTTGTAATTTTGTTTCAGTCCCTGATGAATCCACTTTTACAGGTTTTAGTGTATAAGATTATGCTTATTTAATGTAATGAAATCTCCTGATATAGAGTCGCAAAGGACGTCAAAAAAAAAAAAAATTCCATTTAAAGAATATTCCGTCTAAGTAAATGCAATTGTATGGTACTCCTACTCCTACAGGAAGGACAATGAAATTTTAACGTTTAAAAAGGATTCCGTTATAGACAGGTTCCATTTTTATAGGGTCTACTGTATTTTTATGTCCCAATTTAGAAGCTACTGTCCCGCTTTTTCTGACACTGGACAAGAGACCTGCGCGGGTCGAGTAGTTGTACCTGACCCGTAAAAGAAAATTTCATTTAAAGTATACCGGCAAGCCGGCAAAAAAATTTCATCGACCCGCAACCCGAGCCGATCTCGACAAAATAGTTTTTGATGACCCATAACTCGACTCCACCCGACCTGAAGTGAAAGGAAAATGAATCGTGGTTTAATGCAATTATGAAAAGTAATCTCGAATACCACTTCTATCATTTATATAGGAAAATCGACATATCTCTGTTCTTTAATATTCAAGTATAGTAAAACCTCGGAATAGCGGACACCTCGGGATCGTTGTATAGAGTCCTGGATCAAGTTGGGTTGTCTTTTATTTTTTTTATTTCAGGTGGGGGTGACTAATTTTCTTTCTGTGGGTTGGCTCCACCCTAGAATAATTCTTGTGTGTCAGATTCAGATTTTTTGCATATCGGGATGTTAGGATTTTCACAAAAAGTTTGAGCAGAACTATGTTTCAAATGAAAATGAATATATATGAGTTGCCATTTTGAATATATATGAGTATATATTCAAATTACTGTAAAAGTATAAAATAAGGGTATTAGGTATTGAAAAGGTGTTCGCTAAATAGAGGTGTTCGCTTTTCCGGAGTATCCGTTGTGGAGGTGTTAATGTATATAAATTTTTAATTTGAAAAAAATATTTCGGAGATTCTTTGAAAAATAAAGTCAACCCGAAACAATACAAATCAACCCGATCCGTAGCAAAAATAAATAGAAGTCAACCCGACCCACGACGGAAAAATATAGCACTTATTCGTCCCGATGCAGGACTTGGACCTGGCAACACACTTATATAATAATGTAACAAAGGGTAATTAAAATAAATAACAAGAGTAGTATAACAAAGCTATATAAAAAATTAATATAGTCAGGATTGACCATTCTTAGCGAAATTAATGTTACTAATGTAACGCAAGTATGTCCGAACAATATGGTTCGTAGTATTTCTATTGAAAATTATGCAGAAATATGCAGCGAAAACTGTTGTTTGGAAATAGCAGTCTAAAACTTTTTGCAGCCATTTTTTCTGTGCAAAAGTTTAACCCTAATAAGCATTATTAACTATATGATGAGTATAAAACTTAATAATACATCAATGCAACATTTTCAAGTTCTAAAGAAACAAATCGAGGAATTTTCTTTAATAAATCAGACACGTTTTTCAATTCAGAAACTTTTTTTTTCTTTAAATGTAGAAATATATAGTGCAAATTTAATTAAATTGGAATAATGTTTTAGTTTTGTAGATTAAAAAATGTATATATCGTAGAACAAAATCGTTTGTATCGTAGAACAAATACACTGTAAAAGAAATAATGCCAGTTTTCCGGTAGAAATCGGAAAAATAGTTGCCCTTATCGTACCGGAATAATTTCCAACCCAGCTCGAAATAAAATCTGTAAAAGCGGAATAAAATCCGTAAAATACCGTTTTACTGACTATTTCCTTATTTTTACGGATTTTATTACGAGCTGGTCGGAAAAATAATTGCCCTTATCGTACCGGAATAATTTCCAACCCAGCTCGAAATAAAATCCGTAAAATCGGAATAAAATCCGTAAAATACCGTTTTACTGACTATTTCCTTATTTTTATGGATTTTATTACGAGCTGGGTCGGAAATTATTCCGGTACGATAAGAGCAACTATTTTTCCGATTCCTACCGGAAAACTGGCAGTATTTTTTTACAGTGCACTGTAAAAAAAAAATCCGAGCAGTATTCCTGTAGGAATCGGAAAAATAGTTGCCCTTATCGTACCGGAAAAATTTCCGACCCAGCTCGGTATAAAATCAGTAAAATCGGAATAAAATGCGTAAAATTGGAATAAAATCCGTAAATTTTCCGGTACGATAAGGGCAACTATTTTTCCGATTCCTACAGGAATATTGCTCGGATTTTCTTACAGTGTGAATGAAACTTCAAAATGAGGAATTATGTAATAAACCATTACAAACGGTTCACAATCGCGAATCTGTAAATAGCTCAGTCACCACCAAAGACTTTTAAGATACATAGACCGGCAATTCCCATCCAAAAGCATGCGAAATCATGGCAGCCATCTGAAGTAAATTGAAACATCTGAACCACGAGGTTTGCACGTCAGCTGTGTTTATTTACCAATAAGTGCTATGGCTAGAATGAGCTTTAAAATTAATTTTTAACAATATATATGATGTTTATGGCATATTTTTTTGCATAAAATTATTTTTTATATCTAAATATTCGTTATAAATATTGAATTTTCAGTAATAAAGTTAAATAAAGCAATTTATTAATAATTTTATGGATGGTATGTTTGAAAAAGAGTATCTAATTTTAACATGCCTTATAAACCTAAATAAAGGCGAAATTTATATGGAAACAGATTGTTAAATATTACAATTCCACCCTTTTTTATGTTTGACTTACAAAAGTAACTGGTAGGGAAGTTTAGATTAAAGGTAGCAACTGTAACATAATATAATAATTTACAAAATTTTAAATTACTTGTAAAGAAATCTACGTTTTTTAAACTAATTTTTATGCAAAAAAGTAATTAAAAAATGCATATTAACGAAAGTAACACTGTATTTTTATGCTTGGAGGATGTTTATTGAAATACTTACTTGCTATACGAAAAAAATAAAAGAATTGATGAATAATAAGGTATTTTGTTTAAAAAAGGCCTAAATGAAATAGGGTAGGCTAATACTTAATGATCTGCAATGAAAAAATACGCTTATAAAAGTATTTTCTTAGATAAATTAAAATATAAAACAAATATACTGCCGTACAACAGCTGTGATCAAAAAAGCTCAGTTAAACTGACAGTTTGCCGGTCTATGTATCTTAAAAGTCTTTGGTCACCACGTCGACAAGGAGGAAAGAAAGAAACATTTCTGTAGATAATTTGCAAAATCATATTGTTGAAAGTTAACATAAATTTTGTCATTTAAATTAAATATTTTTTTGCATTTTAAAAGAGAAACTAATATTCGAGATTTTTTTAAGATGGCTTCTACGAGTAGGCCTACAGAGCACGTTTTCATTTTATATTTGTTATATTTGTTACATATTGTTTATATTCGTTTTCATATTCACATTTTCCCGTTCCAATATAAATATACAATTAGGGCAGAAACGTGAAATCTGCTATGTTAATACACATGATTAGCATGCGAATTTCGTAATTCAGCGTTCATTTTAATAGTTACTTGGCTTCTCCTTATCTGTACATTTGACTGCATACATACACAACGAAAGGTAAAACAACATTTACAGGCACTAGCGGAACAGCGAGAAAGATAAACATGTGGAATTTAAAAAATAGATAATCATTGAAAATTTAAGACTTTTTGATGAGGTTAACGATGTTTGTTTAATCTGTGAGGGAGTGATGTAAGATAAGGAAGAGTAAACTGAACACTCTAAATTCTGATGAATTTTTATGAGGCCTTTTTAATCAGTTAAGTTCTAGAAACAAACGTCATTTGTAACTATAATTAATAACTTTAGTTTCAATTGCTATTTAAAAATTTTTTAAACTTATTTTTAAATACACATATTACTTTAAAAGAAAGATTACCAAAGTGCCAATTTCCTGCCTAGGCGGAGTAAAGTGGCCATGGCTGCAGTATAGTTAAATGAACAAAGCACGTTGATTCAGGATGTATATTTAATCCATACAAGCTAAAGTAACACACATTAACAATAAGTGTTACGTTTTGTAATATTTTTAGTATTAAATCGTTACAAAATAAAGTAAACAGTAATAAGTATCAATATGACGAATGGAGGAATACAGCAGTTCCCATAGCAGACATGCACACTGCAAATGTCGAGAGTAAGAATTTCTCTGAAAAAGTTATTGCAACGTCCCTTTTTCTTTCTTTCAAACAAAATGCTTTTTAGTACTCTGTTGTGAACAGTAAATAAAAAATGATTTCCGGGCAAAATAGCCGTCTGGCCATTTTGTCAGATCTCTTTGTGGCCTCTTTGCCCGGAATGACGTCATTACAAAAACTGTCGCCAAGCATCTAATCTACATGACTTAGCGTTTTCAAACACACCATTTAAAAGCTATTTTCATATAAATCAGCTTAGGAGCAAATAATTATAATGCTACAAGTTATTTAGCTATAATCAAGAAATAGTACCACTTACCTAAAATCAAAAATGTGAAGAAACAATAAAATGAGTTCAGAAGTAGAAAAATGTAGCCTTCCGCCTGAAAATCGCAGACAATATAATATACAGTAGAGCGCTGATTATCCGAACAAGTCGGGACCGACCCTAGTTCGGATAAGCAAAAGTTCAGATAAATGGACAGACAATTTAATGGATGTTTCTGACTATACTAAAACCTTCACACGTCATCTAAGCTTAGGACTGGCAGCACCAGTTGGTGCTGGCATGTTTAAAAATTGTTTTTTACTTTTTGTCTTTTTTTTAAAAAAAACATTCTTGTATTTTACATTTTTATCATTTTTTTTCTCTTTGTATCATTTTCTGAAATACAGCAATTATAATTTAAGAAAAAAAGCTTTTGATTGTTGCTTGGTTCAACGAAGACATTCTTTTCAATGATGCCATATCTCTAAATATACTTAAATACTGTTAGTTGCATAGGATCAGCATTCTTCTACCATTCGAGCCATTTCATAGTTGTTTCCAAACAATCAAAGGCTTTGTTATGTGATGGATCTGGGTTATTTTCAGAGCATTCGTTTTCCTTTTCTTCAATTTTTTGAAGAAAAATACTGCGGTGGCAGTATACAGCGTCAAAAACTGAAATGGCTACTTTGCCCTCATTGGCTACTTTACCCGTCTTTCTCCTACATATCTGAAAAAAAATTGCCCCCCCCCCCCCTACCAGTACAACCTCAGCTTAAAATAATATAAACTAGCTGTTGCTGGTAACCCGATGTGCTGCGTTTACATTGCATAAGATCTTCCATTTCCTACAGAGAAAATTAAATCCAATATTATTATACATTCAGAAAAACTTTTAACGTCAATTTTATATTAAATGCTAAATTTCAAATAAGTAATAATATGTACAACTTATTTTGTACAAAATTGCAAAAATTATAGTTTGGAGATTGCGTTATTTTTTATGCAAGAATTTATTTGACAACAGTATATTGTTGAATATTTAAGAAGTGAATTATCACATTGCTAGCTAAGCGTAAACCAACAGACTGAAAAATGTCCACGCCGGGAATCGAACCCGGGACCCTGGGAAGCACTCCAGTGCTCTACCTTCTAAACTACGAGAACGATAGTAAGATTGGCATTTCTCATTACATATTTTTCACACGTACATTTTTCACTCTGTTGTTTTACGCTTAGCTAGCAATGTGATAATTCACTTCTTAAATATTCAATAATTTCAAGCGAAATTTCACTGCTGAAAAGTAGTTGAAGAATTAATTAAAATTGCAAAAGTATAGTGCTGCGTGGCTGTGGCAGTATACAGCGGAAAAAACTGAAAAGGCTACTTTGCCCTCACTGGCCACTTTACCCGTCTTTCTCCTACATATCTGAAAAAAAAAATGACCCCCCACCAGCACAACCTCAGCTTAAAATAACATAAACTAGCTGCTGCTGGTAACCCGATGTACTGCGTTTACATTGCATAAGGTCTTCCATTTCCTACAGAGAAAATTAAATCTTCTTTTATGATTTGGTTTATAATTTCAGAGCTCTATGACGCCACTTTTACAAAATTATAAAAATTATTTTTGCTTTTTGAATAAAACAAATACTTTAAAAGGTAAAAATTATGTAATTTTTACACGATAAAGCATTTTATTTTTAGCGCCTTTTTGAAACGTTTTAAACGCCATCTTTCAAAATTAATTAATTGAAAAAATCATATGCTTCTAGGGTCAATAATTGTACCCCTAAATGCAAGGAGTTCAGAATTTACTCATTGGTACAATGTAAAGCTGAAAAAAATCTATTTTGTAGTGATTTCTGAATTTCAATATACCCGACAGACGATTATTGTTTCTGTAGAATTTATCACAGAATAAAGAGAAAGAATGGACAGTATTCCTGTGACGTAACATAAGGTAAAATGACGATTTTTATAGCCTCGAACCGAAAGGAAGAATAGGCTTAATTTCTTTATGGATTATTAGCTGGAAGCAAACGCCAAACTATTTATAAGGTACTTGTACCATATATGGACAGTGCTCTCAATATGGACACCCCCCCAATATATTTAAAAGTAACAATTTTGATCGAGAGATGGCCCTACATGTCCGTCAAGAAAAGCAGTTGAAAAGATAATTAAGCCTGGAAAGGCCAAAAAAGCGCGCTGTTCGCCATTTGGAAGGAAACTTGTTGTTTCGTGGTGTGTTGATCGTAATTACAGGTAAGTTTAAATTCTTATTAGATATGGTAAAATTACTTTAAATATTCAAAAGTGGAGTGTTTTAGAAAGCTGATAAAACATATTTTCGATTGCTATTGCATATATTGCTTAAAAATGTTTTCTTTGTTTATTTATAACAAGATTTAGTAAAACTATGCCCGATTCCCAATATGGACACCTTATGTCCACATTGGAAATACAGCAAGTGAATCTTCAGATTCACAAATTTGTAAAATATATGTTTAATGTCATCTGAACAATCCTCCAAGAGAAAAATCCTCCAAAAAGCCCTTGCAGAAAAATCAAAAGAAGCCTCCCCTCAGTAGGGTACCTGTTGGCGAAATCGCAGGTACCAACGGTATGACTTCCTCAACAAAGAAGAGCTGGTACTGCTTCTTATGCAGTATTGATGCAGACATACGGCTATGCATCACATGCGGCAGATATGTCCATGAGGACTGTGTGGGACTTACCGCCCATGATGGAAAAGTTTTTATTTGTCCATCCTGTGAGGACTGAGTAATAACAGATATAAATTCTGCAGACAGATGCAATAAAGCTAAACAAAACCAACTATATTATTTCATAGTATTTTGTAGTAACTGGGGTGCTTTGCATGGGTCTTCGAAGAGCCACAACCGAAAATGACCCCCCGCCCTTTTCTAAAATTCATGTTCTGAAGATGTTTACTGTGCCCCCCCCCCTCCCCCGCAATACTTTAAGATATATTTCTTTTGTCCCCTCTCCTCTAAAATCCATTGGAACAGTGGCCCTTCCATATACCCTATGTAGTAGGTCAATAAGGAGCCACCTGTTTTTAATATGGACATGCATGTCCATAATCAGGACAGATAGTTCCTTATATGGACACTTGTAAACTTTTTTTGTTTTTATCATTAAAATTAAATTAGAATAATTACAAGGTCGCTAATTTTAATAATGATAGTCAACAGTCCAGGGATAGTGGTCATATATTTTTGGAGCCCTATGACGTATACACGGTGGTGAAAAAAAATCAATTTTCTTTAGGGTGTCCATATTGGGTACAGGTACCTTATTCTTTTAAGTGCAAACGGAATTTTCAGTAATCATCTGCATGCAATAAGTACGATAGACAATATTTCTGTGACGACCTATAAGGTAAAAATAGCGATTTTTATAATCTCGAACCGAAAGGAAGAATACGGTCCATAGAGATGAAGTGCGCTGGCTGGACGTGCCGCTGAAAATGCAACCCTTAAATCCGTTACGTTCGGTCCAAACACAACCGCGTATTAATTCGTCTTATTAATACAAAATCTCTCCCTTGCGAAATGCTACTTTAGAAGCTTTTACATAAACAGATCACTTTCATTTAATGAAATGCACGCGTGATCTAAAATAATTCGGACCCTGTTCCACATGTTTTTTTTAGTTGGGGTGAATGAGGAAATTTAAATTTGAGCGATAACCGGCTACATATTGCAAACCATTTTTACGGATTACTACATCTTTATCTTTACTGTGTGAGAATTAATGCAATTCCTAAAGCTTAACCCTTTGAGGGACAAGTAATTGTGTTTCTGTAATGTTGTTTTCGCGCCGGAATTTACGAAATACTTTATTTCAAAATAAGGAAAAGCAATTTTGCAACTTTTTTCTACCAAAGTTATAAAAGCAAAAGTTAATTAAAACTTCTTGGTTCTAATCTTGATTAAAATTAGGTAGGATATAATATATCCCACCGCCTCTCAAGGAGTTAAATAATGCGAAAAAAAAATTACAAATATGTAATTTAATCAGAATATTGTTTACACTACCTATTCAAATAAAAGGTGATTTCAATTTCAATTAAAATTTGAAAATGACCGAAAAAAAAACTAATAAGTCCTATCGTTTCCCCTTTTTTCTATTTTATCAACAAAATTGGAATAATTTACCGGGTGTCCTAAAATGCACCGAATGATTTTAAAATTAAATAGCTTGCAAATGGTGACAGCTATTAAAAAAATTCTATCAAGAGACTTATGTAAAATATCAGAAGATTTTTTTACAGCTATTTTCGATTTTAGTTTCAAATATTAGCGATAGATGGCGCTATAAGCAATAGGCGCTAAATCGGGGCGCAATTTTTGGCTTCTCACTCTTCTCAGTATTGATGCAAAAGAAGGAGGTTACGTATATGGAGGATTTCTCAGTCTCCAAAACAATTTTGTTTATAGGCACTCACTCCATATATTTTAGAACCTCCTTTCGGATTACTACTGAGAGAAGAGAGTTGCCAAAAATCGGGCCCAATACAGCGCCCGATATTGCTTGTAGCGCCATTAATCGCGGCCATTTTAAACTAGAATCGAGATCCACAGTAATAAAACTCCTGATATCTTACATAACACTCCTGCAAGAATTTTTTAATAGCTGTTACTATTTGCCAGTTATCGAATTTTAAAAACATTAAGTTAATTTTAGGACACCTTACAATTGCAATCCTTGCAGAAATGGAGTTAAATTTTCCAAAAAATTGCTCTCTCGGAAAATAATTCTAATTTTTAAATTACACTGATATCCAAAATTAAGGACCAGTCACAAAATGCTAATTTTTAAGTAAGCGAATACTCAAAAGGAAATAATATAATTCAAATAATTGTTATCTCTACAGCGCAGCTAGTCCATATAGCATCTCATTCATGTCACACATGGTCACAAGTGTCACAGTCACTACGGTGAAATAAAAAATAGGAAATTCCACACGTCTCATTATGAGTCTCAAATGATCACTATATGTGACTCCACTGAGACGTCAATATGACTGCTGCTTTGTGACGAGTCACCAGGTGACTTTATAATGTAGTTGACTTTCATGTGACTGTCATTTTTAGACTCAATTTCAAAGTCATCATGAACGTTGCATTAGGATAAGTCATCAAATAATATCACATTATAGTCACATGGTGACTTTTCACAAAAGGGCACAATGGTGACTTCACAATAGTCTCTCTGTCATCTGAAAGTCATCATGGGACTTTAATGTGACATTATTTGATAAAATGCAGCGTTCACGATTACTTTGAAATTGAGTCTAAAGATGAGTCACATGAGAGTGACAATGTAACTACATTGTAAAGTCACATGGTGACTCGTCACAAAGCAGCAGTCACAGTGACGACTCAGTGGAGTCACATATAGTGATCATTTGAGACTCATGATGAGATGTATGGAATTTCCTATTTTTTTGCCTCACCGTAGTGACTGTGACACTGGTGACCATGTGTGACATGAATGAGATGTTATATGGACTAGCTGTGCTGTAGAGATAGTAATTATTCGAATTATATTATTTCCTTTTGAGTATTCGCGTACTTGAAAATTAGCATTTTGTGATTGGTCCTTAATTTTGGACACCAGTGTATGAGACCTTATATGAATCCGCGTAGAGTGGTAGATTAACTGGTGTTAATTTGTGGGCCCAACGTTCTATATTCTAGAAGAAGAGGTTGTTAAATACAAATAGACAAGCAAATTTTAATTAAATATATACTAATAATAGACATAATTTTGATAACAATCAATTGAAAATAACGTATATTATCCATTAAAATATTTTAAATTAACAGTGAGTCGTCTTTATATAAAAGCGAAATTTTCTAGTAATAAAAAACAAATCTGACAGAAAAAAATGCTCCTTTGAGTAAGTCTAGATACATATTTTCAAAATATTTCTACAACTAATAAATCTACATATCAGGGGGCTCAACGTCAGTTCTAAAAGTCATCTTTTTTTTAATCTCACTTTACATAATATTTAATATTCTACAATCCGCAATTTCATTAAAAAAAATTATAATGACTCCAAAACGAGTTATAAATGACTTCTTAAATTGTTTGATAGTTATCAGGGATGTGGTTATTGAACTTAATCATATTTTTTAGCGAAACATTTTAGGACGGAGCGGGGCATAGATAAATATACAAGATAGGACACTTCCATAGAGTGTAATGGTAATGCGATTGCGATCACAGCGCCTTTAGTGACAAAGGGAAGAAAATCCCATTCTTGTAATATTGGGTAAGTGCAAAAGTTCTACCCGTTTTGAAGATATGTAAATGACAAGTGGAGAACGGGCGTTACAGCTTACATTTCGAGGACAGGAATGTGGCCTATAACGCGTAGAGCAGTAGAGTATGTATAGGCACAACGTTTGTCGGAAGAACCCATGCCAAATGGGAAACAAAATGGCAAGCAAGAGAGACCACACGAGGCATTGTTTACTGTACGAGTATGACAAAGCCGTTACAGCTTGCCGCAGTATTTGTCAAGTGTATGGGGAGGATGCGAAGGACGATAGAACCTGCTGCCGCTGGTTTAGGAAATTCCGGGACAGAGACAGGAGCTGTAAAAATCATTCCCGTTGTGGATGCCCATCAGTGGTTTCTGACGAGGATCTGGATACAGCCATAACAAATTCCCCACATACAACAGTGGAAAAATTAGCGGAAACGTTCTCGGTACACAGAACAACAGTTTAAAGACTGATGTATGCGCTTGGTTTCATCACCAAGCTCGATCAGTGGGTACCACACCAGCTTTCAATAAAGCAACGAGAAGAGAGGATCAGCATCTGTGTTTCTTTTCTTTCCTGGAACAGTTTGGAACCATTTTTGTACCAAATTGTAACGGATGATGAGAAATGGATACTGTACCGTAATGTGAAGCATCGAAGGACAGAGTTCGAAGTTGCAGAGGGTACTCCATCGACCTAAACAGCAGGACTTCATCCCGAAAATGTTTTGCTCAGTTTATGGTGGGATGCCAAGGGAATAACCAAGTAGGAAGTCCTCGCACCAAACCAAACGATCAATTCGGACCACTACTGTCAATAATTGGACTGACTGTGAGCAAAATCCACGTCTAAGCGGCCAGCACTCATCAATCACAGAGGGGTTTTCTTTCATCACGATAAAGCCAGGCCTCATGTTGCTTTAAGGACTTGGAAAAAAATTACCGGACCTTGGTTGGAAATTTTTACCTCACCAGGCATATAGCCCCGATATTGCACCTGAGATTTATCACATTTTTTGATCGTTACACAATGCATTCGCCCGCCAAACTTTCAATTATGTGGAGACTATGAAAACGGCGTTGCAACAGGATTTTGACTCTAAAACAGAGGAGTTTTATTGGCGTGGGATTCACTTACTGTCAGACACATGACAAGAGGTCATACATAATTATGGTGCTTGCGTGAATTCATAGGTGCTTAACTTTTTGTGTTCTCCGCCTTTCTGTTTTCACTAAAAAACGGGCAGAACTTTTGCACTCACCCAATATTTTTGTTTTTGAGCGTCTATCTTATTGTGATCTTTCTCTTTTTTAAATGTCGTATGTTTATGTTTTCAACAAAATCTTACACCGATATATATATATTTAAAACCACAAACAAAATATCAAATTCCATCACTCACCATATCTAAATTGAAACTCTACATCAAAAATATTAAAATAACCAACATAAACATTAATTCTTAAAACCAAACTATAAAACCAAACTAAGGAAAATATATATAACTGCAAAACAGAACAGAAGGCGAGCGGCAAGGCTAACGACATGCACTGCAGGGTTAAGTCAGACTTTACGCATGCTACGTCCCCCCTTCACTCGCCGAGACCAAAAATGAAAAAATGAAAAACAATGAAAAACTAAACAGATCTACAAAATCCGTCAAAATATCTTTCTATCTCATTAGATCCATCAAAGCATCAAAACCACCATTTTCATGCATCACTGAGTTCAGTTCAGTTCCGTAACTGCTACTCTTAATAAAATCAATAGTTATTCTCCTGATGAAATTGCGAGGATAACCCTGCTTGAATCTCTGACCACACCACTCTAAAATGTCATTAAACATATCCTTAACTCTAGTACTCAGTCTTTCGATTCGTATTAAGCCATTTCTTAGGACATTTCTTTTAACCGAAACATGAACATTGGAATCAAAATATATCAACTTTAAGGTATTACAATCGAAATAATTTCGCTTGTCAAATAACCTAGATATTTTCACTTTCTATGTTTAGGTTCACATCTAGAAAATTAATATTTTTTATAATTCTGGGAGGAGGGTTCCAGGCTCAAAGATGTAGGATAATATGTAAAATCAATGTTTTCAATATCATTATTTAATTTGACTATCAAAACATCATCAATATATCTGTAGGATAATGTGTTACTGTTTAAATTATTATTTCTTTCATACATATATAAAAGTAAATGTTTGCCAAAATGGAACTGCAACTCCCCCCATTGGAATACCCCGAATCTATTTAAATATTGTATTTCCTTCGTAGAGGTAGTTTTCTTGTAATACCAACTGAAATAAATTCATGAAAAAATCATTATGAATCATTATCATTATGAAAGTACTATTTGTATTATAAAAATCTACTATTTTTTCTTTTAAATCTGTCAAATCAATTGCGTTATAGAGGTCTGTAAAATCGTAAGCGAATAAACCAGTAATACTTTTTAATTTTTTTAGATTATCTAATAGTGTATAGCTATTTTTGATAATAAAAGTCGTCTTCCCCCCCCCCCCCCCCAATCACTCTGTCAAACACTCCATCCAATACCCCCAGCAATGCCTTGCTAGCAACACCAATATATGATCCAAAAATTATATATATATATATTACATACATGAAGGGTGAATGATAAAAGTTCAATGAAAAAAACGCTAAAAATTTCGTCTTGAATGTTATATATCAAGTAAATAATATTTAAGTAGTAGTCCAAGTAGATAATTGGATTAAAAGCTACAGAAAGCAATGGTGTAATATAAAAATATACGAAATATTAAACTCTTCAAGCCACAGAAAATTTCTTAAATATTCCCATTTGGCAGGAAAATTTTTATAGCCGATGTTTTATTAATTTATGAAGTTTAATGTATTAAACAGTCGTTACAATAACCTTTTAAAATTTACGCATTTTCACTTTCTCACAGATAAAATAAAGAAATTGTTTTTTATGTAAAGGACGTACAATCAGTTCAATAATATTTATAATATTAATATATAAGAAATTACAATAAAATTACAGATGGGGAAAAATTCCTTTATACAAATTTTTAGAATTATATAAATCTAAAAGTAAAAAAAAAATATATATATATATATTTAGAGATACTGATATTACACTTCATAAATTTTATTCGATGTAAATACATTAACACAATACCTGAACTAGATTTTTTATAATTTAATCTCATAAACTTACATATTTACGTTTTCAGTAGAATTTTCTAGGGGTTTTCTTTTATATTATTGTTAGAATTGTTATTTTGTAAGTTAATGGCAAGCGATACAAGTACGACAAAAAAGAAGCAGCTAAATAAAACCATTCCACAAATACAACATTGTCTGCCTCTGCCTCACTTACGAAAGAATAGATAAGCAAAACATAGAGCGTAAACATATTTCATCAACATAGGTAAATTTCGGAGGCTTGTTAATTCTTCCCCTTTGCCATTAGTAACGCTAGTACAGTTGCCATTATAGATTTTGCCGTAATTGTTGTATCTTGTATGTTTATATATAGCAAGGTGGGGAAAGTAATGGTAAACCACATGGAGGAAAGGGATAGATGGAGATGCACTATGCCGTAAAAACGGTTTGCAATATGAAAGCGGTTATCGCTCAAATTTAAATGTTTTCATTCGGCCCAAACAAGACAAGCACGTGGAACAGGGAACAGGTATTCCATCCTATAACTGCCCATATTCTCATTTTAATCGGAATTTTGATCATACTTACGCTCGACACGCGATTTATGAATAAAAATTTGCAACAGTAAAAGCAAAAGCAAATAAATACAGGTTTGAATTCACAAGTGCGTCAAAGTACGTGTTTGTGTTTGGGTCGAATGTAACAGATTTTAGGTTTACATTTTCGGCGTCACCCCCAGACACCATACTTCATCTCTATTATTTCTCTTTATTCTATGGGTAAAGCAAAATGCTAAGAAACGTGAAATGGTAAAACAGAAGATGATACTGTTATGATATGAAATATGTTAGTCTTTATTTAAACATACAAGATTGTGGTATTAATTTAGATTTTTTCATTTTCTAGACTTCTCTGCTTTCTTCTTCCTGAAATACAATTCTCCAGTAATTTTCTTTACCTGATTTTCATGCGTAGTAAATTTAGTATTAAAAAAAAAAAAATGGAGGAAAATAATCAGCTAAACGTTATATTCTTTAGAAAAAGAAAGTGCTCTCATTTGAAAAGCAATGTTAAACTTCTTGTTAAAATAAAATATGCAAAACGGTAAACAGATATTAAACAATATTTATTAATTAATAAATGCTGCAAAAAAGTAAAAAAAAGAAAGAAAGAAAGAAAGAGATATGAAAAACTATACATAAAACTCAGTCTGAATTAATTATGAAGCAGACAGTAATCATGGCTAGACATTTCAGAAATTAATATAATTTGACAAAAAAACCAGGAATTCGATTTGAAAAAAAAATGAAAGTTTGTGCGTTTGAACTTATTTATATTGCATATTTTACCGTTGTCAATTGCAATGATATTAAAATATTCAAAAAGAGCATGGATATCTGGATAAATATTACTAGTGACATTACTATGAGTATCTAATTTAATTAAGCAATTACCTTTGAAGTCATTACTTACATTCAGCAGAATAATTAGAAATCGGAAGAATTTCAGGAAGAAAAAATAAAAACGAACTATAAAAAGTAATTGAATCAGATGATACGCCCAAAAATTAATAATTTTGTTCAAAGAAGATATGAATATTTTATGTTGCGATCGGTAAAGGCGGAATTTGTTTTTAGAGATGATGTGGATAAAAAAAAAAAAAATTCATTACCTGAATTCTTGTGGCATGTTTGCTTTTACGAATGATTAATATTTAAACCATATAAATAAAAGTACATCTTTCGGTCATGTCAAATATGATTAAGAGAGAATCGGGATTGTATTATTAATTTATAAATAGATTAATTTGATTTCAAAAATGAATATCTTTAAAGCAAAAATTAATTGCAGAAAATATGTTTCACATTTTATGAATACTTAATCTTTCTTAGCTAATGAATAGAAACGAGTAAACTCAAGTGTGTGGTTTTAACTAATTATTATGTTTGAATCTGTAATAATAAAACATTCGCGCAATAGTTTTTACATGTTTGCAAAACGTTGGAAAAATTGCATCAATATTGGACTGTTTGTAATTTTAATATTTGAAGCTTTCAGGCTCGAAGAGGATAAACTAAAAGGTATTATTCAAAGGTATTTAGAGGTAAAACTAATGGGCTTCCATGCATTACATTCAGAACCATAAGTGACGAGTGCAATTTTGCTGATCATATTTTAACGCAAGACTTTGGATTGTGACATGCTGTTCCAGGTTGTTTTCTTGAAAGGAGATAATGATACAGATTTAACAAAAACGCGACATTTTACATAAAACAGCAATTAGGGATTAGGCAGAGGAACGGGTCAAGCAATTAAGATATTTAAAAAATATTTAATTCTAAAAGGCATTATTCAGAGATATTTAGAGGTAAAATTAATGGGCTTCCATGCATTACATTCAGAATCATAGGTGACGAGTGCAATTTTGCTGATCACATTTTAACGCAAAACTTTGGATTGTGACATACCGTTCCGGGTCGTTTTCTTGAAAGGAGATAATGATACAGATTTAACAAAAACGCAACATTTTACATAAAGCAGCAATTAGGGGTTGGGGCAGTGGAACGGATCAAGCAATTAAGATATTTAAAAATATTTAATTTTATAAGACATTATTCAAAAGTAAAATTAATGGGCTTCCGTGCATTACATTCAGAATCATAGGTGACGAGTGCAATTTTGCTGATCACATTTTCAACGCAAGATTTTGGCTTATGACATACCCTTCCGGGTTGTTTTCTTGAAAGAAAATAATGATACAGATTTAACAAAAACGCAACATTTTCCATAAAGCAGCAATTAGGGATTAGGCAATGGATCGGGTCAAGAAATTAAGAAATTTTGACGTTTTAACTCTATAAGACATTATTCAGAGATTTTTAGAGGTACAATTAATGGGTTTGCATGCATTACATTCAGAATCATAGGTGACGATAGCAATTTTGTTGATCATATCTTCAACGCAAGACTTGGTTTGTGACTAGTGTTGCCAGGTTTTGTGTCACAAAAAATCTTTCTTAGCTAATTAATAGAAGTAAGAAAATTCAAATATGTGGTTTTAACTAATAATTATGTTTGCATCTGTAATAATAAAACATTTGCGCAGTAATTTTTATATGTTTGTAAAATGTTGGAACGATTGCATCAGTATTGGAGTGTTTGTAATTATAAAATCTGAAGCGTTCAGAATCGAAGCGGATACCCTCTATAAAACATTTATTCAGAGATACTTTGAGGTAAAATTAATGAGCTTCCATGCATTACATTCAGAATCATAAGCGGCGAGTGCAATTTTGCTGATCATATTTTCAACGCAAGTCTTGGTTCGTGACTAGTGTTGCAAGGTCCTGTGTTACAAAAATCGGGACAGGGATACAAAAAAATCGGGACAAGGGCTTCTAAAGCGGGACATAAAAAACAGTAAATCAATTGAAATAGAACCTACTTATAACGGAATCCTGACTTAAACGTAAAAACATCATTGCTCCTACGGTATGTTTTCCAATTAGAAAGTTTTAAAGCATCAATTAATTAGTACGAAACGATATTTGGTTCACACGGATAAGATAAATCGTCGCCTGCATACTCAAATATGTCCGAAATAGATGAGCGACGATTCAACTTTGCGTATTCACATTCCAGAAATGTAGCAGTGCACAATTGCAGATTGTGACTTTGTACTGTGCTGTAATGTCTGTAAAGATTTAATTTCCAATGCATTTAAAATTTTAGAATAACCCTTTCAGGGCCAAAATAATTCTGTTCGTAAACTGATGAAATAATTGACTGACACCAGAATAATCAAACGAATTTCCCAGAAAACAAAAACCCGCTAATTTGCACTTTCATTACAAAAGCAAAATTTTATTAAAATATTCTTGGTGCCATTTGTCAGTTTTGGAATTAAAATTAGATGGCTAGACCGTCTAGCCACCGCCCTTAAAAGGGTTAAATCTATGTCTTCATATTGAAGAGGCTTGCAATAGACGTTCCATCCCGAGACATGTGCATGCAGAATCACTCTCACGAATACAAACGTGTATCGTGAGCAATGGCGAACTTTTCGAACATACTGAATATTAACTTTTTATCACTGTGAGACAGTTTGTCTTTTTTTTTTTTTTTTTTTTTTTTTTTGTATGTGTGATGTTATCAAAATGTATTGAGATAAGTACGTATTTATAGCATAAATTTTGCGTATTTCTTCATACTTTTGACTATTCCATTCAAATGTTTACACAAAATGAAGTGCATCGATTTCGGACATTTTTGGGTAAACAGACGAAGATTTATCTTATCCATGTAAACCAAAAATCGTATTCTATTAATTAATTGACGCTCTAAAGCTTTCTAACTGGAAATTTTGCTCTATATCTTTTTCGTTTTCGATTTGCAGTGGCTATCTTCCAAATTTCACCACTAGAGGGCGCTGCTGTCGCTGTCATTAAATTGGGCGTATTCACTTTACTATACCGTTACCTCACTTGCATAGCTGTAGCTCTCCCCGTTCACAAGTATTTTCAGGTTAAAGGGACTTTCCTTTGCAACCTGTATACTAGAAAAGTATAAATGGATATACCATGAAAGTTCAAAGATATATGGAACCTAAATAATAGCAAATATAGCTATTCTGTACATTTGTTATTCCATATAGGTTTTTAGTTAACCTTTAAAGACATAGTAGGTGTATTGAGAAAGCCACTCAATGGAAACTAATCGCAAATTCCATAGTATTTATGTGATTCATTCTCATTAAATTATCTGTTTTTAACAATTTGACGTTTATTGCTTTTATACTGCTACTGGGCATTGCATTACATAAATATATCCTTAAAATTTGTTATCTAGGCTTTAAAAGCCGATGGAGCATAGAGTACGCCACCCTGTCCTTATGTATGTCCAAACAGTCCGTGTTTTTAAGGGTTAATATCTCGGATAATTACCGACGATTTTTTCCCAAATTCATGATCAACAATACTTTTATACTTCTGCTACGATAGGTACCCCCAGCTCTGCTCAACACTTTTGTTGAAGCCCGTAAATCGAAATTTGAGTGTAACGGAAAAATGCGATTTTCCCCAAAACTATGTGACCTAGGGTAATCGCTATAATTTTCCTGCAAGGTTTAAATCAATGTCTACTACCTCTAATTTTTTCATAATTTTAGTTTCAATAGATTCGGAATTAGATGGGGAGAACATATTTTTGTGCTACATTTTCCACCATAACTTTGAAAATATAATACCTAAAATTAAATGAAATATATTTTTGATTTCAGCGTTACGAAAGCTTTCACACGATACCCGACACGATATATAAAGAAAATATTTTATTTTTCAAGTAACTTTATTAGCCCCTGTACATTTTCCTGAATATATTTATGAATATTTATTAATCTGTAAATGTATGGGTCAATAGTCTTTATTACTTCCCCCAATTTGAACTTTCCACGTTGCAAAGTTTACGAGTAAAAGGGCTGTGACAAACAGACAGACAAACACAGGAGTGATCTTATAATGGTTCCGTTTTTACTTTTAAGTACGGAACCCTAAAAATATAAAAAAATCATGAAATCTTTTTTTTCATTTAAAAATTCTTTATCTTGTTTCTATACATATTAAAATCAATTTCAAGATCTCGTGTGAAACTGCGAAAGAACACCATTTGAAACTGAGGATGTTTCCGAAAGCGGGATGAAAACATTTTTGAGAAAGCAGCCAAAAGGTATTAGACCATCCATTTCTTGTTATATGGTATATTTTTAAAGCCTGCTGAAATATATGTTTTTAAATAAAATAAGGAAAGATGTCTTAAATTTTTATGAAAAAGTAAAGAAATGTATTTTATGCAAATTGATTTTAATATGTATGGAAACAAGATAAAGAATTTTTAAAGGAAAAAAAAGATCTCATGATTTTTTTATATTTTTTATATATTAATGTAATGACAGATAAGAAAAATATGTCTATACGCTAATGGCTACTACAATAATAATGCCTAAAATATTGGTATAAGACTAATATAAATGCGTTACTTTAAACAGAAAATGGTTTATCGGAATCACATAATTGTTAAGGCATTCAAAAGTCACAAGGATATTTCGATTTTGAATCCCTGGTGAAACGTACATTTGGAAATAAAGGTAGGCAATTTCTTCATTTTTTTTTCTTTTATTATTCAGTTTATCTAAATTTGCACAAAATCATTTTGTTTTAGGTTAAAGAGATGAAAAATACTTATTTGAGAAACATACACTAGTAATGGTAAAGGATTTTACTTTCTTTTTCTTTTAACAATGCATTTGAGAAAAATAATGATACACCTTTAAAAAAAGTGCCTTCAAGCTTTGAAGAAAAGAGAAAAAAGTATTCTTAAATAATAAAATCATTTTTGAATGATTTTGTTCAAATACAACTTTCAGTTTCAAGACTTTCTACTTACTTATATGCTTTTACATGCATGCGTTTTACATTCTTACTATCTATCTTACACCCACATTGTAAAATAAATCTGTTTACGTTACAAAAGAAAAAAAAACTGTCAGCCAGAGCGTCAATAGTTGAACTATAATTGAAACATAAACGTTCAGAAAAATATTTAGTTGAAATCTTTTATGATTTTCTGAATGCTAGATTTATTTTGTTAAGGATTGTCTATAAATTTTCTCTAGAAGACAAAACGAAGTAAATTTCCATTCCTCAGTACAGAATACAAAATTTTGTTGGTTATACAGAAAAAAACTGTCAGCTATGATGGCAGAAAAAAATGTTTTTATATATTAGGGTAAATCTGTATTTATCAGGAATTTTTTGTTTTTTAACAGATTTTGCCCGTCAAATAAACAGTTTACGTATTTTCTCCGAAACTTATAAAACTAATATCTATATATATAATACGCTATCATGCGTTGCACAGAAATTGCGATTATTTTTTAATTGCAACGCCTGAATGAAACGCATCTCATTGGTTATTGAATAGCATTTAATGTATCTCCATACCTATAAGGGGGTATTACCATAAGGAGTAACCTGTTATGTTGCCAAATACCGCCAGGTTTGTCACCAATTTGGCGAAATATCGCCAAATTAGTCGTCAAAAGTGACGCCAGCTTGGCTATATCTCTAATATTTCGCCAAATTCCCATAGACTTTCATTGTAAACCAACAGGGTTTACTTGCTTACAGAATATTTTAGCACGCTTTCCAAACATAAATTTTAAATGAAAATTTTAAAATACATACAAAAAAATCTTTTTCATTTTCTAATTTTTTGGTACCACATTTTAAATTTTAAATTTTTAAATGGCCGCCATTTTGAATCAAGATAGCGGATAAAGCTCGCGAATGAACTCGGTCGAGACATTGGTATGTACTATGTACACACCAAAGTACATTCAAATCGTTTCATACATACGCCTGTTATCGCGTGACAAAAATCAGGTCGTTTCAAAATGTCAGCCACGCTAGAAATTCAAAGTGCTATAACGCAGCCATTTTTTAAGATACAGACGAAACAAAAACTGCTCCCGAATCTTTGTATCAAGGTCAAACACATAAGAAAAAAATATTTTCCAATTTTCAATTTTTTGGTACCACATTTTAAATTTAAATTTTTTTTAAAAATTTAAATGGCCGCCATTTTGAAACAAGATGGCGGATGAAGCTGGCGAACGAACTCGGTCCAGACATTGCTATGTACTATGCAAATGCCTTGTAACATCCAAATCGGTTCATAAATACGCCTTTTATCGCGTGACAAAAATCAGGTCATTTCAAAATGTCAGTCACGATAGAAATTCAAAGTGCTATAACTCAGCCATTTTTTAAGATATAAACGAAACAAAAACTGCTCCGGGATCTTTATATCAAGGTCAAACACATAAGAAAAAAATGTTTTTTAATTTTCAGTTTTTTGGTACCACATTTCAAATTTTAATTTCTTTAAAACATTTAAATGGCCGCCATTTTGAAACAAGATGGCGAATGAAGCTGGCCAACGAATTTGGTCGAGACATTGGTATGTACTATGTTATACACCAAGATACATCCAAATCGGTTCATAAATACGCCTGTTATCGCGTGACAAAAATCAGGTCGTTTCGAAACGTCAGCCATGCTAGAAATTCAAAGTGCTATAATTCAGCCTTTTTTAAGCTATAAACGAAACAAAAACTGCTCTGGAATCTTTGTATCAAGGTCAAACACATAAGAAAAAATTTTGAAACAGGATGGGGGATGAAGCTGGCCAACGAACTCGGTCTAGATATTGGTATGTACTATGTATACACGAAGTTTCATCCAAATCGGTTCATAAATAGGAGAGTTACAGTGTGACAAAGATCAGATATATATATATATATATATATACATATATATATATCAACTTTTGAACAGAGGGTGGTTTCGGGGTCTGGGGGTCATGATCGATGAATATATACCAAAATTTTTTGAAATCGCTTTACTCCGAACGGCTGCAATAGGTAGCTTTTTGTAATGAAAGCTATCTAATAAAAGCACCTTGGATAAAGTTGACTAATTTTACGAAATTCTCATTCATAATGACTTAGTATTGATAAAAATTAGTATCGAATCTCCTATAATCGGTTTCCACTAAATTGAGCTTTGTGTGTTTGAATAATATAAGCTGGCTTTTTAAAAATAAGGAATATGAAAGCTACCTCTTCCTCCCGGCACTGGCCGGAAGGACTTTTTAAAGTAACTTATATTTGGTTGCCAAATTCGCGATATCTTGAAGTGCCTGCCATTTTAAGACATCATGGTGGATAAGGCTAACCAGTGAACTTGGTCGAGACCTTAGTAATTCCTGTCCACATGCTCACTCACATCGGAATCGGTTGATATATACGAGTGCTATCGCAGGCATAAAATCAGATTTTTCAAAATGTCACCCACATTAGAAATTCAAACTGAGCCATTTTTTAAGATAAAGACAAAACAAAAAATGCTCCGGAATCCTTATATCAATGTCAAATACTTAAGAAAGAAACCTTTTTCAATTTCTAATTTTTTTTGCACCTCACTTTAAATATAATTTTTTTTTTATTTGATGGCCGCCATTTTGAAACAAGACGGCTGATGAAGCTGGCCAGCGAACTTGGTCGAGACATTGCTATATACTATCCACATGCCTTCTTACATCGAAATAGGTTAATAAATACGCGTGTTATCGTGTAACAAATATCAGATCGTTTCAAAATGTCAACCATGCTAGAAATTCAAAGTGCTATAATTCAACCATTTTTTAATATATATACGAAACAAAAATTGCTCCGGAATCTTTGTATTAAGGTCAAACACATAAAAAAAACTTTTTCATTTTCCAATTTTTTGATACTTTATTTTAAATTTAAAATTTAATTTTTTTTAAATAGCAGCCCTTTTGAAACAAGATGGCGAATGAAGATGGCCAACGAACTCGGTCGAGACATTGGTATGTACTATGTACACACTAAGTTTCATCCAAATCGGTTCATAAATACGCCTGTTATCGCGTGACTAAAATCAGGTCGTTTGAAAATGTCAGCCACAATAGCAATTCAAAATGCTATAACTCAGCCATTTTTCTAGATATAGACAAAACAAAAACTGTTCTGGAATCTTTGTATTAAGGTAAAATACATACAAAAAAATCTTTTTCATTTTCTAATTTTTTGGTACCACATTTTAAATTTTAAATTTTTAAATGGCCGCCATTTTGAATCAAGATGGCGGATAAAGCTCGCGAATGAACTCGGTCGAGACATTGGTATGTACTATGTACACACCAAAGTACATTCAAATCGGTTCATACATACGCCTGTTATCGCGTGACAAAAATCAGGTTGTTTCAAAATGTCAGCCACGCTAGAAATTCAAAGTGCTATAACGCAGCCATTTTTTAAGATACAGACGAAACAAAGACTGCTCCCGAATCTTTGTATCAAGGTCAAACACATAAGAAAAAAATATTTTCCAATTTTCAATTTTTTGGTACCACATTTCAAATTTTAAATTTTTTTTAAAAATTTAAATGGCCGCCATTTTGAAACAAAACAGCGGATGTAGCTGGCCAACAAATTCCGTCGAGACATTGGTATGTACTATGTATACACCAAGTTACATCCATATCGGTTCATAAATACGAGAGTTACAGTGTGACAAATATCAGAGACATATATATATATATATAGTTTCTTATTTTACATACTGGTTTCCTGTGTTCATTTCTAATTCATCTTTAGAACTTTACCAATTTATTCATACATTTGTGATTTCAAATTTATTATATATATATATATATATATATATATATACAGTAGCGCTCAAAAGTATTTTGACAAAGATAATAATTCACTTAATTGAAAAGAATAATAAAATACAAAAATCAATCATTTATTTTATTTAACCATATTCAGTGTTTTAATTTTAATAAATTAACAATAAATATTAATAATATTAATAAAATTATGTATATACTATATACGAGTATATATATATATATATATCGATAGATAGATAGATAGATAGATATACATATCCATATATATATATCAATCATTTATTTTATCAAAAATCAATCATTCCAAAATCAAATTTTATAAAATCAATCATTTATTTTATTTAACCATATTCAATGTTTTAGAGAATTTTAATAAATTAACAATAAATATTAATAATATTAATAAAATTATATATATATATATATATATCTGAATTTTGTCATGCTGTAACTCTCGAATTTTTGAACCGATTTAGATGAAATTTTTCATATGCATAGTACGTACTAATGACTCGACCGCGTTCGTTGGCCAGCTTCATCCGCCATCTTGTTTCAAAATGGCGGCCATTTGAATTTTGTGAACACGTTTGGAAATTTTTAGGTTTCCTAACTTTTTCTTTAAAATGACCTATGCTGTTAGCTTACACTGTGAGACTCTTTAAAATATCTTTTAATGTTTCTAACATTCTGTTTAAAATTATACATAAGAGTTTGCATTTTGTGAAACGTAACATTTTCTATAAGTATACAATGTTAGAAAACATAAAAAAATTTCAAAAATTCCAATGGCCGTTATTTTGAAACATGATGGCGGATGAAGCTGGCCAACGAACTTGGTCGAGACATTAGTATGTGGTATGTATATGAAAAATTTCATCCAAATCGGTTCAAAAATTCCAGAGTTACAGCAGGACAAAATTCAGATATAAATAATATGTATATATGGATATATATCTATATATATCTATCTATATATATATAGTATATATATAATTTTATTAATATTATTAATATTTATTGTTAATTTATTAAAATTAAAATTTCTGTATTTTATTCTGTATTTTATTATTCTTTTCAATTAAGTGAATCTTTGTCAAAATACTTTTGAGCGCTACTGTATATATATATATATACATATATATATATCAACATTTGAACGGAGGGTGGTTTCGGGGTCTGGGGGTCATGATCGATGAAAATATATCAACATTTTTTGAAATCGCTTTCCTCCGAACGGCTGCAATAGGTAGTTTTTTGTAACGAAACCTATCTAATACACTTCATCCTCTTTTATTCGAAATACATCTTAAAATACAACTCTGTACAAAAATATTTTTGCCTAAAACCGCCATAAGTTTTTTATAGGAAATGGAAAAATATGGACAAACCGCTTTTCTGTCTTTATTACGTACTCTATGTTATTTCAACAGATTTTGCCAACAATAGATTCAACAGATTTTTTTTTTTTTTAATAACAAATTTTTTACTGTCATTCTGTCTGAGATTTTTTTTTTTTTTTAACTGTAAAATTGAAAGATTTTTTGCAGTTCATCTTATATACTTAAAGATAATATGCAACAAAATGCAATTCACAAAATAGATCAAACAACACTTTTTATAAAAAATTAAAGCAATAGTGGCTAATGAAAAACTTTCAGAACCCTGATTCACTAACATCATAATAAATCTTTTATATTGATACAAAAGTTAGTAGCTTTATTTATTTCTTTTTTTCTAATTAATAATATACAAAATTGAATCTGTAATAGATTTTCATTATAACAATGGCCGGTTGTGATGTTTAGCTTTTGATAATTGATTTTTATGTATTTTTTAGCGCTGAACCCGAAAATGACCTTCATTTTTAACCATCACGTCAGGATTTTTTTGCAAATCAGAAATTTCAATTGTAAAAAGTCAAAAAATAGAGAATATTTGATACTGAAAGATAAAGGTAATGGTTGTGTTTCTTAACTTTTGATAACTTATTTTTATATATTTTTAGCACTGAATTCGAAAAAGACTTCCTTTTAGGTACAAAAAGCTATCTATTGCAGCCGTTCGGAGGAAAGCGATATCAAAAAATTTTGGTATATTTTCATCGATCATGACCCCCAGACCCCGAAACCACCCTCCGTTCAAAAGTTGATATATATATATATATATATATATATATATATATATATATATATATATATATATATATATATATATCCATATATATATATATATATATATATATATATATATCCATATATATATATATATATGTATATATCCATATATATATATATATATATATATCTGATCTTTCTCACACTGTAACTCTCGTATTTATGAACCGATTTGGATGAAATTTCGTGTATACATAGTACATACCAATGTCTCGGCCGAGTTCGTTGGCCAGCTTCATCTGCCATCTTGTTTCAAATTTGAAATGTGGTACCAAAAAATTAAAAATTAAAAAATATTTTTTTCTTATGTGTTTGACCTTGATACAAAGATTCGGAGCAGTTTTTGTTTCGTTTGTATTTTAAAAAATGGCTGAGTTATAGCACTTTGAATTTCTAGCGTGGCTGGCATTTTGAAATGACCTGATTTTTGTCCCGCGATAACAGGCGTGTTTATGAACCGATTTGCATGTACTTTGGTTTATACATAGTACATACCAATGTCTGGACCGACTTCGTTGGCCAGCTTCATCCGCCATCTTGTTTCAAAATGGCGGCCATTTAAATTTTTTGAAAAAATTTAAAATTCGAAATGTTGTACCGAAAAATTGAAAATTAAAAAAAAAAAATTCTTATGTGTTTGACCTTGATACAAAGAATCAGGAGCAGTTTTTGTTTCGTTTATATCTTAAAAAATGGTTGGGCTATAGCACTTTGAATTTCTATTGTGGCTGACATTTTGAAACGACCTGATTTTTGTCAGGCAATAACAGGCGTTTTTATGAACCGATTTGGATGTACCTTGGTTTATACATAATACATACCAATGTCTCGACCGAGTTCGTTCGCCAGCTTCATCCGCCATCTTGTTTCAAAATGGTGGCTATTTAAAAAAAATTTAAAAAATTTAAAATTTAAAATTTCATTTTCCAAGAAATTGGAAAATGAAAAAGATTTTTTTTTTATATGTATTTGACCTTAATACAAAGATTACGGAACAGTTTTTGTTTCGTCTATATCTAGAAAAATGGCTGAGTTATATAATTTTGAATTTCTATTGTAGCTGACATTTTGAAACGACCTGATTTTTGTCACGCAATAACCGGCGTATTTATGAACCGATTTGGATGTAAATTGGTGTGCACATAGTAAATAACAAAGTCTAGACCGAGTTCGTTGGCCAGCTTCATTCGCCATCTTATTTCAAAAGAGCTGCCATTTAAAAATAAATTAAATTTTAAATTTAAAATAACGTATCAAAAAATTGGAAAATGAAAAAGATTTTATTTATGTGTTTGACCTTGATACAAAGATTCAGCAGCAGTTTTCGTTTCGTCTATATCTGAAAAAATGGTTGAATTATAGCACTTTGAATTTCTAGCATGGCTGACATTTTGAAACGATCTGATATTTGTCACGCGATAACACGTGTATTTATAACCTATTTCGATGTAAGAAGGCATGTGGATAATATATAGTAATGTCTGGCCCAAGTTCGCTGACCAGCTTTATCAGCCATCTTGTTTCAAAATGGCGCCCAGTAAATAAAAAAAATATATATATTTAAAGTAAGGTGCAAAAAAATTAGAAATTGAAAAAATGTTTCTCTTTTTAGTATTTAACCTTGATACAAGGATTCCGGAACATTTTTTGTTTTGTCTTTATATTAAAAAAATCCCTGCTGGCCCGGCCTACAGGCAGAGGTAGATTTCGAAGTCAAATATACTAATTTCACAAACAAAAACTAAATCATGATTATAGATAAATCCACTCTAACAATTTTATCTGGCCGCTCTTGACGAGTTTTTATTTCATTTTCATATAATAGCTGGTTTTATCAGAATCATTTTATGGCGGTATTCAAAAAAATACTTTTCAATGCTCAACAACTCGAAATTTTCTGGCATAATTCCAGAAACATTTTTAATTAAAAAAAATATGAAACTTGCTGACGTGATTTTTGAAGAGATTTATAAGCGACCTGTGTTTTTATTTTTTGTTCAATTAATTAAAACTTGATATATAAACAATTATTTTCTCAGAAGGACAATATTTTTCGTTTCTAACACAATCGCTTCGGGGAATTCCGTTCAGAATGCCCACTTTGACATCATTTTTTGAAATATATTCTGCCTCTATCTAAAAATAGATTATTACTGTACATTATACAGTTTCTGAATAAGCGAATCTACCAATTAAACGCGTTTGAGAGCAAAAATGAATTTAAAAACCAGTCAGAAAATAAGCAGTTTGGATTTACGCGCATCCTTAATACAATGATTTTTCCAACACAATCCGCTTCGGTAAATTCGGTTCAAAATGCCCTTTTTAACAGCATTTAAAAAAATATATTCTGCCCCTATCAGAAAATCGACCATTACGGTACATTATATAGTTTCTGAGTAAGAAAACGTACCAATTGGAAGCCTTTGAGAGCAAAAATGAATTGTAAAATGAGTCAGAAAATAAGCAGTTTGGATTTGAAAACACCCTTATTAAGATCATTTTTTACTTCAACCGGTATGTATTTTTAATTTGTTTTTGCTCTAAGAATTGGTCCTATCCAAAACATGTCTATATAGATGTTGTAGACAATATTAAGAAGATATATGATAAATTCATGGGGATTTTATATCTTTTGAATTGACGGAGTTATGGATTTTTTTCTTCTTCAAACCACCTTTTTGTTTTCGTTTTTAATTTTTTTTGCGGTACGAATTGGTCCTATCAAAAACTTGTGAATATAAAAGTTGTAGATAATGTTAAGGAGATTCATGATAAAATTAATTGGATTTGATATCTTGAGAATTGACGAAATTATGGATTTTTTTCTTCTTCAAACGCCCTTTTTGTTTTCGTTTTTAATTTTTTTTTTGCGGTACGAATTGCTCCTATCAAAAACTTGTGAATATAAAAGTTTTAGATAATGTTAAGGAGATTTATAATAAAATTAATTGAATTTGATATCTTGAGAATTGACGAAGTTATGAATTTGTTTCTCCCAAAAACCCTATTTTTTGCGCCCCTTGAGCCCATTTTTTAACTTTATCAAAAATCTGTGATACATAAATTTTTAGCCCTATTTTTAGAAGTAATAAAAACTTTAAACTGATTTGATATGTACAAAAATTAAGAAGTTATGAGGGGTTTTCTGTTTTCACAAAACCCCTCCCTATTCCCCTCCCCTTGGTCCGATTTTGCCCATTAACGAACTTGACCGAGATTTTATGCCCATTGCTTTTATGTATCAGTTTGGAAGAGATTGGTGCAGAATTACGAAAGTTATCGTGTCCAGAAGAAAGTGATATATATATATAGATAGATAGATAGATAGATATATAAAGTTTTTTACTGAGGGTGGTTTTGGGTTCTAGGGGTCATGATCTATGTAGATCTGCAAAAATTTTTCAGAAATTCCAACATAGGAACGATCCCAATAGGTAGTATTTCATACGAAATCTACCTAAAAAATGGCTCAGATATTGCAGTTTGAATTTCTAATGTGGGTGACATTTTGAAAAATGTGATTTTTTGCCTGCGACAGCACTCGTACATATCAACCGATTCCGATGTGTGAACATGTGCACAGCAATTACTAAGGTCTCGACCAAGTTCACTGGTTAGCCTCATCCACCATGTTGTCTTAAAATGGCAGGCACTTCAAGATATTGCCGAATTTGGCAACCAAATATAAGTTACTTTAACTAAAAGCACCTTTGATAAAGCTGACTAATTTCGCGAAATTCTTATTCATAATGATTTAGTATTAATAAAAATTAGTATTGAATCTCCTGTAATCGGTTTCCACTAAATTGAGCTTTGTGCGTTTGAATAATATAAGCTGGCTTTTAAAAAATAAGGAATATGAAAGATACCTCTTCCTCCCGGCACTGGCCGGAAGGACTTTTTAACCATCAATTCAGGATTTTTTGCAAATCGTACATTTCAAAGTCAAAAAATGGCAAAATTCTGATACTATAAAATAGATGTGATGATTATGTTTTTTAAATTTTGATAATTGGTTTTTATTTACTTTTTTAGCACTAAATCTAAAAATAACCTTAATTTTTAGCCATCACGTCAGAATTTTTCGCAAATCGTAAATTTCAAAGTTAAAAATCCAAAAATTTTGCAAAAAATCGTGACGTGATGGTAAAATATGAAGGCCATTTTCAGATTCAGCTCTACAAAATACGTAAGGATCAATTATCAAAAGCTAAGCAACATGACACAACCCAAATTTTGCAGGCTTGTGTCATTTCTTTACATGATCGTGATACTTTTACCATAACTGACACGATGCTTTTTTGAAAATTGAAATCAATGAACAACTCTGAGTTAAAAAATAATAGTAATATCGAAGATTTTGTTGCGCGTTCACACGTATTCGGAGAAGTTTACATATAACACATTCGGTTGCAAACCCAAATATATAATTAAAAAAATGAAATAAAAAGTGCAACTGCCAATAAAAATTCATTTATAAACGTTTTTTTTTACTTACAGCAAATAGAAAAAAAAAGACAAATTTCAATCTACATTCAGTTTATTGACCTTTTTGTGAAGTTTTAAATATTTATTGATTTCCTGAATTCTCCCCCTTAACCCCTAGAGGGCTGGTATTGATTGCTTCCGGAACAATTGGTGCTTGCGTTTTGAATAGGTTTTTTTCTTCATAAACGTTAATTCCACTGTTTTTAGAACAAAAGATGTTGAATTCACTGTAGCTATTCACTTTTTGTAAATTAACTGAGACATAAAAGATAATTTTATTTAAATTTTATCTCATTACTAGATGAAAACTCATGAAGTGTAATAGGCGAAAAAAATATTTAGAAATGAGATAAAGAAGAAATTTCAACTAGTACATTTAGAACATTTGTTTAAAATATAATGGAAGGCAATCGTGTATAGTCCTGTGAAAAAAGGTAAACACCCACTAATAACGCATATATAACGTTATCATTTTAGGGGTGAGGGGTCTGACACTTGATATCGCAAGATATCGAGATGGGTTTGTCTTTTGATTTCGTTATCATTTTTTATCCATTTTTATTTGTAACTTGGTCTTTACATCAAAATAGTTTGTTATCTTTTTTTTATGAAAGTACAAAGTTATTATTAAAATTATTAAATGATTATTAAATTATTAAATTCCAAAATATGGAACACCTTAATATTTGGCATTCTTATTCTTCTGTTATACGTGTATGTATATATAATTCGCTGTTCGACAAATCATATATAATTCGCTGTTCGACAAATATGTTGTTTGAAATTATGTATGTTTGAAATTATACTTGTGTTTACTAGTAAATAAAAGAGAAAGACTATTGTCCACCTGTTTTTTGATAAGAAATTCTATCTGCCGCATACGTTCAGGGAGCAACTGCAAAAAGACATTATTGCTGTTGAATGTATTATGTAACAAAAAGCTATTATTAATACTTTTAAATAGTAACTATTTCTTTTAAGTGTTATTAGACACATAAATTGATATTTTATTGACTTCTCTTCATTTGAATCAATAAAGTATGCGAAAAATAAATGTAATCCTATTTGTATATCACTCCAAACAAACAAACAAAAAAAATCTAAAAATCTAAAGAAATTTTATACATTGATAACGATATCATTACCGGGGGAGAAGGGGAGGGGGGGGGGGGTTGGGGGATGATAACGTATGATATCGTAAGGGAGGGAGGGGGTACAAAATTACCAAAAAGTTGATAACGTTATACACCGTGGCTCAAAAGTTTAGACAATCAATAAAATTTGCATTAACGTAAAAAGTATTAAGGTACAATTAAAATTCGTGAGATAGGTAATAAATAAATGCAGTTTTTCTGATATACACATATAATTTATGATCAAAGGTTTGAAATTATAAAATATACATTATATTATATAAAAATAGGCTGTCCCAAAAGTATTGACAACTGTAATTTTTTGGGGGGTTACATTTATAAAAGTAACAAAAAACTTACTTTTAATATTTAATTGTATTGCCATGACACTTTATAACATCAAATACACGTTGTTCCATAGAATTAACTAAGAATTGCATTACAGAATGAGGTATTTCATACCACGCTTTGTCAATTGCAATTTTTAAGTCATTTACATATGTATATTGCTTTTCATTTTCATATATTTTACGAGATAAGATAGCCCATATGTTCTCCATGGGATTCAAATTTGGTCTAAGTGCTGACCACTCTAATAGTGCGATATTGTTTTGCTTTAATCATGTTTTCGATGATGTGGAGATATGGATGGATGCGCCCCATCTTGTTGGAAAACACAGTCTGGTCCTGCAGCAAATCCATAATTGGCAGTAAATTGGTACGTAAAATATCCTGCTAATCCTCTGATTTCATTTTTCCGTCCATAAATCCTAGAAATGTTTGGCGAGATACAAAATCTTGCTTAAAGCAGATACATAAAGATGCACGTCTAAAGTGGGCTAGAAAGCATATGTCATACGGTGAAAAATTGATTTCTGCAATCTTCAGTGATGAAAATAAATGGAATTTAGACGGCCCTGATGGTCATAAATTTTACTAACATGATCACATGATCTAAGAAAAGAACCTAAGAACTGTTTCAGGAGGCAACAGGGCGGTGGATCCGTAATGAACTGGGGGGGAGGGGTCCTTTCAACGGCCAAATTTTTCTAGGATTTATGGACAGAAAAATGAAATCAGAGGATTATCAGCATATTTTACGTACCAATTTACTGCCAATTATGGATTTGGTAGCAGGACCGGATTGTGTTTTCCAAAAAGATGGGCATCCATCCATATCCCCACATCATCGAAAACATGGTTTAGGCAAAACAATATCACACAATTAGACTGGCCAGCAGTCCAGAATTGAATCCCATGGAAAACATATGGGCTATCTTACCTCGTAAAATATATGAAAATGGAAAGCAATATACATGTGTAAATGACTTAAAAATTGCAATTGACAAAGCGTGGTTTGAAATACCTCCTTCTGTAATGCAATGTTTAGTTAATTCTATAGAACAACGTGTATTTGTTGTTATAAAGTGTCGTGGCAATACAATCAAATATTAAAAGTAAGTTTTTAGTTACTTTTATAAATGTAAAACCAAAAAAAGTTATAGGTGTCTATACTTTTGGGACAGCACATTGTTATATAATTTGATGTATATTTTATAATTTCAAACCTTTGATCATAATTTATATGTGTATATCAGCAAAACTGCTTTTATTTATTACCTATCTCACAAATTTTAATTGTACCTTAATACTTTTTATGTTAAAGCAAATTTTATTGATTGTCTAAACTTTTGGGACGCAATTTATATGCACAGCCCCTTCTAAGAGAAGAAAGTCACTGAGACAAAACGATTGGAAATAAAGTCTACTTTTAAATGATGTATATAAAATTCGCTTAGGGTGCCATCTACAAATCAAAACAAAATCAAACTTTGTTTTTTAATGCCAATACCAAATTTTGACAATATATTTTAAATTTTCGGTTCCAACTATGCCTAAGAATAAAATTTTAAGTCATATGGAAGATACGTTTTCGAATGATAAACATTCAAAATTTAGAGCTTCTAATATTAAATTACATTTTCATATTTTTTATTATATCTCCTGAAATTTTAATCCTAATGTGATAATTTCATGCGTGGTTATAATACTAAAAAACGCAAATGTAAATACATTGAATTTGTAATTTTAAAAATTTTGTAATATGAATTAAAAATTATGAAATGAAGTGCAACCTACAATTTTTTGTTATATATATATTTATTATGTCCTGCTTAATGTGAATTCTCAATTTAAAATTTTTCTTCCAAGTAGTTTTCGAATTATGATTAAAAAACGATGATGGTTTAAGTGGTCATCTATGACGTGCAGAAAAGCATAATTTAAAAAATATTTATTTTTTACTCATCTTATTGAAACATTTGGGCTGGCAATAGTCGCAGCATATGAAGTGAGTAAAATTGTCGTGTAGGCAAGAAATAATACATTAATAGAAGTGAAATAATCATTCTGTAGCATTTCAACAATCGAGTACCGAACTTTAATTTGGATATAGTTCTTAAAATAGGCTCATTTTAAAATAATTAATTTCTCTGAAACAAATCGGACGTATTTCATGAAAATTTGTTTTTAGGCTAATTGAAGAGTGCAGAATTTATTTATGATGTCCAAATTGGATATTACAATTTAAAAAAAAAGCGAAGTTTGAGTTCGTTCTGATATGTAGATGGCACCTAATTAAATTTTATATACATCATTTAAAAGTAGACTTTGCTTGCAATCATTTAGTACTAGTACTTCTACAATAATTTGTTGCAGAGTCAATAGGGGTATTTACTTTTTTTTCACGACTGTACATTCAATTAAAAAAATAATAATAACGAGCCCTTATTCTTTACGATGAAATGACACCAAAGATATCACTAGACTCGGATTATTCTATTCTTCCATAATATGAAGGCAATTGTGGAAATAAGGGTCGTCTATATAAAATTGCAAGAACTTCGATTTTTGAAAAACTAACACAGACATTTGACACTTTGAATTCCTTGGATCAAATCATTCCGGAAAAGCATATAGTTTATCTATTTTTGTTAAATATTCAGGGAATTAGAAGAGGTCATAATTTGAGGATGCTAATGTTAAATTCACTTGACAAACTTTAGTTTATGTCTTCCCAAAACTTTAGCCTTTTTTTCAGTGAGGTACATTGAATAGACCCAAACATATTTTAGGCATTTGTTTTACCACGGCCAAACTCGATTCCCCTTATACGGCCGTAACAAAAAATCGAAATCCCTTTGTTTTCGCGGAATCAGAGTTTATATCCGGAGAATTGTAGGGGGCGCTTTTACCTACTGTGTCTAATGAAGAATTTCTCTTGCACGCTTTTGTTTTCTTAGGTATAACTTAACTGAAATTGCGATATTTTATTTATTTTTAGTAAAACCCGGCTCATTGCTGTGTTCCATACTGTATTTACGATTCACTAAAAAAATTCCAGAAATTTCTTTTCATGAATTTCCTTCAAATTTGGAGTACAAACTGTTGAAGGAAAAAAAAGACTTGTTGATTCTTTAAAATAATGAAACATGAGAAAAATATATTATTTATTTATTATTAGTTTTTGTTTCCGCATTTTTCATGACCAGCACCTACAATATTTAAATTTACTGAAAATTGTTCACAATGTACACATATCTATATTTTCGTAAATTAAGAATCGTATAAATTTCCATGGGTTTTTTTTTTTTTAAGAAAAAAAAATCGATATGATTTGATTGCCGGATATAGATGAAAATACCTGCTTATTATTATTTTATATATATATATGATAAACATGTAAATATATTTATATTTTTATCATACACTTTTATATGATGACTGTCCAGAATTAGAATATTTAATTTTATCATGTGATTTTGTAATTTTTCTATATGCTTGTATAGTTAAGATTAGCCCATATAAATATTAAATTTATTGAAAATCGTTCGCAATGTACTGATATATATATTTTCTAATAATTAAGAATTATGTAAATATCCATGTTTTAAAAAAAAAATCGATATGAGTTGATTACCGGTTATTGTCAAAAATACTTGCTTATTTTGTTGATATTATGAAACATGCAAATATCCCTTTAATTGTATCATAGTTCTATACCATCAGTGTTCAGAATTAGAATATTTAATTTTATAGGTAATTTTGTTATTTTTCTAAATGCTTGAATATTTCAGATCAATACATATAATGGCCAAATTTATTGAAAATTGTTTGCAATGCATATATATCCATATATTTTTTAATTAATTAAGAATCGTGCAAAAATAATCAATGTTCTGAAAAAAATATTTCGTTATGAGTCGGTTGCTGCTTATTCTCTTAATATTGTGTAAATATTTTTTTATTATAGTTTTTATAATATATCTGCCTAAAATTCAATCATTTGATTTTATAATTTCCCCTGTTTTTAATTTTTTTTTCCAAAAATGGTAGAAACCTATAATTATTATTATTTTTCTATTTCCCTGTACACTTCATTTTCAGTACCTCTAATGTTTACTATTATCCAAAGTTGTCCGCAATCAACTTTATATACCTATATTTTACATCAGAGGTATTTTATCTCCAAATCCTCCAGTTTTCCTGTTTGCAGTATAAAAAACGACGAGGCAAAATACACTGGCCTCCAAAAGTTAAGGTACAGGGACTGGATGCTTTCGATTGTACACGGCTTGTCGAATATCTACGAAAATTATTGGCGAATTGTTCCTGAACTTATGGGATGTAAAGAACATGTTTAATTTCATATTTCGCGGTGAAGATTTAGTCGGGAAGACAATTTGGATGCTAATAATAAATTTAATAATAAAATAATATTTGCAATCACCTATGTAACAGAAAATGCTGAAAATGGTTTGCCAGTGTGTTAAATGACTACTTGGGTCCTGTTCAACGTTTGTGTGCATTTGGGTAAGCTTAGCACCCATATTCGTGAAGATGTTACTGTGTCTGTGAAAAATTCAAAAGTTTTTTGTTTATAGCATGCAGAGTTTTCAACCAAATTTAACACCACTTTCCGAAAACTTGACAAAGAATAGTAGCAAGAGTATACTGCAATTAAAACATGTATATATTGAATATTTGATGAGATATGAACATTTTTATGAAATAATTTTCAACTCCGCATGCGTGGAAGATTTCAAAAATTTTATTTCATAATTTGGTAACCAGCTGTTCTGGGCAACTTCAATAAAAAGTCCAATCAAATATTGTTCGCGCTCGTCAGGCTTATTGCCGCTACACGGCGATTAGGTGATCACCTGCCCCAATACTAGGTATCAAACCCGTTCAGTTGGGGCTACCTGGCAGATAGGGGCCTGGTCATCGGTTAGAAAGAATGAAATTGTTGATTTCTCGAACTATTTATTCATGCTTCGTAAAATCCAAATATTTTTCATTTCTTTCTTTCTTCATTGTATTTAATAACGAAATTCAAATATTCTTTGATTTCATATATTTATTGGCTCTTATAAAAACATGTCCGGATTAAACAAAGTCCAATTTAATGAGATTTTACTATACTGATTTGTAATGGAAACCGATAATAACGTGAAAAAAGACATATTTTGCATGAAATGTCAGACATTTCAAAACTACTTCTTATACATCATATACAGTGCGTGTAAAAACTATAAGAACAGCAAAAATTTTGATAAATTGAAAATGCGACAAGTGAAATGTTAATTTAATGTTGATCATAAAGTGGAAATAATAATATAAAAGTCAACAGAATGTATCTGTTTCCTTTTTATTGCGAAAAAATCATAATTATGCAAAAAAACTCTATCTTTGACTGTGTAAAAACTTTAAGGACACCAGTATTTTTTTTATAGAGATGTTATATAAAATTATTATTAAGGATCGACCGAAACTGGTTTTAAGGCCGAAACCGAAACCGAATTTTGGCGATCTTCCTATTTTCGGCCGAAAACGAAAACGAAAATGACCAAAAACATTTTAAAGTACTTAAATTGTATGCATTAAAATAATTAATACATACATAAATATATTATTAATTAACTACACGTACTTATAAATATGCATAATAATTAATTAATTATGCGTATTTATGAAATATACATAATTATTAATTAATTATACGTGTGGCCCAAGTCTCTGTGCCTTAGATTAAAATCTTTTTTTTTTTCATATAAAATAAAACGTAATTAATTCATCAACGACACAGTAAGATTTTCTAACTATACGAATTTCATTTAATAAAAAAATAGTTTAGTTTTATGTATACACACCTCGATTTATCTTTTATAATCATTTCTGTAAATGATCATCTGTTATACTTGAACTTTCTCAAAGAGTCTTCGAAACTCTTCTGCGGTTTCAAACTGAAAATTTTCTATGACTGTCTGCAGCTTTTAATGAGCACGTGAAAAAGTTTAGTTATATATGCATTGCTTGCTTTATAATTTGCATTCAAGTCTTGAGTCAGTCATGACTGATAATTACAAACAACGAAGCTCGTAGCAAAAAATAGTCTCATTTGAGCCGGCCGATAATGCTCAAATCGATGAGAAATGTTAAAAATTTCCAACGGAAGAAACGAGATTTTCGGAATACTGATATTTTCGGTTGAGTTTTGGTTCAAAATCTGAGTTTCGTTTTCGGCGAAACTCAGATTTTGGATCTAAGGCACACAGAGACAATTTGAGCCACACGTATAATTAATTAGTAATTGTGTATATTTCAAAAATACGCATAATTCATTAATTATTATGCGTATTTAATAAATACGCATAATTAATTAATAATATATTTATGTATTTATTAATTACTATAATACATACAATTTAATTACTTTAAAAAGGTTTTCGGACATATTCGTTTACGTTTTCGGCCGAAAATAAGAAGATTTCCGAAATTCGGTTTCGGTTTCAGCATTAAAAACCTGTTTCGGTCGATCCTTAATAATAACTATATATACCATTTCTATTAAAAAAAAATACAGGTGTCCTTAAAGTTTTTACACAGTGAAAAATAGCGTTTTTTTTGCATAATTATGATTTTTTCGCAATAAAAAGGAAACAGATACATTCTGTTGACTTTTATATTAGTATTTCTACTTTAAAATCAACATTAAATTACCGTTTCACTTGTCGCATTTTCAATTTATCAAAATTTTTACAATTTTTTGCTGTCCTTATAGTTTTTACACGCACTGTATATAGTAAAAAGATTTACTTGAAGACGTATACAGTACATAAAAGGTAAAAACTTTCCAAACATTAAATTAAAATTTTAAAAGTCTAAAAACCGACAACTTTCAACCACTCTTTGACCTCATCAGGATCATGACCCTGATTAGTTGTCGGTTTTTAGACTTTTAAAATTTTAATTTAATGTTTTGAAAGTTTTTAACTTTTATGTATAGTATAGTCTTTAACTACATCTTTTTATTATATATGTGATGTAATATTTCAAGACATAACAGCACTTTAATTTATTTGCTTCTTATAATCAAATACAATCATATCTTGTTTTACTTGCTCCTAAAGTAAAATTTTGATTGCTTTGTTCTACATACTTCCTTATTTTTATATCTCTCCCAAAAATAAAAGAAAAATCTATTATAACTTTCATATTAAACTTTGAATACAACCTAACACTCTTACTTTTCCCCAGATTTTTGTGTGTTTTTATTTTTCTCCGGAATGGCTATAAAAGCTCTTTCCTCTTTCTAACTTAATGACGTTTTTCTACAAAAACAAAAAAAGCGCCGTTCTACGGCCAGGTATACACCTAGTCAATTTTCTTTCAATTTAAAAGCCATTAAGTCACTCTATATAAGAGCCAGTAAAAGTTAATTTGCGTCTGTTCCTGTTTTATAAAGAAAAGAACAGGGTCAAGTAACTGAAGTCGTAATTAATTCAATAGCTCGCCCAGGAAGACTCTTTAAGAGAACCTGATGCAATTTATGTGGAACAAGGAGCTAAAGAAGGAAAAGAAAGATCCTGTGGGATCTAGTTTAATGACTTAAGAAAATACAAAATCAGTGTCTCATACTTTTAATTAACATCCCTTTTCTCAGTCTAAATAATTTCTTGGGACCATTTTTTTTTTCCGTACGGAAGTTAAAGTGCCACTTAAGAGCAAGTAAAAAAAGGAGTGTCTTTGATGTTCAGCAAAATTCTGTTAAATAAACTTTTACTTGAATAATTGTTATAACATTCTTTTTTTTCTTTTTTTACTAACATTCATTTGGTTTTAACATAAAATTTTATGTATTTTTGAGATGCTTATTCCAAAAAATGACCTCTATTTTTTTTCTGTCACGTGCAGTTTTTGATAATCTGCATCAAAATGTATTACATTGATGAACATAGCCTTTTGATTCTAAAATGCCAAACAAATAAGTACAAAAGTAAAAATACGCCTTTGTAAAACACAATATGTCTGTATGTCTTTGTGTAGGTATGTCCTCAGTGTATCATCGAAAAGTTATGCATAGAATTGAACCAAATTTCATATATATGATTTTGTCTATGGCAAGCAGGTCCCACTTGAATTTGGAAATATTCCACCGGAAAGGGCCGCTGTAATACCAATTTTTGTGAAATTTTCTCAATTTTTCGTATTTCTATTTCACATCGCCGTCATAACATGCATGGTCACAGTGACGTCGTTGTGACGTTACTGTAAGTCACTGTTGTCACGTCACATCTGTGAAAAAATGTCACCACTCAGTGATGTCACATTGTGACTGAGATGTGAACTTCTTAGAAAACTTTAAAAAATTACAAAAAATATTCAAAATATGTTATTTATGTAAAATTATATTTTCTGGGAATGAAAAAAAATATGACGTCACTGTTATGTCACTGCATGTAACGTACGTCACGTCACATATGTGACGAAAAAAACCATCATATTGTAAGTCACAGTGTGACAAAAATATGAACTTCAAAAATCTTTGAAAATGAACAGAAATATTTTAAACAGACCCGAGTTCCAGCGGCATAAGGAATGAAAATATATTAGTGGATAGAAAATATAAAATTCGGACACGAAAAGAGGGGGGGCGGGACATAAAAAGGAAAATGCACGGTACAAGTATCAACAAACTAGATTTTCATGAATATTTTATCAATTTGTTATCTAAGACAGTGAAAGTATACTTTTTCATGATTTCAATTTTATCTAGCATTGCAATTTAATATAATAATCATTCACTGATTGTTATTATTATAAAAGTGTTTCTCGGAAAAATTGTACGTGCTGGAGCAATTTGGATAACATATTTAGAATTAGGAGTATTAAATCTGTACACTTTACATATTTAGTTTGCAGGGAGAAAGTTGTTTTATTTTTTTGTCGACCAGTGGTATTCGAAACACTTCTGTGGTTTCAAACTAGAAATTTTCTATTACAGTTAAGTCAGTAGCTTTTAATGAACACGTAGAAAGAGTTTTCAGAGTTTGGTCATACATGCATTTCTTGCTTTAGAATTTGCATTCAAGTCATATTTTTTACTGTTAGTGTTTAACTATTTTAAGTAAGTATTTTTTAAAAAATTCTACTTCTTTCAGACTTTTAAAATAAAATTAGCACTTTCCGAAAAAATATATATATACAAAATTTATACAAAACCCATGATATAATTATTCGTATTTCATATTTGTGTTTTAGAGATATGACTTTAAAAAAAGTTATTTTACAAATTGTTTTATTCTACAGAAAATAAATATGAAAAGAATGACAGATTGACAAAGCTTTTTTTTTTATCCTCTATACACCCTTTTCATTTATTAAGAAGATACGTATTTTGTATTTATTACGTGTAAAACAAACTTTACTTAAAAAGAAAAGGAGGTGTTTCATTCAAATAGAAAATTTTAATTACAGACACTCTCATAAAGATAAAATTATTGCGCATTTAAACTCCAGATCTGTTGCATACAAAAAAAAAATAATAATTATTATTATTATAAGACGCTAGCAGCACCCGCTTGCTCAAAGTCGTCTGCCCTCGATTTGACCGCAGATTAAATAAGGATCAGAGAACTTTTGACGCGGGAAGTTAGTTCAACGCTTTTTTTTTAAGATAACAGAAAAATGTCTGAAAGTTTAGGAAAAAACACGGATATTTTAACAGTATTTATGGAGCATAAAAGGTATGTCTTATTTAATTTAAATCTTTTATTCCTGTTTTATAGATTATTAACATGAGTTAAATAGTTTTATGTTATATACAATGAGACTGATCTGGATTTCTTTTCAGAAGCGATATTTTCCGATTCGATACTGTGAAATAAATTAATCTGCCATCGCTAGAAAAAAAAAAGCTGACGCAGAGACTGATTCTAACACAGTATTTATCGTCATTATTATTTTGGAGTTAAATATGATATTCGATTATAATGATATTACGAAACTGTTTCAATTTAGAAATTAACATTATATTGGGAAAAAGTCTTTTTACATATTATAGTAATTATAGTAGTGAAACTTTTGAAAGATTTTTTCCCGGCTAATAATATTTTAAATTAGTATTTAAAATCCCAAATCTTCATACCAATGTTTTCAGATTTAACATTTGCCAAAATTATAAAATAATAGGAATTCCTTATAACGCATGGAAAGATTTTTGAGAAATTGTTAAATCTAATAATGCATTTAATTCATCTGTTGTAGTTTATTTTTGTTTAATAGTACAATTATAAATACTAATTATTTAGTGTTTTTCAAATTGATGTATTTATTTTTTTTAATTGTATATAAGCATTTTTTTTTTTTTTTTTTTTTTTTTTTTTTTTTTCTGTTTGTGATTTTAACCCTAGAACTACCGGAAATTTTACTCAAGTTTTATAAAAACATTCTACACCAGAATTTTTACTTAAAACTATTTAATTTGTTTATTTAACTTATTATTGTCTGATTTATACATTTAGTTTGTTTTGAAGAAATTTCTGGTTTGAATAAATATTTTGAATGTACATGTCGGGTCCAATGGACCCGTCTGGTAGACGGAAGGTTAATCAAACATTTAATTGTAGACATTCAGAATCAGTTATTAAATTTTCTTCGATTGTAAACTCATTTACTACATTTTCGATACACGAAATTATTGGCATTAAAAAATAAAATATAATATTCAAGACTTGAAATAAAGTGTTTTTCATAGCTGATAAAGTTGAAAAGGGTTTATGACTTCGGTTTGTCTGGCCGTCTGTCCTCGCTCTAACTCGCGTAAATATACTCGGATTGCCCTGAAATTTTTGGATGTTATTGACGTTTAGCATAGCATGGTCCCTATTTCCAATCAAGTTTGTAGCATGTTTAGTTCATTTACAGGGACAGCCAAAAGTATTCCGTTACATTATGGCCTGTGGGGGAAAAATCGTTTCAAATGATTTTTAATGATTTTACGCGCATTCAAACAGAATAAAATTAATATGCATTTATGAAGCGCACTAAAATGTGCATTCTGTAGAATATGGGATGCAAAGAATAGTTATTTTACAGGGCTAAAAAAGGAATTCCAATACATAATGATATAAGGGTGGAGGGAATTGTTTGCCGCGTACTTTAATTATATTAATCTATTTGATATATAATGAAATTGATAAACGTCGTTGAGGTTTACATACTATGAATTATTTCATGTATAATACGAAGAGTATATAGCATTTACAGGGACACACAAAATATTTCAGATACTATATTGTATCCGAAGTACTGTTCATTAGCGATGATTGCTGGAAACGCATTTTTAATTATGATATGCGCTCTTATGATTCACTATATTTATGCATAGTATATGGTGTATATATATGCTATAATTTATATACAGGACTACACAAAAGTATTCGTAAGGGTTACTGGGTATGGGCGCAAATTGCTTAAAGGTGGTTTTTAATTGAGGTATGTATTTTTACGCTGAACTGCATTTAATTTACTAAGAAATATTTATAGAATATAGATAAAATGATATACAGGGTCCACGCAAAGAATTGGATACGTTGCCGTCTATAAATTATAATTTGTGGAAATGTGATTTCAGCAGTTTTAAGAGTGTTTTAGTTTGAATTAAATTTTAACTAAATAGTGGCGTGTAATAAAGATTCTAGGTAAACTACAGGGTTCTACAAAAGTATTTAAGTATGTTTCCATATATTAGTATAAATTGCTGAAAGAGAATTTCAACCTGTCATGCTTTTCTTCAAAAACTAAATTTTTCCATTATATAGTATATATATCAATCTACAGATCAAACACAGGACAGTTCAAAAGAATTGGAAACATATTTGGCTATGGGTGGTAACTGCTGAAATCAATTTTTCAAATGTTTTATGCGTTTTCATGTTTACTTAGTTATCTTATTTATGTTATTTCCCTAAATTACGATGTCTTGTTAAAGCATTCAGCAAGTGTTGGAAAGTGTTTTATAATCTATGCTTAACGCATGATTTTTCTTACTTTTATTTGTCTTTTTTTCGATTTCTCAGATCAGTCTTTTCCTATAAAATATACCAAATCGATTTAGCTCATTTTCACAAAATGCAATATACGCGGGAATAAAAAAATTAAATACAGTCGAACTTGGATAATTCGAAGTGCAAGGGACCACTGCAAAACTTCGAATTATCCAAAAAAAATATTTTTATGTCGTAAAATAATCAATCGCAACAGAAATTGCAAAAAAAAAAAAAAAAAAAAAAAAATGTTTATTAATTTTAAATAAAAAAAAAAACTACAGCTTTTTAAAATATTGAGATATTACAGATTGCTTTAAAGAGATTACTTGATTTTTTTAACAAAATCTTCAAGGATATCTACAGCTCAAAACACAGCTTCACTCACGTTAGATTATCCTTCCACATAACGACGATATTCCGCTAGATGAAAGACTGCCTGACTTGAAGTTGGAATCGGCCTCTGTTCTTCTACCTCATCTTCAATATCTTCATAGTCTTTCTTCTGTTGCAATGTTCTTATTGTTCAGTACTTCGGATAGAATATCTGTTTCAGATAGCTCTCCACAAATGTCTTTGTTTTTGTCAATGTCCACGTAATCATCAAATCATATGCTGTCTTCCCATGCAACTTTGGGAGGTAAATTTTCTTCATCTAAAAGCTCGCTAGGGACAGTGTTCCTGATGAATCCTGCATTCCGGAAACAATTTGCTATTGTTTTTTGGCTCACTTTGGACCATGCATTTAAACACATTCTTGATGCGTCTAGGAGGGTAATGGGAAGGTTTTGCGAAGGTTCAGTAAGGAGGTGTTGAACGACTAGGTATGTGTAGAAATGCTTCAGATTTTTAATGATGCCTTGATCCATTGGTTGCATCACTGAGGTCATGTTTGGCGAAAACAATTCAACCGTGACATTTTCCATAGCGGGTATTTATTTATGAGCCATTCAGTTATCAATAAACAAGATAATTCTTCTTCTTCTTCTTTTTTTTACGTGAGATTGAGACCTAGCAGCCATTCTTCAAAAAGATTCGCCGTCATCCATGCTTTTGTGTTAGAACGGTATTCTATAGGCTTTGTTTTGACATCATTAAAACACCTTGGATTTCTTGATTTTCCAATCATCAGTAAAGGTAACTTCTCAGTGCCGTCGATGTTTGCTCCCACAAGTAGGGTTATTCGATCTTTACTGCGTTTTCCTCCACTACATTTTCTGCCTTTAAAATCCAAAGTCTTTGCAGGGGTACATTTGAAAAAAAAAGTCCAGTTTCGTCGACATTAAAAATGTCTCTGTCCCGTGTATGCTCAATGATTTGAACAACTTTTCTTTCCACTCATTTGCTGCATACTGGTCCACACTTGAACTTTCACCATACACGGACTTAAAGAAAATTTCAGTTCTTTCCTTAAATCCGTTTAACCATCCGGAGCTTGCTTTGAAGTTGTTGTTTCCTAAGCTGACTGCAAATTGTTCCGATTTTGCACGAACATGAGCTTCACTGAGAGGGATGTTTTTGTCCCGCGCTAGCTTAAACCATTTCAAGACACACTCGTCCACATCAGGATTATCGGGTTCTCTAGCTCGTTTGCAATTTTGATTAGATTTCAAAAAAAATTTCTTTATTTTTCAAAAAGGTCGAAGAAGTTAGGTGTGTTAGGTGCTATTCCATACTCTTTTGCGTTGTTGCACTTTTTCTTTACACCCTTTTCTACCTCACGAATCACAGCAATTTTTTCATCGAAAGATAAGGTTTTATACGAGACACGGGGCTTTCTCAACGACATGCTTGCACTGAACTCTCACCACAAAAACTAAAAGCACAATGAAGAATACTCAAGCGACTACAGTTCTGGTTTCGAAGGAATTGCAACGCGTGTCGTCAAGGATTTGTCGCATTGGCGAGAGTAGCATGTGTCACTTACAAGGGTACATTCTTCCTCCCTTTATCCCTGCTCTGTTTCCTAGAACAGATAAGAATATTCCCCCTCTCTCTTCCCTAAAGAATTTTCCACAATAGCTGAAAATAACCCGGCCACTTTTCAAATAAACTGCATTGAAACTAGATTTTGTCATTTTTGAAAGGGTAAAAACTTCGAATTAAAGAAGTTGGACTTCGAAATAACCAAGATTTTTAAGTATTAACTGAATACAAGTTTCAAGGGACCGACAAAAAACTTCGAATTATCCACGAATTCGAATTAAAGACGTTCGAATTATCCAAGCTCGACTGTAAATAGGGCTTATCATGTCGTTCTATAAATAAGAGCTGTATTAATATCCGTTAGACTCCATATTCGTATTTAATAAAGCAATGACACATTACAACGCATTAAAAAACTTACACATTCTTAATATCAAGCTTGAATTCAAGATCAAGCTTAGAACTTAATAAAAAAAGATGTCAGTTGATAAACACTGTTTTTTAAAAGAAAAAATTAAAAATATTTTAGAAGAATAGGACTCCAAAATAGCGATATTTTGCTAGGAAGTATGGCAAAAAGATAATATTTTATATTTCAAACAAAACTTTACTTTAAAATTCATCACAGTGTTTATGACAAGAATCATCACAGTATTAATACTTGGAAATTTTTAAAGAGAGAGACATTCACCTTGCATACAATATTTCAAATGAAAATCAAATTTCAAATTAATTGCTTAAAAGGCGCAAAGGCCAACATAGTGTGAAAAATTTCCCTGTCGGGACTTGAACCCGGGCCATCAGTATAGCGCACTGACATTCTACCGACTAAACCCCATGGAACGATACCCAGTCTGGAAAATATCTCCCTATTACATGTTGCCAAGGCTACAAACGCAGCACAAGCTGGAATATTTATCGTGAGCCACCGACATGGGACAAACACGAAACTTAATTATGTCCAGTATCGATTGAAACTATATTAATACTTGGAAGCTTTTCCAGAGAGAAACATTCGCCTTGCATACGGTATTTCAAATTAGAATCAAATTTCAAATTAAAATTGCCTTTTAAGCAATTAATATGATAATACGTCATTACAACAATTTTCTGCTCGCGGCAAAATTTCCAAAGACTCTAAAATAGCACAACTATTAAAATCGGAAGCTTGCATAATGACTTTCGCTCTATTGAAAATGATGTCAATATCTTTAGTTTGAAACAGTCTTCAGATCTTTATCTAAAACTTCGACAATAATTAATTTGAATAAAATTAAAGCATAACATGTGCTTTTTAATTACGCCTTCCTCGCTTAAAATGCTTGGCGTCTTTATTATCCTGGACGTTATGTGCACCACGCTAACGCCCCCATTGCAAAATAGGTCAATGCACTCATGGCCATCTATCATTGATTGTATTCCGATCAAAAACTAGTATGTTGTGGCCATCACAAAACTTTCTTCTATGTAAATCAAGCCAATTAAATCATTTAAATGGTACAAGAAATTACATCTATTTAGCACCAATTCATATCAAAGTTTATCTGAATTTGAATTTTGATAAAAATTCGTGCCTTGGTTCTCGAGATAGAGCTACAGCGGAAATTCTGAAAAATGTAGCATAGCAGCGCCACCTGTTGAGTGATTTACACCAATACTTAAACAGCAATAATTGATATCCAGGTATACATGGATCTGAATTTCGTTGAAAATCCAAGCATTAGTTCTTGAGATAGAGCCATTGCGGAAATCACAAAAAAACAGCATAGATACGCCACCTATTGAGCGATTTACAGAAAACACAAAGAGCACTAATTCATATCAAAGTATACTTAAATCTGAAGTTTGATGAAAATCCAAGCATTAGTTGTTGAGATAGACCTATTGCGGAAATCGTAAAAAATGCAGCATAGCAGCGCCACCTGTTGAGCGATTTACACCAAAATGTACAAAATGTCAATTCATGTCAAGGATTAACTGATTATGAAGTTTGGTGAAAATTATTGCATTAGTTCTTGAGATACAGCTATAATGGAAATTCTGAAAAGTGCAGCATAGCAGCGCCACCTGTTGAGCGATTTGCACCAAAACACACACAGCACTAATTCATATCAAAGTATACTTGAATCTGAAGTTTGATGAAAATCCAAGCATTAGTTGTTGAGATAGAGCTATTGCGGAAATCGTAAAAAATGCAGCATAGCAGCGCCACCTGTTGAGTGATTTACACCAAAATGTACAAAATGTCAATTCATGTCAAGGATTAACTGATTATGAAGATTGGTGAAAATTATTGCATTAGTTCTTGAGATACAGCTATAATGGAAATTCTGAAAAGTGCAGCATAGCAGCGCCACCTGTTGAGCGATTTGCCCCCAAACAGAAACAGCACTAATTCATATCAAGGTCCTACCTGAATCTAAAGTTTGTTGAAAATCCAAGCATTAGTTCTTGAGATAGAGCTATTGCGGAAATTGCAAAAACTGCAGCATAGCAGCGCCACCTGTTGAGCGATTTACACCAAAATCTATAAAACGTCAATTCATGTCAAAGTATACCTGAATCTGAAGTTTGATGAAAATTCGTGCATTAGTTAGATAGAGCTATGGTGAAAATTCTGAAAAATGCTGCATAGCAGCGCCACCTGTTGAGCGATTTACACCAAAACACAAACAGCACTAATTCATATCAAAGTATACTTGAATCTGAAGTTTGATGAAAATCCAAGCATTAGTTGTCGAGATAGAGCTATTGCGGAAATCGTAAAGAATGCAGTATAGCAGCGCCACCTGTTGAGCGATTTACACCAAAATGTACAAAACTTTAATTCATGTCAAGGACTAACTGAATCTGAAGTTTGATGAAAATCCGTGCATTAGTTCTAGAGATTGAGCTGTTGCTGAAATCGTGAAAAAGGCTGCATAGCAGCGCCACCTGTTGAGCGATTTACAACAAAACCTAATCAGTACCAATTTATATCAGGGACTAACTGAATATAAATTTTTATTAAATTCCGTGCGTTAGTTCTTGAGATAAGGCGCCCACAAAATTCGTGTCACATACAGACAGACAGACAGACTCACAGATGCACAGACTCACAGACAGACATTTTGTAAAAACATGTTTTTCGGAATCTCTGACCCCTAAAACGTGTAAATCCGTCGAAAACCGAAAGTCGAAAATTTTCACGAATCCAATACTTGTTAAGATAGAAGAAAGTAACAAGAAAGCAAACTAAGGAAATTACCGGCTTCACACATGGATCTCAGAATCATTTTTTATTTATTCTTGAATTTAAAAAAAGTTCAGTCCAGTTTAAGAGCCTGCACTAGAAACGGGAAGAAACGCTTAGGCTAATGTTAATCCTATGTGGGTTGTTTACGGATTTCTTGCTCGCATTTTAATGATTTTAAATAATTTTTCTTTTCTTTTTTCTTTTTTTTTTTTTTTTTTTTTTTTTTTTTTTGCATAGGCTATTGAGGTCGATAACTTTTATTATGCGTTTGTAGATTTTCGATTTTCGTTACAATTAGGTAGATTTCGAATGAAATACTACCTATTGGCGTCGTTCCTATGTTGGAATTTCTGAAAAATTTTTGCAGATCTACACCGATCATGACCCCTAGAACCCAAAACCACCATCAGTAAAAAACTTTATATATATATATATATATATATATGTGTGTATCTTATATATATATATATATATATATATATATCACTTTCTTCTGGACACGATAACTTCCACAATTCTGTGCAAATCTCTTCCAAACTGATACATAAAATCAAGGGGCATAAAATCTCAGTCAAGTTCGTGAATGGGCGAAATCGGACCAAGGGTATGGAAATAGGGAGGGGTTTTGTGAAAACAGAAAAAACCCCATAACTTCTTAATTTTTGTACATATTAAATCAGTTTAAAGTTTTTATTACTTCTAAAAATAGGACCAAAAATTTATGTATCAAAGATTTTGGATAAAATTAAAAATGGGTTCAAGGGGCGCAAAAATAGGGTTTTTGGGAGACAAAAATTCATAACTTCGTCAATTCTCAAGATATCAAATCCAATTAATTTTATTATACATCTCCTTAATATTATCTACAACTTTTGTATTCACAAGTTTTTGATAGGACCAATTCGTACCGAAAAAAAAAAAAAAAAAAAAAAAAAAAAAAAATTAAAAACCAAAACAAAAAGAGGGGGGTGAAGAAGAAAAATTTCTATAACTCCGTCAATTCACAAGATATAAAATCCCCATGAATTTATCATATATCTTCTTAATGTTGTCTTCAACATTTATATAGACAAGTTTTTGATAGGACCAATTCTTACAGCAAAAACAAATTAAAAATACATAGTGGTTGAAGAAAAAAATCATCTTATTAAGAATGCATTCAAATCCAAACTGTTTATTTTCTTACTCATTTTTTAAAATTAATTTTTGCTCTCAAACGCGTCCAATTGATAGATTCTCTTCTTCAGAAACTATATAATGTACCGTAATGATCGATTTTTTGATAGAGGCAGAATATATTTAAAAAAATGATGTCAAAGTGGGAATTTTGAACAGAATTTCCCGAAGCGATTGTGTAAGAAACGAAAAATATTGCCCTACTGAGAAAATAATTGTTTATTAATCAAGTTTCAATTAATTGAAAGAAAAATAAAAACACAGGTCGCTTATACATCTTTTCAAAAATCACGTCAGCAAGTTTCGTATTTTTTCTATTAAAAATTTATCTGAAAATGTGCCAGAAAATTTCGAGTTGTTGAGCATGGAAAAGTATTTTTTTTTAATACCGCCTTAACATGATTCTGATAAAACCAGCTATTATATAAAAATGAAATAAAAATTCGTCAAAAGCGGCCGGATAAAACTGTTAAAGTGAATTTATATGTAATCATGATTTAGTTTTTGTTGGTGCAATTAATATACTTAACTTCGAAATCTACCTCCACCTGTAGGCCGGGCCGGCAGGGATTTTATTTTGTTATATGAGGATAGTTTCACTTTTGGAATCAGTTAGAGCCGGTTCTGAAAATGAAACTATCCTCATATTAAAGAAAATAAAACTGCAACGAAAATCGAAAAAGTACAACAAACGCAGAATAAACGTTATCGACCTCAGATACCCTATATAAAAGAAAAAAAATCATTTAAAAACATTAAAATGCGAGCGAGAAATCTGTAAACAACGCATCTATGGTATTAACTTTGGCATTCGGTTTTCACCGCTTGACTAGCTCTTTTGGGACGAGCGTCACGTATACGTGACGCATAAGTTGGCCAGAATCCTTGATTATTCCCCCCCAGTTATTTTTAGGGTTCCGTACTTAAAAAGTAAAAACCGAGCCATTATAAGATCACTCTTGTGTCTTTCTGTCCGTCTGTCACAGCCATTTTATTCATAAACTATGGAACGTGGAAAGTTCAAATTGGGGGATGTAATAAAGACTATTGACCCACATATTTACAGATTATTAAACATTCACAATGAAGCTAATTAAGCTACTTGAAAAAAAAATCTTTTCTTTGTACGTCGTGTGGGGTATCTTGTGAAAACTTTCGTAACGGTGAAGTCAAAAACACATTTCTTTTAATTTTAGGTATTATATTTTCAGAGACATCGTCGAAAATGTAATGCAAAAACATGCCCCCCCCCCCTCCATCTATTTCCGAATCTACTGAAACTAAAATTATGAAAAAATTAGAGGTAGTGGGCGTTAATGTAGACCTTGCAGAAAAATTATAGCGATTGCCCTAGGTCACATAGTTTTTGAGAAAAGCGGATTTTTCTGTTACACACAAATTTCAATTTGCGGGTATTCAAGAAAGGTGTTGAGGAGCGGTGGAGATACCTGTCGTAGCAGAAATATAAAAGCATTGTTGATAATGATTTTCGAAAAAATTCGCCGGTAATAAGCCGAGATTTTAACCCTTATTAACCCTTAAAGACACACACAGTTTGTACAAACATAATGACTTGGGAGGCGTACTCTATGTACTATCGGCTTTTAAAGCCTAGATAACAAGTTTTAATGATATATTTGTGTAATGCAATGCTTAGTATCAGTAAGAAAGCAATAAACGTCAAATCGTTAAAAACAGGCTAATTTAATTGGAATTAATCCCATAAATATTAGGGTATTTGCGACTAATTTGCATTGAGTGGATATCTCAATACGCCTCCCGTGTCTTTAAAATTTAACTAAAAATCTATCTGGAAAAACGCGACACGGACCAAGGCGGCGTTGCAACTTTGCGACCTCCTTTCGAAGCGCGCTTTGTGCAATGCCAAGCTTAAAGTTTGAACAATCATTTTCTTTTAGTTACACTTTAAAAAGGAAAGATTATTAGTACGCTGAATTTAGTTTTATGAAATACCATATTATGCACTACTTTTATTGTCAGTACCGAATTAAGTTCATGAAAAAAACAGATTAGGACAAAATTAAAAAATGAGTTATACATAATAGCAATATTTGATATTAATTAGGCTTCATATCTCTTTAAGCTTTTGTGGTACACCCATTCATATTTTTCTACTATATACAGCTATACCCAACCCTACGTTGTACAGTTTTTTTAACAAAGCCTTATTATTCTCTTAGCAACTTTTTTTTTTTAAATGCCGTTAATAATTCCTATAGTTATTGTACGGAATCCTCTGAGCGCCAGTAATACTCATACTTGACCGTTTATTTATGGTAAATTTTGCCTTATTTAATAAGTGCATTTTTTCAATTAAATTAGGCAAAAATTTCTAATTTGAAAAACCGGTGATAAAAGATTAAAAATTGTGTAAAAGAGACTCTTTGCGATGGGTCTAGTTCAGCCTCTTAAGACATACTATATGACTGTGAGCTGGAGAGAAAAGCTTCAATGAAATTTTATTTTTTTATATTTTTAAATAGGAATCATTCTCATAGCTTAACCTTAATATTACTTATTCTTAAAACTTTAAAATAATGATTGTCGAATGATTTCTGATGCTTTTCTACTAATGCCATTTTTCTTTTGGAATAAATTTAAAGGCACTCACTTGAAAAATACTTGCTGCTGAAAAGCAAATAAAAAAAGTTAAAAGGTATATCAATAAGATTAAATTGAGAAACAACTAAACCCTTTTGAAGTCATTCCAGATTCTAATGGAAGATTAGAGAAAGAAAAGAATATTCTTGTTATATTCGGATTATATGTTTCAATTTGAGTGTTGTTAAAATAAAAGTAACTTTCAAATGTGTTGAAATATCTAAGAAATGGTTTACACACACGGAATTCCCGAGGCGTAAATACGTAGTGGGTATTTTCCATTTTGGTGTATAAAATGAATTATTTCTGCACATAAATTTGTTGGAGGCAGTAAAAACATCTTGGATTAAAGGTTCCGAACACACATACATACATGCATATATATTTATACATTCACAATTTTTGTTGATAATTTTAATGGTTTATAATGGTTTTGTATATATATACATATGTATGAAAATAAAAACATTACAAATTACCATCAGACATAAAAAATAAATAAAATTAGCAGAAAAAGAAAAAAGGATATTTGTAGAACTTAGACAGAATCTTCAGGTCCCAAAAGTTCCACAAATAAAGTGTGTGGTTTCATCTTCATATTAGCCATAAAAAAAACTAAAGATATGAATTTGGAAATACCAACACACAAAAAATAGAGAAATAAATTGTGCAAAACAAATAAGTTAAAAACTAGAGAACAGGAATTCTGCTTTTTCAGAATTTAGTGTCGCCCCCGGCATTTCCATTACTTCATTTTCTTCTGATGGACTGATGGTTTCTATTATTATGAAATAGCGATTATAAATGAAGCGTTAGGTGAAGATGAAAGAGCAGCCGTAAAAAGTTAGAACTCTGATTTTCTGGTCAGAATGGAAAAAAAAATGGCCAAAAAAAATTATGGCCATTTTTTTAAATGTACCTAAATTCTTTTTTCAAAAAAAATTATGGCCATTTTTTTTTTCCATTCTGACCAGAAAATCAGAGTTCTAACTTTTTACGGCTGCTCTTTCATCATCTTCACCTAACGCTTCATTTAAAATGGCTGTTTCATAATAATAGAAACCACCAGTCCACCAGAAGGAAATAACTCGGTTAAGCGGGACTGGGATAATCGGGACTCTACTGCAAAACATATTTTAATTTTATGACTTAAAGCACACGCTTTTATTTTATGTAAAATGACGTCATTTGCATTAATATAGATTCTTAAAATTAAATATAGTTTATAATAGCTCCATGCTTTATCATAAATCATTCATTTATATTTTTCTCAAAATAGCACGTATGTTAATTATTTTTTTTTTCAATTTTTATGAGAAAATGGCAACAAGAAGATATAATTGCTATTTTTCAACAATTTTTTCTTTACTTTCTACAGAAATGGTGTACTTGAGTTGCCAAAATGAAACAAATGTCGCTAAAAACTACAAAAAAATTAATATTTCAAAAACAAATAGAGATGCAGTTTTCAAACAAATTGCATTAAAATGTACTTTTTTTTTCCAATATGACGGTATAAACATTGAAAATGTATGATGCTTAGCAGTTTTAAAAAATGCTGTAGAGCATTTAATCGCACAATAATACATCTGCTTTGTTTATTGCTAGCGTCTGTAAGGTAACGTTATTTTTTGGAGACAAAATAAGCTGGGAGAAAGAAAGAGCATACCTTCCCGGAGGCTAATAAAACTTGATTAAAAACGATTAAGAAATAAAATACACATTACCATATTTAAAGCATTGCTGTCTTAGAAAGCAGCAAAGAGGCATGATTAAATACAAGTTAAGGATATTATATGCACATGTTGCCAAAAAATTTTTTTAAATGTTGATGGACCAAGGAGTAATAATGTACAATATGGTCAAGCATATTCCTCAATATATGTGACCAGCGCCCTCTATAGATAATTTAAAAATGAATTTCACCATGTATTTCGAATGAATTAGTGAAGTACTGCGAACTTATATGATAATTAATAATTAAAAATAAGTTAATAAATTTATTCCATTATATTAGGAAAAGTAAGCAAATAATATATTAAATAAAATTAATATGTAAATTGGTGATATTGCTTCATTAATTAATGTTTCACATAAATAAATGTGCCTAGAAATAGCATATCACTATTTAAATTCCTTTGATTACAGTGCATCAACACTTAAATATATATATAATTAAATATAAATAAATAAATTATTAAAATTTTGATAAGGAATTAGTATTAATAATAGTAATAATAATTATTAAATTTTGTAATTAATTAGTTTTATTTAATGTGTCCACAAACGCTTAAAAATTAAAAAGACCAGATTAAGGGGAGAGGGTAGAACAAATAATAAAATTTATAATTAAAACATGCACTTTTATTCTCATTTAATATTACATACTATGTATTAGAAATTAATATGATATTGTCCTCATTGGGCTAATAATTTAAATACAAGTTAAACATTAACTTTATAAATTAATGATTAATGAATATAAATAAATTTAATTTGAATTAATAAATATATAAATATAACTATACAAATATACATTATATATATATATATATATATATATATATATATATATTCGAAATTTTAGACAGATATAAAAGTTTTCTCAAATTAAAATATAGAGTTCTAGGTGTAATAGAAATGCACAAATATCATAGAAGAACTATACCATATGAGTCTAGTTACCGCTCAAATAATTCGGCTTAAACAAGACAAGCACGAGGAACAAGGGCTGATTTCATTGAACAGAGAGGTATTTCAAGGGAGTCGCAAGTGTTTGGATCGAATTTTAGAATTGCATTTTTGGCTTCACTCTAAAGCAGAATATATTCTCTCTATTTTTCTCCGAACTGTGTGTAAAATATTTTCACCAGGTTTGGATCACTCTGCCAACACTTTTTTTTTGAGTTGCCAGCAAGAACAACTGCGTCCACAGCCGATTCTTTTACTTTAGTTTTTGTTCGCACGCATATTATCAGGTCGCTTCTTATTTGCTTCACTTCGCATTTTACTCCCCTGCTATATAGCTGCATGAGAAGAGTTTCTTCTGTTACCGCGATGTTTTCCTTTTGGCAACCTGTGTCAACTGCACATTTCGCTGGCAAATGTGTGTTGTTGCGTAATTTATTCAAGAAAATTATATATATTGATTAAAAGTGTAATTTCTATGGGATATCTATAAGGCTTCAGGACAATATGTCGTGACTTCTACAGAATATGATTGTGAACGTTGTATTGTTTTCGAGAGTTTAACTTTTAATTTAAGACTCTTAAATAATGGTGTCTATTTTTTTTACGATTTTAAATTAAAGATGGGAAAGCTACTAGTTGTGTGAACTGTTTAATTAGTTGGTAATACTTCCATTGCATTTAACTCTGCTATTGTCCTAGCTTATTAGTCGTTTAAGTTTCCCATCCCCTGGTAGATATAAATATACATTTGAAGACCGAACTTTTCGAAAGTTTCAAGCACAAAATAATTGTATCTTAGGAATAAACCTATACATGCAAAATATCCGCCAAGTCTTGATGCAACAAAAAGTCACTTTTAATCAGTATTGAGAAAATGCTTAATAAATGACTTACAGTTGGCATCTTGCAAGAAATTGTGAATCAGGCGTCCTTGATTGGATTGGGCAAAATGTCGTGCTCCTCAATATGCTGAGGAACTGAGGTACCTTAAATCAACGGAGTAAAATGCACACTCTTTTCACACACGATCTTTTGAAGCAATGCCATGGATTAAATGGAAAATGCAGCAAATTGTCACCTGAGGCTGTAAAATTTGTAATCGAGTAATGTCTCTAATTGCATTTTACTTTAAAGAATTCCAGGAATCGAAATCAAAAAATGGGTCAACTATATATTTATTTAAAATATCTTCTATTGGCCTAGAGTCCATTTTTATATAAACAAAGCAGCTAAAGTTCTGTCCACAACACAGATTAATACTAATAGGACAGTGGAGCAAAAACCCGAACCAGCGTGATACTAGCGTCATTACTGGAAACAGTTGGTAGCAAAGTGCACGGGAACTATCATAACCTATGAATACGATGATGCGAATGTGACAGCGTAAGCTACAGAATTATAGACTCGTTACTGTCGCTGTGACATTTACACGTTGACTTTTTTTTTTTTTTTTTTTTTTGACATTGAAAGCTAGTTGGAAATATTTCGTTTTTACAAAAGAAAATTAAGTTATCTTTTTTTTTATTTTTAATTTAATTAATTTATATCCACAAGCGCTCTTTTCAGGGCTGTTTTTCTTGCAATTAATTATTTCAAAATGTCTATTTTTTTTTTCAAGCATAAACTTGTGCAAATACCGGAATTGCAAATTGTCTGATTTATTTTAAATGTGATACAAAAGTGTATTTTTCAATATGCTACATTTATTTAATTATTTTTAAATAACAACATTGTTAAGGAACATAAAAGTCATTTTAGGATACTTTTCGTAACTACTAAAGCATACAAATTTTATAAGTGTGAAATCCTTTAAAATTTGTAAAGTTTCTCAGTTTAAATTATTATGAAAAGGGTTTAAATCTTTAATAAACTAAGATAAATGTACATTTTCAGAAGTTATTCACTACATTTCTAGTACTTGCATGATAAAATAAAATTTGTTTGATGTTCTAAACAATTGCTGACATAACCAAACCTGTACGCAATGCTTGATAAAAAAAAAAAAGATAGATACTAGACTTGTAATGAGGCAAGTAATGGCTGTTTCCACCGACCCCGAAAGCTTGCGACTGCTATCACTAGAGGCTCTGTAATTGCGATTTGGTTACCATTGCGCTTATGTAAGTGTTTAATATCTATGTTATTCAATATGACTGCGTACCATAAGCATTGCAAAGATACAAAAAAATTAGGGAATCTATTGAAAAACCAGTACAAATTAATCTTCTTGGGCAGCATTCTATGTGCAGGTTGCAGTAAGCCTTTTCTGTGAATAATTTCAATCTAATATTAAATTCTTACATCTACTTCTTTACTTATCGAATTTAGGAACCACCTGAGTTTTTGAGTATTATTTATTTTATAGATTAATTTTATTATTATTATCCTTGTATTTCTTTAAAATGTTTGCTTTCTTTAAAGCAATGTTCTATGTTCTCTTTTTTAAATTATCATGTACCCATCTAGGGAAAAGATTGGTCTGGCTTATTCTTAAAAATATAATTTTTTTAGTGCGGTCATCTATATGACAGCATACGAAATACACTATAAAACATTGCAGTGCTATGTTTTTCTCATCATTCACATTATTTCGTATCTATGGTTGCAGAGTTTACAATGATGTAGCTTGATGAGTTGTGCATTATGCTGTCTTATTGGGATGAATTTTAATCCTATAGCAGTCCCTCTCCTTATCTACTTTAAACCAGATCAAAAGATCATAACAGACTACAATTGTAAAGTTTAAAACAAAAATTAAAAAACTCTTTTGTGCAACAAACATATGTTTAGCTAGTCGGATGGACCTATCGCAAAACTTTCTTCCATCTCATGCATGTTAATGCTCGAAATAAAACCGGGTGATTCAGTATGATTTTTTTCCCTATTTTCTTTGGTTTGAAGATGAATTATCTCCATCCACTGCTTCCCGCAATCCCAGCTCCCGTAAGGCCGTTCAAGTCAAGAAAGGGCAACTGGTATATCACAGCACAACAGCGTAGTTTATCGCTATCCCGTCCCGAAAATCAGGCAAAGTCACTATCACAGCGCCCCCTTCCGGGTTATTATCGCATTTTCAACTGGGGCCTAACGTGCATAGTCAAAAACATATATATGAAGTTTAGTTGAATTCTATGCACTTCTTACACTTTCCGATGATACAATAATGAAAATGGCACAATAATACCTGTTACAGTGCCCTCATCCGGTGCAATAGCCCTAAAGTCGACTGGTACCTGCTGGCCATAGTCAAAATATAAAATTTGATACAATTCTATCCTTAACTTCATACACTTTTCAATGATACAGTAATGAAAATGGTACAAAAATCTCTATTGCAGCGCTTCCTTCCAGCAGAATATTCTCAAATACATCTGTGATCTGCTGGCCATAGCCGAAAACATATATCTGAAATTTGGTTCATTTCTGTGCATGACTTCATACACTTTTTGATGACACAAAGACGACACACGGACAGACAGACATTTTGTAAAAACATGTTTTTCGGGATCTCTGACCCCTAAAGCGTCTAAATCCGCCAAAAACCGGAAGTCGAAAAATATTTCGATAAAATACTTTTACGAAAAAATAAAAATTATGTACTATGTATGCAGTTAGTGATCAAATAGAGGACAAAACGAAATGAATATAAGGGCGATTTTCCAATAAGAGGGTAATTTATACCCCTTGGGGTTATATGCTACATTTTATCACATATATAATTTTCGTTAGCATAAAATGTATTCGGTAATGCCTTTCTACAATTTCGAAAATAATTTTCAAGAAAATAACTGTAAATTTTACTTCAATAATATTTAAAATATTCAAATTGTCACTTTTGTCCCTTGGGCCCCACTTCATAGATTGATCTTCTGGGACAAATTTAAGTGTAGTGATAAACTATTTTTAGAAATTTTACTATACAAAATAAAAACCTACATTCTAAAGCATAAAATATATTTTTTTTAATTGTAAATTATAAATAGTTTTATATTTATTATGGCTAGAGAAATGTTGTCCCCTAGTTTTTACGTCACTATTGTCCTCTTGTGACCATCATCCTTTTCACAAGACTGCTCATGTGATCATCAATATGTCGGATGAAATTTGGAAGACAATTACATTTAGTAGAAGCAGCAATCTTGATGGCTGAAAAAGTCACATGGTTTAATTATCTCGACTTCACCAATAAGCTGCCAAAATAGACAGAAAGATAATATGTTAATTACCTGTCACTAGTGTCCTCTTCTTAGATTTTCCTTATTGTTATATTTATTTATTTATGATTCTGTCATGATTTAACACATTTTTGCTTAGTAAATGTATAACAATTTAACACCTTGTAGTAATATATTATTTCTAATTACTAAAAAGGTGTAAGATTAAAACGTACGAATTGAAACATGTCAACAGTCAAATAAAACTATTTTACTGATTTAAAGTTTTAATCTTACACCTATTTAGCACTTAGAAAAAATATAGAAATAATATACTTTTGCTTAGTTCAAAATATCATATTGCGGTCTTACTGAGATTAACTTATTATGAGCACAGAAGCAATTTTCTTAATTTTGTCACTACTGTCCCCCCTATCACTTCAATCCCCTTTCAATGAAATTGCGTCAGCTCACTAATCTCTTGAAATTTTACTCAATCTTGATTAAAAACATATACACCAGAATTTTTATTTAAAACTATTCAACATATTTATTGAACTTTTAGTTTAGGATGACTTTTATTTAAATAAATTTATGAAGAAATTTCCGGCTCGAATCGAATGCAATAAATTATAGAAACAGCTCGATTAGAAGAGGTATGTAGGTTAATCCTTTCCGGCGCAGAGCACTTCCATTGCTAAATAATTACATAAATGAATGACACCGGAATTTATAAACAAATTTATTTGGAAATAAGAAAAAAAACTTTATTTCACATACATAATGAACGGAAAATACTTGTACCAAAATTCTGGTGCCATTGTGGCATTTGGGAATCAAGTTGGGTGTTCCATGTAATGGAACACTGAGCCACAAAGGGTTAAAGAAAAATACTGTTTAATATTTATATCGGAATATTGTACATCACTCAATACCTCATGTCTTATCTGTTTCTCAAAAAAAAATTTTTTTTAATTTAACTTTTATTTTTCACTGAATCAAAGAGTGAAGTTACTTACTTATTGGAGAATCGCCCATAAATAGTATAATCTTATTCTTGCACCAATAAAAAATAAATAAATAATAAAGTGTAAAATAGACAAGAGTTTATTCTAAAAAGTAAAATGAACATTGAGAAAAAGAAATTCTAAGATTTTACTTGTATAAAACTATTCATGAATTTTTTAGTACCACATTAAATTATCCTCTTTAATATAATCTTTTTTTTTCTTTAGAATCTCAAAGTGACGTTCTGTTTTGTGCACTTTAACCGGAACCAGGTAGAGTTAAAGACGCACCGATGCAGAGTCAAAAGTAAACGTCAGCCCTGGCATGGTTGAAATATTCATAATGAAGTGATGAACTGAACAGTGCTGAACAGTTCAGCAGCATTGTGAGGTTACCTAGCTGTGATCAGATTAACACCCATTCTAGTGTTTGAATGTCTTGTATAATTATGAGCCATTGGGGAAAGAAAAGGGTGTAGTTTTAAATCTACTTGAGAAGTAAATGAAAAAAATTTAGGTAAAAACTAAAAATTAAAAAATTATAAAAGGTATAGATATAAAAGATTAAGAATTTAATATTAAGTCTTTAAACTTAAGTCAAAGAAAGGACACACGGACAGACAGAAATTTTCTTAAACATGTTTTTCGGAATCTCTGACCCCTAAAACGTCGAAATCCGGAAGTCGAAAAACATTTCGATTACAATACTTCCTTCTATTATAGATAGAAGCAAACCAAAATTATATACTATGTATGCAGTAACGGTCACAAAATGAAATGAATAAATAGCATAATCTTATCACTGCACCAATAAAAAGTAAATAAATAATAAAGTGTAAAATAAACAAGAGTTCATTCTAAAAAGTAAAATGAACATTGAGAAAAAAAAAATTCTAAGATTTTACTTGTATAAAACTATTCATGAATTTTTTAGTACCCTGCTTTCTAACACCACATTAAATTACCCTCTTTAATGCAATTTATTTTTTTTTTAGAATCTCAAAGTGCCGCTCCTGTTTTGTGCACTTTAACCGGAATCAGGTAGAGTTAAATTTTAATGACACGCCGATACAGAGTCAAAAGGAAGCGGCAGCCTGGCACGGTTTGAAATATTCATAATGAGGTGACGAATCGGTGAATTTAATCATAATGAGTTAATCTTTTAAATGCATGGACTGGTGCTTAAATATTTAAATGCATTCATCGGTTAATGCAATGCATTAAACGAAGTAAGCGAAGACAGGAGATTTTAAATTTTTAGTTAATTTCTAAGACAGCTAATCGCTTAGTTTAATTAAAAAGGGATTTTCCTTTGGTAATGCATGAATTAAAATCCGTGCAATTTCCTTAAAGCAGTATTTACCATATTGTGGTTTGGGATATGATACTATGTGGTTCGTAAACATTTATAATATATCAGGGGCTGTACATGTATAAAGTTATCAACTTTTTTGTAATTTTCGATCCCCTCTCCCTCTTACGATATCATACGTTAACATTCCTCAACCCCTCCCCCCCCACACATACACACTCCCCCTAATAATATCGTTATCAATGTCTAATTTTTTTTTAAATTTTTTCCTTTTGTTTGTAGTGATGTATATATATATATATATATATATATATATATATATATAACGTACATTTATTATTTGAACACTTTATTGATATTCAAATGAAGCGAAATCAATAAAATATCGCTATTATATATGAAATAATTTTAAATCAAATAACACTTAGAAGAAATTGTTACTATTTAAAAGTATATAATAATAGATTTTTTCTACATAATGCATTCAACAGTAATAATGTCTTCTTGCACTTACCTCTACACAGAGGAATGATGGGGAGGGGGGGGGGGCAGAACTGTTTATCAACAAAACAGGTAGACAACATTCTCTGTCTTTTCTTTACTAGTAAACACAACAAGTATCATAGAAAACATACTTCGCAGCTGGTTTCTCGAACTGCGGATTATATATGAATACACATATGACAGGAGAATATTAATGCAAAATGTTGAGGTATTCTATATTTTGGAATTAAATAATTTTATAATCATTTAATTATTTTAACAAAAACTTTGTATTTTCATAATCCGACAGACAAAATAAACGGGCCGCGCCGGGCTGGCAAAAAAAATTGAACGGTCCTGCAGGGCCGGGCCGGGCCGATGAAAAAAATTAATCGGGCCTATTAGCCCGATATAAGAATTTGAGAGGAGCAGATAAAATACGAGGTCATTTCCAATGAATATGACTTTTTCGAGAAGTATAAATGTGCGTTACGAGCCGATGCGAGTTTAACAACATCAATACAGAAATGTAACATGTCCATCGTAGAGATCGGCATCGTACAGTTACATGATGCCTGATCCCGGGTTTAATTTTTTCGGCAGACTTATGCCGGGACGGAACTGGTCTTAATCGTTCTTAGGATGTGTAGGACAGGCATTATGTTTTGTAAAAGTATTAATAGCGATAATGAACTTCTGTTAACAGTATCTTTGGAAATGTACCTTAAGGTGGTTCTCATATTTACTGCTCAACAATGCGAAAATATCAGACACATTTTCTGACTCATTTTTAACTATAAAGGCATAAAATTGACAGGCAATGGCATTTAATGGTATTATTATGGTATTGAAGGCATTTGGGATCGAACAGCGTTTCCATTTTTCATAAATTACGTACAGAGATAACAGAGACTCTTGTCACGTGACTGTACGTTTTCTCCTTTCCTGTGCTATCGCTTCCGGAAATTCGATTCAAAACGCTAACTTTGGCAGTATTTTCTGAAAGATATATTACTTTTATCTAAGAAAAAAACGGCATTTACATGGTTTCTGAATAAGAATACCTGCCAATCTCATGCGTTTCCGAAAAGAAATGAATTCATAAATGTATCAAAATGTAGCTCCTTTGGATTTGAGAAAAACCTTAAAAATGACAGAAATATTTTCACAAATCTACCTTTTATTATAAGCTTCAAAAGGTATCATGTTTTTCAACCCTTTATTCTAAACTACAATAATCTTTTAATGAACCTTTATTTAAATTTTGAAACGTCTGTAGAGACGTTGACTAAAACACTGTAAGTAATCGTTAACGTTTACTATTGTGTGTTTTCTATTTTGCGAACACATAGTAATTTAAAATATACTGTAAAATGTTCCCATAAATATGCATGTAGTATTCATTAAAAGAATCTTAATTGTATGTCGAGAAAAAACGGAAATTTTTGTAGAAACTTAGTCGGGCCGGGCCGAGAACGGTAAAAATGTAAACGGGCCGGGCCGGGCTCGGGCCGAACTTTCAATTTTTACACCGGGCCGGGCCAAAATAGCTTTCCTTCTGGACGGGCCGGGCCCGGGCCGGGAAATTCCGGTCCGTGCAGACCTCTAAGGTAAGACTAAAAAAAAAAAAAAAAAAAACGGACTATTTTGATGTAAAAATCAAGTTACAAATAAAAAAGAGAAATTTTTGGTCGTATCAAATATGATAACGATATAAAAAGACAAATCCTTCACCTTCTAGAGCTATCTTACGATATCATGTGCCAGACCCCGCCTCCCTCTAAAGTGATAATGTTATACATGCACAGCGCCTTAGAGGTAAAAACAAGTTCATGTAAAAAGCTTCTTTCGTCACGTTTCTACTACAGAGTATGTCAGAATGTAAAATTAGTAGTTTTTCACGCGTTTTTCATAATAGTCACAAAAGCTATAAGCATTTACCGTCGAACTCTGTTAATACAAACAACATGGAAATTCTAAAATTATTTGTAATTATCTTCACACGTAACACCCGTAAATATAATAAAAATCTTAAAACACACACATACTTTAATTAATTTTTACTATTCGATGCTCTGATTATATCCATGCTAAAATTAACTAAATATCATAAAGTTGACATAAAATGTTCAGTCAGTGAGTGCCATTTTCTCCAGATGTGTCTTTACTTTCAACAAAATTACAGTACCGAAGTCAAAGCCAATAAAAAACTAATTCCAAAGGACATGAACGAAGTACGAGGTTTATCAATAGCCCTCACATAGAAATAATTGAGTGAAACTTATGAAATTGCTACATTGTATTAGTCCTTTTCTATATAGTCACCGCGCACAGAAATACATTTCAGCAAACTGTATTTCAAAGAGAGGGGGGGGGATGTATTCCAGAAGGCGCGATAGTAGACCCAGAGGGGGTCATTGTCTAAGTTTTGCCGACCCCCACATGTGACATATTGTTGGAAAGGCCTGTGACCACTTATTCATGCTATACACCTTCCGAACCCCTTCCTCCAAATTTGCACCACGGGGGGACATGAATGATGTCCTGAAAATTAAGAAAAGTGCCCCCGGAGAGTAAATTTGTAAGGAGGGGCTCGGGAAGTGCACAGCATGAATAAGTAGTCACAGGCCTTTCCAACAATATGTCACATGTGGGGGTCGGTAAAAGTTAGAAAAATGTACCCCTTTGGGTCTACCATCGCGCCTCCTGTAATACATCCTCCCCCTTCTCTTTGAAATACTGGTTGCACAAATATGTTACTGTGCACGGTGACTATATAGAAAAGGACTAATACAATGTACAAATTTCATAAATTTCACTCAATTTTAAAAACTTATTGATACACCCTCATACTGTTATGTAACTGATCACTTCCCCCTTTCCCGGAAAACCCCCGACAAAATTGCAATAGTCACAGGAATTTTCGTGTTATTGATTTCACATATCCTCTTCATTTTAACAGTGCCATAAGAGACATGAAAAAGCTGATTAGCATGGCCCAGAGTTCATATTTATAGAAAGAAACAAATAAAACAAATAGGGTGAAATCCCCGGTAATTGACACCTTAAGAGCCCACTTCAGTTACAAGAAGAAAGGGAAAGGCTAATGTTAAGTCTATGGGGGCGTTATTTTTAAATTTCTCCCTTTGATTTTAATTTTTTTAATTATTCTTTCTTTAAATCATTATTATGATTATTATTATTTTAATTTGATTTTGAATAGGATAGCTGAGGACGCATCTACAACCGGGCTAGTTTTTACTTTTTCAATTTTGGTAATTTTTTTTTTTTTTTTTTTTATGTAAGGGTAATTTCAATTTCAGAACTGGTTCCAAACGGCTTCGAAAGTGAAAGTCCTTTTTTTTTTTAATCTGAAACCAAAATTGAACAAGTAAAAACTAGCCCTGTTGTAGATCGTCCTCAGATATCCTATGCAAATAATAACAACAACAACAACAACAATAATAATAATAATAATAATAATTCAAAAATAATAAAATTAAAGCGAGAAATTTAAAAATAACGCTCCCATAGAATTAATATTAGCGTTTTCCTTTCTTCCCGAGATTGAAGTGAACTCTTAAGGATTCTTTCTTGTTCGAATCACTAGTTTTTTATTATTAAAAATTTATTTTTTTCATAATTATAGTCATAAACTCCAATAACTGACACCATCCTTATTTTGAAAAACGAGCAATTGAAACATAAGTTAAATATATAAAAAACTATATGTAAAAGACGTGTAAAATTCACCTTAAAATGTTAATTAAAAACATGAATACATCAAATGATTCATATAGTTTTATTACTAAAATAGGTGTAAAAAAATTAAAAGGTTTTAAGACATTAAAACCAATTTACAGATGCTAAATATAAAAGAATTTGCCGGAGTCCCGAGAGCTTTTTACTAAACCCTGTCCATCATCAAGGGGTGAATTGAGGCAAATTCTTTTATATTTACCATCTGTAAATGGGTTTTAATATCTTAAAACCTTTTAATTGTTTTTACACCTATTTTAGTAATAAAACCATGTGAACCATTTGATGTATTCATGTTTTTAATTAACATTTTAAGATGAATTTGACGTTCTTTTACATATAGAACTACAACTTAATTAGGGGCTCAGTTAGAAAAAAAAGCTTAAAATTCACAAGTCAGAGCCCAGAGGGGTAAATATAAGGCTTTTTCAAAATTTTATGATTTATCGTTTGATGTGAGGTGTTGAGCTATAAGAATCCAAAATTTCAAGTCTTCAACTTAATAAGGGGCTCAGGGCTCAGTCAGAAAAAAATACTTAAAATACACAAGTTAGAGCCCAGAAGGGTAAATATAAGACTTTTTTCAAAATTTTATGATTTGTCGTTTGATGTGAGATTGTAAGAATCTAAAATTTCAAGTCTCCAATATATATAGTTTCTGAGAAAGGGCTCTGTGACAGACGGACACACAGAGGAATGAGACGAATAGGTTTTCGTCATATGAACGAAACCCTAAAAATCATCGTATTAAGGGTGTACTAAAATCCAAACTGCTTATTTTCTGACTCATTTTTAAATTCATTTTCGCACTCAAATGCATCCAATGGGTAGGTTTTCTTATTCAAAAATTATAATGAACCGTAATGAACGATTTTTTTTTTATAGAGGCAGAATATGTTTCAAAAAATGATGTCTAAGTGGGCATTTCCCGAAGCGATTGTGTTGGAAACGAAAAATATTATCCTAGTGAGAAAATGATTGTTTATAAATCAAGTTCTAATTAATTGAACGAAAAATAAAAAAACAGCTCGCTTATAAATCTCTTCAAAAATCACGTCAGCATGTTTCATGATTTTTCTTTTAAAAATGAATATGAAAATGTGTGCATGGAAAAGTATTTTTTTTTTAATAGTGCCTTAACATGATTCTGATAATACCAGCTCTTATATAAAAATGAAATTAAAACCTCGTCAAAAGTGGCCAGATAAAATTTTTAAAGTGGGTTTATCTCTAATCATGATTTAGTTTTTCTTGTTGAAATTAGTACTTAACTTCGAAATCTACCTGCGCCTGTAGGCCGAGCCGGCAGGGATTTTTATTATTATTATTATTATACGATAATTTTCACCGAGAATCACATTGAATGTTTTGCTTTCATTAGCTGCGATCCTGCTTTTGTCGCTCGTAAAAAAGGCACGAAAATCTTAATATAGTTCAAATGAGAAACCATTCTTAATGTGCAATTTGCTCGTTTTAACCGTGCTCTCGTTTCACCCGTGCTTATTTATCATATACAGCCGAACTCGCCATATTACAAGAGTTCGACTGTATATGTAGGCTTTTACATTGCACCCACCCTTAAATTAATTATGTATTGTAATCATTTTATGTAAATTTCATTCCTTTAAATCCGCTCAATTTGGGATGATTACATGCTTTGAAGATTTCGAATTGCATCTTTTTAAAACGATTTAATAGATAAGAAATAATTCCAATAACGTATAAAAATCTAACTTTTTATTTTTAAAAGAAAAGTAAATGGTTGAATGTGCGAAATAAAATAGCATATGAATTATGCATAGAAAATAATACTTTTGTGAAGTTAACTCTTTGTACCCCTTTGTCGTGTATTATTCGGTATCGTTTTTTTCCCCTCTTATGTTTATCGCAGAAACTCCTATGCCCCTACCACAATTTCCGAATAGAATTTTTTAATTGGCTGTAATTTTTTGTCGTTACATAACGCGAATATGTGCATTCGACAATAGTGATATTGAAAATATAGGAGAGAAGGTATGTAACCCCTTGCACTAAAAAAATTCTGAGTGCATAAGGTTTAAAGGCCCATGGCTGTTCACTGAAACTGTATAGATTTCGGAGGTGAGGGAGTTTTTGTTCAGGATATTAGTTGCCTATTACTCAATCACCGTTATTATGAACATCGTAAAAAATAATAAAAATGTGGATTTCTTATTAGCACTATTATTATTTATTTTTTAGAAATGAAACAATATTGCAAATAACAACAACAACATAAATAGTTACTAATAATCAGATTTTTATTTTTATTTATTGAACAACAAACCTACGACTTCTGTGCTTGACATGAGAGCCCGCTTATAAGTCGGAGACAAGATAGCACAAGGAAATATTACAACACAAGAGAAATACACCCTGGGAGTTCCACACAAAGAGTGTGTGCAATGGAACCATAGCAGGAATCGAACCCACAATCTCTTGCGCTCGCAAGCGATTAGCAGAGTGGTGCTTTGACCATTCAGCCACAGAGACCCTAATACTCAGATAATCTAATACTCAGATACGATTTTTGAAATCTGTTATTTTTGTAACAAAGTGTTTTCGTTATTGTTGTTATTATTATTATTATTATTATTATTATTATTATTATTATATCTTTTTCAGTGGGGATGACATGTGTGTTGTAAACTGTATCAATTTATTTTAATTCAGAAATATATTAGCATTTATGGCCTCTGTAATATAGGTTTTTTTTTAAAGCTTTTTGGTTGTAACTGCTTTTCATGCTATTTGAATTTAGTAGCAAAGTTTCAGGCTATATAAATTTATACTTTTGAAAATGGCTTTCTTAAGCTGCGTTACGTATACGTATATATCACTTGCCTCTATGTTTTTTTACGTATTTCATAAACATTATTTTTCTCATCTTTGAAAATCAATGTTTGATTGTAACTGTAACTGTGTTTCAGGCTATTTTAAATTTATACTTTTGAAAATGGCTCTCTTAAGCTGAGTTTCGTATGCGTATATCTCAGCTACAGTTACAATCAAACATTGATTTTCAAAGATAAGAAAAAAGTTGCTTATTAAATACGTATTACGTATTTAATAAGCAATTTTTTTCTTATCTTTGAAAATCAATGTTTGATTGTAACTGTAGCTGTGTTTTATTCTATTTATATTTATACTTTTGTAAATGTCTCTCTTATGCTGTGATATGTATTCTTATATCACTTGTGTCTGTGTTTCATTAAGTATTTAATACTCGTATTTAATAAGTATTATTTTTCTTATCTTTGAAAATCAATGTTACTTCAACAAAACATAACACATCAAAGTCTATAAATTATGCGTGTGAATAAAGTCGATATTCCTTTTTATTTCAAGGTCTAAAATTACAAAGTCATCGCAGCTGGCGTGCATTAAACTGAAGTGAAATCATTAAGTACCGCAAAATGTGATGAACTCTATTCAACGACTTGAGGAGGAATGTTCATTCAACTGTTCACAAACTGTTCAAAACAAAAGATCTCGATAACACTGCCAGGAGGGGGGAAAAGAAAAAGAAGATAATTAACTCGCAGAGGAAGCGGGGAAACAAACTGCCCCACAATACCCTTAAATTCATTTAATCACTGAAATTGTGTAAGACAGGGAGGCGAGGTTGTATTTTGTTGAGGAAATTAGTCGCTTATTTTCCTCAATCAACCGTATTGTAAGCACTGGAAAAAAGGATAACAAAATGGAAGAGAGATGTTTTGACTTATACTGTTTCTTAATTTTTAGTATTCTTTATTTTATTTTACTCATTTTATTTTTTAGATTTTGTACAATGAGTTTAAATTTAGTATTTTTTTTCATTTTTATGGTGTTTCTATGGTTAGGGGTTTTATGGGGTTTCTATAAGCTTTTTTTAAATCTTAATTTTGAAAAATATATGGGTCAATCCATTTCAAGTGGTCCAGAAAATGTCATATTCGTTGCTCGACCATTTTTAAAAAAATCTGAAATTTTTTGTACAACAACCCTAACATGATGGAAGTTCAAAATGACTATTATTTTAATTTTATTAATTTTTGTTTGTGCATGGCGGCCATCTTTGTTTCATCGTCTGCAGCAATTTTCTCACAAAAAGGGCTTACGGACTTGTAAATAATTCACCGTTTATTTATCCAATTCAAGTGCGGATTAAAGCAATTTGTACAGAATACATTGGGCTAAAAATTTGGTAATGGAGTAGTTTCCGAAACTAACTGCTTATTGGTAAAATTTAAGCATAAAGTTTCAGTTTTTTTTCCAAAATTTGTCCATTTACAAGAGGAAATTTTTCTAGCAAGGAAAACTGTCAATATGACATAATTTTTTTTACACATAGGCCGAAAGTACTTGTACTCACACGCCGAGTTCCAGATCTGGGACTTGCTTTCTCTTCGCTAAAAAAAAATCCCAAATTTTTCAAAAATGACAAAAATCGCACTTTTCAGGCTTTGATATCTCTGGTGGGGCACGAGATAAAAATCTGAAATTTGTTTTTGTAAGAGTATTGTATGGTAGTATTATGCACAAGAAATTTCAGGATGGAGATTTGACTACAAGCTGAGATATGGCAAGGGCAACATGTCAAAACAATACTGCCAAACTATTGTTTTGTTGTAGTCACAGCTAAGTATTTATCTCTGAGTATCATTTAAATTTATTTTTTAGATTAACTTTAAATAATAGTAACAGAAAATAAATCTTTTGCAATTAATTTAAAAATAATTATGCCTAAGGCTTACATTTTGTATGGTATCAGTAATTTTTGTTGTAATTTTAGTAACTAAAAGAAACCTCAGCACTTTTACACACATATATATATATACAAGACCCGAGACAAAAACAGAATAGGGAAAGAGAAAAACAGTTAATGTTGGCATACTTGTTGAGACATGATCAAACGTGTCAAAACACATTCCTGCTTGTTGGTTTAAAAACCACAATTTTAATGCTGCTTGCCAGCCCCTGAAACTTGTTCCTACTATATGTATGTTCCTGTAAATGAAACATTATGCGATATTACCATACATCAGCCTCAAGTAATTTTCAGAAAGTAAAGATACCCAAAGTCTTTTCAAAATTTATACTGCAGAAAAATCACATTTAGTAAGCTATGAATTATTAATGAATTGAGACTTGCACATAGTGATTTCAAAGTATATTTCTATGAGCCAGCAGGGCCAAAATCTTCAATCAAGTTATCAAGAGATGACAAGACTTGGCTCCTAGAAACAAAATTTTGAGAAAGATCAAAATTGTGGTTTTTGAACCAACAAGCAAGAATGTGTTTTGACACGTTTGATCATGTCTCAACAAGTATGACAACATTAACAGCTTTCCTTTTTCCCTATGTTGTTTTTGTCTCAGGTCTTGTATAAAAATATTTATTTTTCTTTATGTAAAAGTGCTGAGGTTTCTTTTAGTCACTAAAATTACTTACAACAAAAATTACTGAAATCATACAAAATGTATGGCCTTAGGCATAATTATTTTTTTTTATTAATTGCTAAGCTTTGCAAAGGGCTTTATTTTCTGTTACTATTATTTAAAGATAATCAGAAACATAAATTTAAATGACACTCTGAGATAAATACTTAGCTGTGACTACAACAAAACAATAGTTTGGCAGTATTGTTTTGACATGTTGCCCTTGCCATATCTCAGCTTGTAGTCAAATCTCCATCTTGAAATTTCTTGTGCATAACACTACTATACAATACTCTTATAAAAAAAAAATTCAGATTTTTATCTCGTGCCCCACCAAAGATATCAAAGCCTGAAAAGTGCGATTTTTGTCATTTTTGAAACATTTGGCATTTTTTTTAGCGAAGAGAAAGCAAGTCCCAGATCTGGAACTCGGCGTGTGAGTACAAGTACTTTCAGCCTATCTGTAAAAAAAATTATGTCATGTTGACAGTATTCCTTGCTAGAAAAATTTCCTCTTGTAAACGGACAAATTTTGGAAAAAAACTGAAACTTTATGCTTAAATTTTACCAATAAGCAGTTAGTTTAGGAAACTACCCCATTACCAGATTTTTAGCCCAATGTATTCTGTACAAATTGCTTTAAACCGCAGTTTGAATTGGATAAATAAACGATGAATTATTTACAATTCCGTAAACCCTTCTTGTGAGAAAATTGCTGCAGACGATGAAACAAAGATGGCCGCCATGCACAAACAAAAATTAATAAAATTAAAATAATAGTCATTTTGAACTTCCATCATGTTAGGGTTGTTGTACAAAAAATTTCAGATTTTTTAAAAATGGTCGAGCAACCAGTGCTGGACCACTTGAAATGGATTGACCCATATATATTTTTTATCAATTTTCTGACGGAAAGTCGAATTTGGTCGGCAAACATGCGAAGTTTTTGGTTCATCATTTTATTTTCTTATTAGAAACATTTAATTTAGACATTTTTTTTCATATGTCTTATCAAATTCCTTCTGTCGGAAAATGTGAAATACAGTAGAAGCTCTTTAATATGGCACTTTCGGGACCACAGCCGTGCCAAATTACCCATTTTGCCGGATTATCGAACGTCAATGCATTTTTTGTGTTCACAAACTGTGCAAACTTTATAAACGTCTGACAAATACTGTTCTGCATAACTTCATTCTAACAACTGTGACAATTAAAGAAAAACACCGAATACAAAAATAAATTCCAATTATTTAATATATACTGTATATGTACATTACATTGTACGTGTAGTGAAAAATTAATATGAACATTACATTTTCAAAAAGTCTATGATGTCACGTTGCTTCCGCGATTTGGATTTCTTCTTCAAAAAACCGTTGCGTATCATACACAGATTTATGAGTGCTGCAGAGCTGTAGCTTTTGTTTTCGACTAATTTTATGATTGTGTCTAATGCATCAGAAGCCTGTTTCCACAAAACTTTAGATTCGTCTGCCACGGCCCCTTCTTCATCCGATTCCTCCTCCTGAATCTGGGCTTCTCGTGGGTACAAAATACTTTGCATAATCAGTGTATCACTCATTTATACGACCAAGAGAGTCTTCGGTCAAGAGAGATCGTAGAAAAAAAAAAAAAAAAAAAAAAAAGAAAAGAAAAGAAATTTACCAAATTGCAACGGCCATTTGGAAAATGATTTTTTCAAAGACTAAAGTTTAAGACATAAAAAAATCGCACGGAGTTGATCCTACATTACGTACGCCATGGATTAAACATTAACATTCCTGGACCCATCATGAACAAATTTTAAAAGAAACTTCAGTTTTACAATTTTCGGTACTGTAAAATTTTAAACATCTACGGAGCTACATTACGTACGCCATGGATTAAATATTAATATTCCTGGACCAATTTTAAATGAAATTTCATTTTTAAACTTCTAAACATCCCACAATATTACTTTTTATATCGTCGTATAGACAAAAAAAAAATTAATTTTTAATCGCAATTTGTTTGAAAGCTGTATCTCAATTTGCTTCTGAGTTATTAATTTTTTTTTTGTAGTTTTTATTACTTTTTTCTCATAGTGGCAACAGAAGTATCCATCTCTGTTGAAAGTAAAGGGAAAATACAGATTACTGTATAGACCAATCAGAAAACGAATAAAATACGGGATTCAACTAATTATTTCACGTGTATCTGCGCTTTGAAAAAAATCGCACAAGAATTACGATTGAGTTAAATTTTATTAAGTTTCAGATAGACTAAAATAATTGTATTTTAACGTATATTTTATTTTGTAAGGATATAAGACTGTTTCTTTTCATGATTTCTTTTATCAAAAAATATGTTATTTTTAAAAGTTTTTATTTAACTTCAACGATCGTATGTATGTTTTTCCAGTTCAAAATTGGTATTCGAACTTTAACTCACTTTAAAATATCCGATCGAGATTAAATTTTACATACTGACATAAATCCGATGACAATCAATATTATGATTTTCAGTGGTTACCATTTATACTTATTTTACAGGATAATACAAAAAATTTCGGATAGATAACCGCCAAGAAATTTAGGAAAAAGTTTTAGATTAGATAACACAAGACTAGGATGGTTGTGTTTTTTAACTTTTATGTATATTTTAGCACTGAATCTGAAAATTACCTTAATTTAAAACCATCATGTCAGGAATTTTCGCAAATCATAAACTGTCAAAGTTAAAAAATAACAAAAATCGGATACTATAAAATAGAGGAGATGTCTGTATTTTTTAACTTTTAATAATTGATTTTTTATGTACTTTTTAGCACTGAATTTGAAAATGACCTTCATTTTTAACCATCACGTTAGAAATTTTTTGCAAATCGTAAATTTCAAAGTTAAAATATAGCGAAAATTTGATACTATAAAACAGATTTAAAACTTTTTTAACTTAATTTTATTTTATTTAATGCATTAATTTATTCAATTTTTTGTATTATACTGGCATTCTTACAGCTAAACAGCTTAGGGGTCTGATGGGGTGGGGGAGGAGGTTCAATTTTAAGTTTGAATTTTTAACTTTAAAATTTACAATTTGCGAAAAATCATAACGTGATGGTTTAAAAAAAAGGTCATTTACGGATTCAACGCTAAAAAATACACAAAAATAATTTATCAAAAGTTAAAAACACAAGAATGACATCCATTTTATAATATCAAACTTTCGCTATTTTTTACTTTTTTTAACTTTAAAATTTGCGATTTGCAAAAACGCTTTACGTGATGCTAAAAAATGAAGGTAAATTTCGGATTCAGTGGTACAGAATACATAAGAATCAATTATCAAAAGCTAAAACTGTTAATTTTCATCATTTTATTTAACAAAAATTCTGTTTTTTTTCTTCTTATATGTTTATTATAAATTATATATTTTGCATTAATATGTCAGAATGGTTAACGATTTCAAATTTACATTGAAATGTTAATTTTACTCTCAACCATTTTTTTAATATATCTGACGAAATAATATTTCTACTAAATTTGTGAATGAGCCCTAAATTGCAGCAAAAAATATGCTCCAACTTTAAACAGTTATTACTCGGTCAATTTTAATCGTAGAATAACGGGACTTTCTTTTGTCTTACTTGCCTGTGTAACAGGAAAATATTACTAGGACCGGGGGACCGTATAAAAATTTTAATTTCGTATTTTTTAAAGAAATGTTTTTCTTGACCCAAATCGCTTTAAAAATAATTCTTTACCTTATTTAAGCCATTTTTGTAATTGGAGGTATGCGTCTAGGACCAACGGTTGCGAAAATAAAGGTCGGTCGGATTATACGTGGACACACTGTATATCGAGACGGTGCTGGCACACGTCGCTGCAGTGCGGTATCCACCGAAGTACAAGCAGCATGCAGAGGAGCAAGTAAGTCCGTTTGTGTAGTCACTACGTCGCGATACACTAATTCCTTGAGATGGACCTATAGGGGGAAAAAAAATCCAACGAGTGAGATCGTCTGGAAAGATATGCAAATACTGCTGTTGATGTGTTCAATACGATGTTTTTTCCTTGCACCGGCTGTGACGTCATACTTTATTTTTCGTATTTTTCTCGTAAACTATGGATCGTACAGGTACAGTTCTTTGGACATTTTTTATGTACTCCCAACGAGGAATCTAGCTGTGCAGAGTTTGGGAGTTATGTATTATTATGACACCCTGTACATACCGGGTGTCCCAAAAAGGACTGACTGATTTTAAAATTCAATAACTTCCAAACGGTGACAGATATTAAAAAAATTCTTGCAGGAGGGTTATGCATAAAGTCAAAAGTATTTTTACAGTGATTTTCGATGTTAGTTCGAATTACAAACAATAGAGGGCGCTGCGATCAATAGAGGCTAAATTCAGGCTCGATTTTTGGTACTTCGTGGCCCGGATAATACATTTCCATCTCCTTTTTCTGCATGGAACAACAGAAAGGACCAAAAATCGAGCCTGTATTTAGCGACTATTGCTTACAGCGCCATCTATTGTTTGTAATTCGAACTAAAATCGAAAATCACTGTAATAAAACTTTTGACTTTATGCATAACCCTCCTGCAAGAATTTTTTTAATATCTGTCACCGTTTGGAAGTTATTGAATTTTAAAATCAGTCAGTCCTTTTTGGGACACCCGGTATATATCCGTGCATGAACATAGAATAGATATTAGGTATATAGAACAGAATATCTATTCTATGTTCATGTATCGGTGTAAGATTCTGTTTAAAACATAAACATGCAACATTAAAAAAAGAAAGATCACAATAAGATAGATGCTCAATAGCAGAAATATTACAAGGATTGTAAGCTTCTTCCCCAAATTGTCACTAAAAGCGCTGCGAACGCAATCGCATTACCATTACGGCCTGTGGAAGTGTCCTATCTTGTATGTATATCTATGGATCTAGTCTACTGGGTTGCCACATGAAGAAAAATCTCTCCAATATTGCCGGGTTGCCACGCCAGAGAACAAAATCGCCCTTTTTGCGAAGAAAAGGAAACCCCGTCCATCTGCGACATCTGTACCAAAATTGAAAGACATACTTTTTTCCCCTTTACACAACTGAAAGAAAAAACTATAACAAGAAAATTATTTTTCCAGATTTAATTTTTTAATTAAATCGACTGCTGCACTTTTACGTAGCTTTCGTCATTTTATTAATGATTCTAATTACGTTTCATACAAATAATTATTTGAAAATTGTTTTCCTCAAAAAAAAATAATAATATATCGTAGAAACTATTTTGTATTTTCTTCAGAAAATCGTCTGCATAAAATGCACAAAAAGTAATCTCCCAACGTGTTGAGTTTCGACGACTGTGCCCCTTTGAACAATTTAGAGAATTTTTCGGGTTTCTTGAGTGCCGTGAAAGAACTTCTTTTAGGGGAAGAAATCCAATTGTATAGCGGCAATTTTTTTACGCTATAAGTGAAAAAACTTTCAAAGCTTGAATAAAAGGATTTTCACTTCTCGTTTTTATCCAAGGGAGGACTCCTTCATAAGTAAAACTGGAACTTAAAAGAATAATTCTCATACAGAATGCCTGAAGTTAGTTTTATCTTTATTTAATTAGCTTAGATTGTATTTATTTCATTTTTTAAGTAACCATTTTTATTTTTATTTTTTATTTTTTTGTTTCTTGAGAGGTATTTTTAAACTAAAAAAAATACAGCTATTTATTTTAACCTTTTGCTTTTTAAAACTTCGTAGAATTTAAATTCTTGAATTGATTTTCATACCGCCTATAACATTTTTATTAAAAGTAGGATTCTTTTAAATTCAAATGCTTATAGTTTCTGTTTATTTATTCCATCTGAAATTTAAATACAAGGTCATTCAAAACAACTTCGGTAAAATAAAAGGCATGGAAAGAAACAAAAATTATAAGGTTACGTGGGGCAACTGGGCCATGATTTTACAATGTGACTCTGGAGATACTGGCAATTCAGCTTTCAAAATCTGATGTTCACTTGAATTAAAGTCTGAATCTTTCTAAATGTGTTTAGTTAGAGTTAGGTTCACTATCAGACAGAAGTTTTCGAAATTGCAATTTAATGTCTCAAAATAAAAAAAAAATATATGTATATTTAATCTTTCCTTCTTCATGGGTCCAGTTGTCCCATAAAAATGGGGCAACTGAAACAGGTAGGTCTGTGTTCCACACGCATGCGGTTTTTTTTTTTGTTTTTTTTTTTAATATGGGGTATTAGGTCCTGTTTGAAAAAGTGTAAATAACTTTAAAAAATTTAAACCAGGCAGATCATGTAAATTATATATCAACTAAACAGCGTTGTAAGGGAAACCTTTGCTGTTAAGGTGTCTAAAAAAAGAACCAAATGTAAAAATACTAGATTTATTTATACAAAAAACATAAGAATTAAGTAAGTACTTATGTAATTTAAAATAGGTAATAAGTATAAATGTTACATGGGTACTTTAGGAAAAAAATAAACAAGATAAATCTGTGAACAAACGATTAGGTAAGTACTTAAGTATCTCATTCCCTTTTTTATTTACCACAATGAAAGTTCGATAAGTCAAATAAATCTGTAGAGAATTTAACCATGTTTTTATATCGAACAGAACTATTTCTTATTGGTTTCGATAATTTTATAATATTCTCACTTTGTCTTAAATACGCCTCTTCATCTGTATCTTAAAATTTTGAGGTTTGGCTGTCTCACTTAAGAAATTTGGTTTAATACCCGCCAACAGGTTCTTTAAAAAAATTATTATGTAATTTTAATAAGGTATTGTATAATTTTCTTTATTGGAAGCAAAATAACAATGGAGAAACTAATTTCCCTTATTAAGAGAAGCTCCAGAAAATAATTTATAACTGTTGGGGTAACTGGATCTCATATGGTCCAGTTACCCCTGATACATGTCCCAGTTACCCCATTCTTGAAAAAGTTATGGGTTAACTGGAACACTGAACATGAAGTAAATATGTAAATATACCTATTAATATTAGTGAATTTATATGCCTAATCTAAAAAACAAAAAATATTGTTTAATAAAAGTACTTACTGTATTTTAATAAAAAGCCATGGAAGTTCAACCAAATCGATACTGTTTGTAAAAAAAGAAACCTAAATTTTCGGCAACCTATCACAGCGAAAACAGAGTTATAGGGGAAAGTAAGGGAATGGCGCTCACTTAGGGAAAACATGAATAGCTAGTCAAATTTAGACAAAAAAAATCAATTTTTTATTAACGAAGTATAACTCCAAAGCATAAAGAACAGTTTGCAATCAACTAATCTGCATAAAAGTTTAAGGAATTTTTTTTATCGTTTTATTTAAATAACTATCGATTGAGCAGTAATGCCCGACATGGTAAGGGTAATTGCGCTCAGAGCTGTAATACAACATTTAAGTAAGACAAAAGTTACATATGTAGTTGTGTGGGCTGTTCACACCACTGCAGACCTTTTGCGACCACTTTACACATATTGTGTTACATATATAGTGGATTACTTTTTTTTAAATTTAGGTTTTTAGATTTTCACCACTTTTTTAAAATCGTAAAATTCTCCTGGTTGAATGACGCATTAATTAAGGCGAAAACAGGGGAATTTTGCCATTTCAAAAAAGTTGTATTAATCAATATATTTGAATTTAAAAAAAGCTGCCCACTGGTAACACTTCTCCTGAAATTCCAAGCAAGCGCCATTACCCGTTATCGCCATGTTGGGTTTTAATGCATTATAATTGGCGTAACAACGCACTACAAAAATAAATAAAAGCATGCAAGTACAGCCAAATGTATATATTTTGTATACATAATGAGTAAATTCATATTTGAAAATAAGAGTGTACACTTGCCTTCAAGTTAGATGTTGTAGAATTTTATAATAAAAAACTTCAAGCTAATAACGTGTGGACACAAAAATACTTTCCTTCCGACGGTCACTATATCCTTACTGAGAACTTACGATGAAGTTCGCTAGGTGCCGGTACAGATCGCACGTTTTCAATTCTATTCTGTTTAGAAATATTGGGTGAGCGGGATTGCCCTTCTGAGCGTCATTATCCTACTTTCCCCTAATTGAGTTGACACACGTTGTTTTAAGATGTAGAGACAGGGGTGAAATGTTGACAAAAGCTAAAACTTAAAAAACATCAACGGTTTTTTATAAAATAGCCTCGTGCATCCAGTTACCCCAACAATATATAATATAAAATAAACATACACAATTCTGACAGCATAAATGAACTCTACACCCTTCAATTAGCCTAAAAACAAATTTTTATTCACTTCCTATGATAAGTTTCCGGGAAATTAATTATTTTAAAACGAGCGTATTTTAGGGGCTGTATCCAAATTGAATTTCGGTACTGGATTCTTGACCGAGAGAGCCCCCTTCTTGATCAAGGCATCTTAAGCGCCCACTCAAGCAGTCAATGAAGACTGCTAGATTACAGGGCAGCATAAGAAATTTCAAAATACCTAGTCAGTTCTCTCATAGACGGCCCCTTAAAGCATCATTTTGCAGTTTTTTAAGCATAATTTGAAAACTACTTGCAAGAAAAATGTGAAATTTTGGATTTCCATAAAGGAGATATTAATAAAAATACGAAATGTAATTTAACATTAGAAGCACTGAATTTTGAATGTTTATTAATTCAAAAACTTATCATTGAAATGACTTGGAATTTGGTGTCTAGGCATAGTTTGAACCGACGGTTTGAAATAACTCGTAAAAATAGGGTATTGACATTGAAAAAAATAAAGTTTGGGTTCGTTTTAATATGCAATTGGCCCCCTAAGCAAATTTTATGTACACCATTTAAAAGTAGACTTTATTTCCAATCGTTCGGCACCAGTAACTTTCTCCTACGATAATTTGGTGAGGAGTTAGTAGGCGTGTTTACTTTTTTCTACGACTGTACATGGTCATACTTTAATCTAAGTAAGCTATACTAATATAATAAAAAAATAATATTTTAAGTGTTTGTTTGTGGAGTAATCTCCGAAACTGCCAAGCCAATTTAAAAAATAATGGTATCAAAATGCTGATGACCATATTTTCTCCAACATAGCCTATATTTTCAATATTACTAAATCCTCAAGGGGGTGCAACAGCAAAATCCGCTCCAAAATTGCGATTTCTGTGATATTGTTGAGGCTGGAAATTTGAAATTTTTGCGTGGTGGTTGCTTTTAAGATATAAATACTAGCTATGAATGGTTTAAAAAAAGTTCAAAATTTAAAAGGATGAAATGAGGCGAGAAACGTCCTAAATTGTAATTTATTTGGAACTGTTAGGATTTGAAACTTGAATTTTGACATAGCTGTTAATTTTTTAGACGTAAATGTTTGCACAGAAGAGCTTCTAAAGATTTCGAAACAGAAAATGATGCAAGAAAGATGCTTTCTAAAATTTTCTTTTCTGTGACGTTGTTGAAACTAAAAACTTGAAATTTTGCATGGTAGTTAGTTACCTTTAACAGCTAAATGTTCCCAACGAACGGTTTCTAAGGAATTCGAAATTTAAAAAGGTGAAATGAGCAGAAAATGTTCTAAAAATTTTTTATATTGCGATTAATTTATAAAAACTTGAATTTTGAAGCATGACATGACCGTTGCTTTTAAGGGGTAATTACTCGCAACAGAATAATTTCTAAAAAAAATAGAAATGCAAAAGGATGCAAGAACAAAACAAATTCTAAAATTGCGATATCTCTAATATTGCTGGGGTTAAAGATTTGAAATTTCGCATGACGGTTACTTTTAAAATGTAAATGGTCTTTATGAATGGTTTCTAAAAGATTCGAAATTTAAAAAAGTGAAATAAAAGGTAAACGTTCTAAAAAGATTCTGAATCATAATTTATTTGCAATTGTTGCGGCTATAAACTTGAAATGTGTAACAAAATTAGGATCCACCAAAACAGTCGAAATACCTAAACGATTTAAATACCATGCACAACGAGATGCTACACAGCTGGTAAGATATATTTGTTTAAAATCTCATTATAATATGTTCATTATTGTTAAAAGCCCATACAGAAATACGGATTCGATTTGAAGTGATACATTCTGTATTTTTGATAAAATAAGCAAAACGCGAGCCTATACATATTTTATATTGTATCTTGTTTATTTTAATACGCCAAATTTGACTTTTCTCTTTATGACCGTTATTCTGAATCCCATTTTACGCCAGTAAACGAAACGTGTAACTACTCATTAGCAATGTTCCAGCTTAGAGATAGAGATGTTTTTATTCCGCCAGTTTAAATTTTGTTTTATTTTATTGATGTCTGTTTTACACATAATGAATTAAAGTGAAATAAATTTGATTATTGCTGTTATTTTAAATTTTTTGAAATGTTAATTAAATGCTTGAATCTTGAATATTTTTATCTGAATTAACGGTAAACGTTCTAAAACATTCCGAATCATTATTTATTTGGAATTGTTAGGGCTATAAACTTGAAATGTATAATAAAACTAGATTTATCCACCCCCCCCCCTAAAAAAAAAACAAAAAAAAACCGAAAGACCTAATGCAAGTTAAATACTATACACAATAGATAAGAAACATTCGTTTAAAATCGTTAGCAATGTTCAGATTAGATATAGGGATTTTTTATTCCGTAAATTTAAAATTTGTTTCATTTTATTGATGTCTGTTTTACGCAACATGCATTAAATTGATTAGTTTAACCCTTTATCTAATGACGGTACTTATATGTAACATTAAAATAACTTGTTATAAAATTCATTTAATACATCGATTAGTAGTAATACCGTTTAGAATGAGTTATAGATGCAGTACTTTATCTTGTTCCAAAAGCATTATTGATTACACAAAACAAAAACTTTTTTAAGGGGAGCCTCCCCCCCCCCCCCCCAAACGTTCGCGAATGCTGTTACACTTGTCAAATTTTCAAACTTAGTTGGCTAAAACTTTGTTTAAAACTTTAATAAAAATTATAATACGCTTTTTATTTCTGATAGACTTGGCAAAAGTTACAAATATCTATTGGTAATGTTACTAAACTTTTTACAAATAAGAACTAAATTACATTTTCTAATTGTGCTAAGTTGGAAAAATTATAAAACTAGTTGGTAAACATCGAGAACTATTTATTTTTGCTTCTCAATGATTTGGCAAATACTGAAATTTGACTTAGCAATTTAAGGCCCACCCCCGAAAAAAGTTTTAGCGATGGTCCTGATTATTTAACTGTTAACTATAATACATTTCTTTTTCTACATTTCCACATTTAAATATTTCACGCATTTTTAACTGAGATTTTTATTAACCACAAATTTTGCTCTAGAATGTTTATATGTGAAAGCAAGGATAAATGTACACTAATATTATAAAGAAGTAACGTTTAAACTAAGCTAAAAAATGCCATAAAAGTGATAAATTACCTTTATTTAGATTAACCTGCGTTTCATCGCACAAACGGCGACATTTTCAAAATCATTCTTGATAGAAATCTTCTCGCAAAATTATTTTAAAAATAAGAACTTGGTAAATAATGTCACGAGACTTCATGCATAATGAAAATCAGTTCAAACATAAAATAAAATGAAAGTAGATACTTGCTATTTTTGGATTAATTTTACTATTGTTACTAAACCTGCATAGCATCTTTTTCCAAATTTTAGGCAACTTAAAGGACACTGAATCATTGCAAATATCCTTGTTGCGTAAAAATATTTCTATTGATTCCCGGATAATGAATGGTAAATAAAATCTTGACGGATAAATTATTCTGCTATTTTTAAAATCGATCTGTAAAGGTACTCTGCTGCATAATCTGTCCAAAGTTGTGTTTCTCTTGCTGTATTTTATGTCTGGTAGGGGAAAGTAGGATAATGACGCTCAGAAGGGCAATCCCGCTCACCCAATATCTCTAAACAGAATAGAATTGAAAACGTGCGATCGGTACCGGCACCTAGCGAATTTAATCCTAAGTTCCCAGTAAGAATTTAGTCACCGTCGGGAGGAAAGTATTTTTGTGTCCTCACGTTATTAGCTTGAAGTTTTTTATTATAAAATTCTACAACATCTAACTTGAAGGCAAGTGTACACTCTTATTTTTAAATATTAATTTACTCATTAGATCCACAAAATATATACTTTTAGCTGTACTTTCATGATTTTATTTATTATTATAGTGCGTTGTTAAGCCAATTATACTACATTAAAACCCAACATGGCGATAACGGGTAATGGCGCTCGCGCGGAATTCCAGAAGAAGTGTTGCCAGTGGGCAACTTTTTTTTTTATTCAAATTTGTTGATTGACACCACTTTTTTGAAATGGTAAAATTCCCCTGTCATCGTCTTAATTAATATATCATAACAAGGAGAATTTTACGATTACAAAAAAGTGGTGAAAACCAAAAAACCTAAATATAAAAAAAGTAGCCCACTATATTTAAAACACAATATGTGGGCACAATATGTGTAAAGTGGTCGCAAAAAGTCTGCAGTGATGTGAACAGCCCACACAACTACCTTATGTGTCTTTTGTCTTACTTAAATGTTGTATTCAAACTCTGAGCGCAATTACCCTACCACGTCGGGCATTGCCGCTCAATCGATGGTTATTTAAATAAAGCGATAAAAAAAAAAATTCCTAAAACTTTTTTGCAAATTAGTTGATTGCAAACTGTTCCTTATGCTTTGGAGTTATATTTCGTTAATAAAATATTGATTTTTTTGTCTAAATTTGACTAGCTATTCATGTTTTCCCTTAAGTGAGCGCCATTCTCCTACTTTCTCCTATATGTCCTTTGATTCTGGTTTTAAGTTTTCTGATTGTCATACCTATATAAAACTGCATTGTTCCATCTTCTTTAGTGAAAGGTATTTCATATACTCCTCATTACTGGTTTGATTCAATTTGATCTATTTTCTTCCATACTATATTTTTTAATTTCATAGACGGTTTTGCAACAAGGGAGATATTAGGTAGCTTTCATTACAAAAAGTCCTTCCGGCCAGTGCCGGGAGGAAGAGGTAGCTTTCATATTCCTTATTTTAAAAAAGCCAACTTATATTATTCAAACACACGAAGCTCAATTTAGTGGAAACCGAATATAGGAGATTCAATACTAATTTTTAAGAATGAGAGTTTCGCGAAATTAGTCAGCTTTATACAAGCTGCTTTTATTTAAAGTAACTTATATTTGGCTGCTAAATTCGGCGATTTCTTAAAGTGCCTGCCATTTTAAGACAACATGGTGGATGAGGCTAACCAGTGAACTTGGTCGAGACCTTAGTAATTGCTGTGCACATGCTCACTTACATCGGAATCGGTTGATATATACGAGTGCTGTCGCAGGCAAAAAATCAGATTTTTCAAAATGTTACCCACATTAGAAATTGAAACTGCTATATCTGAGCCATTTTTTAAGATAAAGACAAACAAAAAATGCTCCTGAATCCTTATATCAAGGTCAAGTATTTAAGAAAGAAACCTTTTCAATTTCTAATTTTTTTGCACCTCACTTTAAATATAATATTTTTCAATTGGCCGTCATTTTGAAGCAAGATGGCTGATGAAGCTGGCCAGCGAACTTGGTCGAGGTATTGATGTATACTATCCACTTGCTTGCTTCCATCGAAATAGACGAATACGTTTGTTATCGCGTGACAAATACAAGATCGTTTCAAAGTGTTAGCCATGCTAGAAATTCAAAGTGCTATAATGCAACCATTTTTTAAGATATAAACAAAAGAACAAATTTTCAGAAACAAAAATTGCTCCAGAATCTTTGTATCAAGGCCAAACACAAAAATAAAATCTTTTTCGTTTTCCAATTTTTTATTACCTCATTTTAAATTTTAAATTACATTTTTTTTAATGGCAACCCTTTTGAAACAAGATGGCGAATGAAGCTGGCCAACGAACTCGGTCGAGACATTGGTATGTACTATGTACAGACCAAGTTACATCCAAATCGGTTCATAAATACGCCTGTTATCGCGTGACAAAAATCAGGTCGTTTTAAAATGTCAGCTACAATAGAAATTCAAAATGCTATAACTCAGCCATTTTTTTTAGATATAGACGAAACAAAGCCTGTTCCGGAATCTTTGTATTAAGGTCAAACACATACGAAAAAAATCTTTTTCATTTTCCAAGTTTTTGGTATCTCATTTTAAATTTAAAATTAAAAAAAAAATTTTAATGGCCGCCATTTTTAAACAAGATGGCGGATGAAGCTGGACAACGCAGTCGGTCGAGATATTTGTATGTACTATGTACACACCAAGGTACATTCAAATCGGTTCATAAATACGTCTGTTACCACGTGACAAATATCAGGACTTTTCAAAATGTCAGACACGTTAGAAATTCAAAATGCTATAACTCAGCCATTTTTTTAAGATATAGACGAAACAAAAACTGCTCCCGAATCTTTTTATCAAGGTCAAACACATAAGAAAAAAATATTTTTTCAATTTTCAATTTTTTGGTACCACATTTCAAATTTAAATTTCTCTTAAAAATTTAAATGGCCGCCATTTTTAAACAAGATGGCGGATGAAGCTGGCCAACGAACCCGGTCGAGACATTGGTATGTACTATGTATAAACGAAGTTACATCCAAATCGGTTCATAAATACGCCTTTTATCGCGTGACAAAATTCAGGACGTTTCAAAATGTCAGCCACGCTAGAAATTCAAAATGCTATAACTCAGCCATTTTTTTAAGATATAGACGAAACAAAAACTGCTCCCGAATCTTTTTATCAAGGTCAAACACATAAGAAAAAAATATTTTTTCAATTTTCAATTTTTTGGTACCACATTTCAAATTTAAATTTTTCTTAAAAATTTAAATGGCCGCCATTTTTAAACAAGATGGCGGATGAAGCTGGCCAACGAACCCGGTCGAGACATTGGTATGTACTATGTATAAACGAAGTTACATCCAAATCGGTTCATAAATACGCCTTTTATCGCGTGACAAAATTCAGGACGTTTCAAAATGTCAGCCACGCTAGAAATTCAAAATGCTATAACTCAGCCATTTTTTTAAGATATAGACGAAACAAAAACTGCTCCGGAGTCTTTGTATAAAGGTCAAATACATAAGAAAAAAATATTTTTCCATTTTCCATTTTTTGGTACCGCATTTCAATTTTTAAATTTAAAAAAAAATTAAATGGCCGCCATTTTGAAACAAAATGGCGGATGAAGCTGGCCAACGAACTTGGTCGAGACATTGGTATGTACTATGTACACACCGATTTACATCCAAATCGGTTCATAAATACGAGAGTTACAGTGTGACATAGGTCAGATATATATATATATATATATATATATATATATATATATATATATATATCAATGTTGAAGAGAGGGTGGTTTCGGGGTCTGGGGGTCATGATCTATGAAAATATACCAAAATTTTTTAAATCGCTTTCCTCCGAACGGCTGCAATAGGTAGCTCTTTGTAATGAAAGCTACCTAAAAGCTACCTATTGCAGCCGTTCGGAGGAAAGCGATTTCAAAAAAATTTGGTATATTTTCATCGATCTTGACCCCCAGACCCCGAAACCACCCTCCGTTCAAAATTGATATATATATATATATATATATATCTGACCTATGTCACACTGTAACTCTCGTAATTATGAACCGATTTCGATGTAATTCGGTGTGTACATAGTACATACCAATGTCTCGACCGAGTTCGTTGGCCAGCTTCATCCGCCATTTTGTTTCAAAATGGCAGCCATTTAAAAATTTTAAAAAATTTAAAATTTGAAATGTGGCAGCAAAAAATTAAAAATGGAAAAATATTTTTTCCTTATGTAATTGACCTTTATACAAAGATTACGGAGCAGTTTTTGTTTCGTCTATATCTTAAAAAAGTCCTTCCGGCCAGTGCCGGGAGGAAGAGGTAGCTTTCATATTCCTTATTTTAAAAAAGCCAACTTATATTATTTAAACACACGAAGCTCAATTAAGTGGAAACCGAATGTAGGAGATTCAATTTTAATTTTATCAATAATAAATCATTATGAATGAGAATTTCGCGAAATTAGTCAGCTTTATCCAAGCTGCTTTTATTTAAAGTAACTTATATTTGGCTGCTAAATTCGGCGATTTCTTAAAGTGCCTGCCATTTTAAGACAACATGGTGGATGAGGCTAACCAGTGAACTTGGTCGAGACCTTAGTAATTGCTGTGCACTTGCTCACTCGCATCGGAATCGGTTGATATATACGAGTGCTGCAGGCAAAAAAGTCCTTCCGGCCAGTGCCGGGAGGAAGAGGTAGCTTTCATAATCCTTATTTAAAAAAAGCCAACTTATATCATGCAAACACACGAAGCTCAATTTAGTGGAAACCGAATATAGGAGATTCAATACTAATTTTTATCAATATAATGAATGAGAATTTCGCGAAATTAGTCAGCTTTATCCAAGCTGCTTTTCTTTAAAGTAACTTATATTTGGCTGCCAAATTCGGCAATTTCTTAAAGTGCCTGTCATTTTAAGACAACATGGTGGATGAGGCTAAGCAGTGAACTTGGTCAAGACCTTAGTAATTGCTGTGCACATGCTCACTCACATCGGAATCGGTTAATATATAGGAGTGCTGTCGCATGCAAAAAATCAGATTTTTCGAAATGTCACCCAAAATAGAAATTGAAACTGCTATATCTGAGCCATTTTTTAAGGTAAAGACAAACAAAAAATGCTCCTGAATCCTTATATCAAGATCAAATACTTAAGAAAGAAACCTTTTTCAATTTCTAATATTTTTGCACCTCACTTTAAATATATATTTTTTTTTTAATTTAATGGCCGCCATTTTGAAACAAGATGGCTGATGAATCTGGCCAGCGAACGTGGTCGAGGTGTTGATGTATACTATCCACATGCCTTCTTACATCGAAATAGGCGAATACGTGTGTTATCGCGTGACAAATACAAGATCGTTTCAAAATGTTAGCCATGCTAGAAATTCAAAGTGCTATAAATCAACCATTTTTTAAGATATACACAAAAGAACAAATTTTCAGAAACAAAAACTGCTCCGGAATCTTTGTATCAAGGCCAAACACATAAAAAAAATCTTTTTCATTTTCCAATTTTTTAATACCTCATTTTGAATTTTAAATTAATTTTTTTTTTAAATGGCAACCCTTTTGAAACAAGATGACGAATGAAGCTGGCCAACGAACTCGGTCGAGACATTGGTATGTACTATGTAAAGACCAAGTTACATCCAAATAGGTTCATAAATACGCCCGTTATCGCGTGACAAAAATCAGGTCGTTTTAAAATGTCAGCCTCAAGACAAATTCAAAATGCTATTACTCAGCCATTTTTTTTTAGATATAGACGAAAGAAAAACTGTTCCGGAATCTTTGTATTAAGGTCAAACACATACAAAAAAATCTTTTTCATTTTCCAATTTTTTAGTATCTCATTTAAATTTTTTTATTTTTTTATTTTTTTAAATGGCCGCCATTTTGAAACAAGATGGCGGATGAAGCTGGCCAACGAACTCGGTCGAGATATTTGTATGTACTATGTACACACCAAGGTACATCCAAGTCGGTTCATAAATACGCCTGTTATTACGTGAGAAAAATCAGGACGTTTCAAAATGTCAGCCACGCTAGAAATTCAAAATGCTATAACTCAGCCATTTCTTAAGATATAGACAAAACAAAAACTGCTCCCGAATCTTTTTATCAAGGTCAAACACATAAGAAGAAAATATTTTTTCAATTTTCAATTTTTGGTACCACATTTCAAATTTAAATTTTTCTTAAAAATTTAAATGGCCGCCATTTTAAAACAAGATGGCGGGTGAAGCTGGCCAAAGAACCCGGTCGAGACATTGGTATGTACTATGTATAAACGAAGTTACATCCAAATCGGTTCATAAATACGCCTTTTATCGCGTGACAAAATTCAGGACGTTTCAAAATGTCAGCCACGCTAGAAATTCAAAATGCTATAACTCAGCCATTTTTTAAGATATAGACGAAACAAAAACTTCTCCGAAATCTTTGTATAAAGGTCAAATACATAAGAAAAAAATATTTTTCCATTTTCAATTTTTTGGTACCACATTTCAAATTTTAAATGTTTAAAAAATTTTTAAATGGCCGCCATTTTGAAACAAAATGGCGAATGAAGCTGGCCAACGAACTCGGTCGAGAGATTGGTATGTACTATGTACACACCGAATTACATCCAAATCGGTTCATAAATACGCCTTTTATCGCGTGACAAAATTCAGGACGTTTCAAAATGTCAGCCACGCTAGAAATTCAAAATGCTATAACTCAGCCATTTTTTAAGATATAGACGAAACAAAAACTGCTCCGGAATCTTTGTATAAAGGTCAAATACATAAGAAAAAAATATTTTTCCATTTTTAATTTTTTGGTACCACATTTCAAGTTTTAAATTTTTTTTAAATTTTTAAATGGCCGCCATTTTGAAACAAAACGGCGGATGAAGCTGGCCAACGAACTCGGTCGAGACATTGGTATGTACTATGTACACACCGAATTACATCGAAATCGGTTCATAATTACGGGAGTTACAGTGTGACATAGGTCAGATATATATATATATATATATATATATATATCAATTTTGAACGGAGGGTGGTTTCGGGGTCTGGGGGTCATGATCGATGAAAATATACCAAAATTTTTTGAAATCGCTTTCCTCCGAACGGCTGCAATAGGAAGCTTTTTTGTAAAGAAAGCTACCTAAAATCAGATTTTTCAAAATGTCACCCACGTTAAAAATTGAAACTGCTATATCTGGACCATTTTTTAAGGTAAAGACAAACAAAAAATGCTCCTGAATCCTTATATCAAGGTCAAATACTTAAGAAAGAAACCTTTTTCAATTTCTAATTTTTTTGCACCTCACTTTAAATATAATTTTTTTTTTTTATTTAATGGCCGCCATTTTGAAACAAGATGGCTGATGAAGCTGGCCAGCGAACTTGGTCGAGATATTGATGTATACTATCCACATGCCTTCCTCCATCGAAATAGGCGAATACGTGTGGTATCGCGTGACAAATACAAGATCGTTTCAATGTGTTAGCCATGATAGAAATTCAAAGTGCTATAATTCAACCACTTTTTAAGATGTAAACAAAAGAACAAATTTTCAGAAACAAAAACTGCTCCAAAATCTTTGCATCAAGGCCAAACACACAAAAAAAATCTTTTTCATTTTTCAATTTTTTAATACCTCATTTTAAATTTTAAATTACATTTTTTTTTTAAATGGCAACCCTTTTGAAACAAGATGGCGAATGAAGCTGGCCAACGAACTCGATCGAGACATTGGTATGTACTATGTACAGACCAAGTTACATTCAAATCGGTTCATAAATACGCCTGTCATCGCGTGACAAAAATCAGGTCGTTTTAAAATGTCAGCCACAATAGAAATTCAAAATGTTATAACTCAGCCATTTTTTTAGATATAGATGAAACAAAACCTGTTCCGGAATCTTTGTATTAAGGTCAAACACATACGAAAAAAATCTTTTTCATTTTCTAATTTTTTGGTATCTCATTTTTAATTTAATTTTTTTTTAATTTTTTTAAATGGCCGCCATTTTGAAACAAGATGGCGGATGAAGCTGGCCAACGAACTCGGTTGAGTTATTTGTATGTATTATGTACACACCAAGGTACATCCAAATCGGTTCATAAATACGTCTGTTATCACGTGGCAAAAATCAGGGCGTTTCAAAATGTCAGCCACGCTAGAAATTCAAAATGCTATAACTCAACCATTTTTTAAGATATAGACGAAACAAAAACTGCTCCCGAATCTTTTTATCAAGGTCAAACACATAAGAAAAAAATATTTTTTCAATTTTCAATTTTTTGGTACCACATTTCATATTTAAATTTTTCTTAAAATTTTAAATAGCCGCCATTTTTAAACAAAATTGCGGATGAGGCTGGCCAACGAACTCGGTCGAGACATTTGTCTGTACTATGTATAAACGAAGTTACATCCAAATAGGTTCATAAATACGGCTTTTATCGCGTGACAAAATTCAGGACGTTTCAAAATGTCAGCTTCGCTAGAAATTCAAAATGCTATAACTCAGCCATTTTTTAAGATATAGACGAAACAAAAACTGCTACGGAGTCTTTGTATAAAGGTTAAATACATAAGAAAAAAATATTTTTCCATTTTCAATTTTTTGGTACCACATTTCAAATTTTAAATTTTTAAAAAATTTTTAAATGGCCGCCATTTTGAAACAAAATGGCGGATGAAGCTGGCCAACGAACTCGGTCGAGACATTGGTATGTACTATGGACACACCAAATTACATCCAAATCGGTTCATAAATACGACAGTTACAGTGTGATATAGGTCAGATATATATATATATATATATATATATATATATATATATATATATAAATATATATTGATATATATATATATATATATATATATATATATATATATATATATATATATATATATCAATTTTGAACGGAGGGTGGTTTCGGGGTCTGGGGGTCATGATCGATGAAAATATACCAAAAGTTTTTGAAATCGCTTTCCTCCGAACGGCTGCAATAGGTAGCTTTTTGTAAAGAAAGCTACCTAAAATGGCTGAGTTATAGCATTTTGAATTTCTAGCGTGGCTGACATTTTGAAACGTCTTGAATTTTGTCACGCGATAAAAGGCGTATTTATGAACCGATTTCGACGTAATTCGGTGTGTACATAGTACATACCAATGTCTCGACCGAGTTCGTTGGCCAGCTTCATCCGCCATTTTGTTTAAAAATGGCGGCCATTTAAAATTTTTTAAAAAATTTTAAATTTGAAATGTGGTACCAAAAATGGAAAATGGAAAAATATTTTTTTCTTGTGTGTTTGACCTTTATACAAAGATTCCGGAGCAGTTTTTGTTTTGTCTATATCTTAAAAAATGGCTGAGTTATAGCACTTTGAATTTCTAGCGTGGCTGACATTTTGAAACGACCTGATTTTTGTCACGCGATAACAGGCGTATGTATGAACCGATTTGGATGTAACTTGGTCTGTACATAGTACATACCAATGTCTCGACCGAGTTCGCTAGCCAGCTTCATTCGCCATCTTGTTTTAAAAGGGTTGCCATTTAAAAAAATTAAATTTAAAATTTAAAATGAGTTATTAAAAAATTGGAAAATGAAAAAGATTTTTTTTATGTGTTTGGCCTTGATACAAAGATTCCGGAGCAGTTTTTGTTTCTGAAAATTTGTTCTTTTGTTTATATCTTAAAAAATGGTTGAATTATAGCACTTTGAATTTGCAGCATGGCTAACATTATGAAACGATCTTGTATTTGTCACGCGATAACACACGTATTCGCCTATTTCGATGTAAGAAGGCATGTGGATAGTATACATCAATACCTCGACCAAGTTCGCTGGCCAGATTCATCAGCCATCTTGTTTCAAATTGGCGGCCATTAAATTAAAAAAATATATATATATATTTAAAGTGAGGTGCAAAAAAATTAGAAATTGAAAAAGGTTTCTTTCTTAAGTATTTGACCTTGATATAAGTATTCAGGAGCATTTTTTGTTTGTCTTTACCTTAAAAAACATCCTATTACCTTGTCCTTACCTTGTCCCGGCACTGGCCGGAAGGACTTTTGAATTTATTGAGTTTATATTTCAAACGTTCGAAGAAACCAAGAAAATATTGTAAAGTGGGTAACATGAAATTTTGTGGATTGAAACTTCTTTTCTTCAAGCTCATAATTAATTTTTCTATGATGCTTTCTTTGTAACCGTTCTTTCAAGCAATATCATACATTTTATTTATTTCGGTATTTAACTGATCGGGGGTACAGACTGTTAAATGTCTTTGAATAGATTGTCTAAATGCATAATCTTTGTACGAAAAGAGTGCTTTTTTTTAGAAGTAACGCTTGATTGTTTATTTATTTGCTTGTAGATGGTAATCGCTGGAACTACCGAACCGATTTAAAAAATAATGGTGGCAAAGTACTGATGACCATATCTGCTTCAATATAGGCTACAGTTTATGTCAGTACAATAACCCCCAAAGGGTTTCAGGAGCTAAAAACGTTCTAAAATTGTAATTTCTGAGATATTGTTGAGGACAGAAATTTTAAATTTGGTTTAGTTGTAACATTTAACGTGTAAATACTTTCTAAAAACTGTATCTAAAAAAAAAATCGAAATTTAAAAGGGTTTAATAAGCAGAAGCGTTCTAAAAAAGTTCTAAATTTCGATTTATTAGGAATTCTTAAGACTAGAAACTTAAAATTTGGCATGGCTGTTATTTTAGAGACATAAATGCTCGTCCAGAACAGTTTTCTAAAGATTTTAAATTTAAAAGAGTGCAGGAACGAAAAAACGTTCTCAAATTGCGATTTACGTGATGCAGTTGATATAGATGCCTGGAATTTAGCATGGTGGTTGTTTTTAGGATATAAATGCCCGCTAAGAACGGTTTCTAAACAATTCAAAAATTTAAAAGGTGAAATAAGTGCAAAACGTTCTAAAAACGTTCTAAATTACAATGTTTTGGAACTGTTTAAGGCTAGAAACTTGAAATTTGGCATGGCTTTTACCATAAAGACGCAAATGCTTTCTCAGAACAGTTTTCTACAAATTCGAATTTTATTAGGGTGCAAAAAAATCTTGCAATTCTGGTTTATTAGATGCTACTGGACTAGAAACATGAAATGTGGCATGTTGGTTAATTTTAAGATTTAAATACTCGCAAAGTTGCGTCTCTTATTCATCTAACAGCAATATATAAAATTTTATTTATACTACACAGATACAATTAAAACACGTTTTATTTACAGAAATAAATTTAAAATCCGAAATAATCAATGAGCCCCATCAGTCACGCACAAAATTTCAAGCTATAATTATTAATTTCTTCTCAAACATATTTAAAATCAGAAATAATCAATGAGACCCATCAGTCACGCACAAAATTTCTAGATGTAATTATTAATTTCTTCCCAAACATATTTAAAATACGAAATAATCGATGAGACCCATCAGTCACGCACAAAATTTCAAGCTATAATTATTAATTTCTTCCCAAACATATTTAAAATCAGAAATAATCAGTGAGCCCCATTAGTCACGCACAAAATTTCTAGATATAATTATTAATTTCTTTCCAAACATATTTAAAATCCAAAATAATCAATGAGACACAACAGTCACGCACAAAATTTCAAGCTATAATTAATAATTTCTTTCCAAACTTATTTCAAATCAGAAATGATCAATGAGCCCCATCAGTCCCGCACAAAATTTCAAGTTATAATTATTAATTTCTTCCCAAACATATTTAAAATCAGAAATAATCAACGAGCGACATCAGCCACGCACAAAATTTCTAGATATAATTAATAATTTCTTCCCAAACTTATTTCAAATCAGATATAATCAATGAGCACCATCACACATGTACAAAATTTCTAGTTATAATTATTAATTTCTTCCCAAACATATTTAAAATCCGAAATAATCAATGAGGACCCATCAGTCACGCACAAAATTTCAAGCTATAATTATTAATTTCTTCCCAAACATATTTAAAATCAGAAATAATCAATGAGCCCTATCAGTCACGCACAAAATTTCAAGCTATAATTATTAATTTCTTCCCAAACATATTTAAAATCAGAAATAATCAATGAGCCCCATCAGTCACGCACAAAATTTCGAGATATAATTATTAATTTCTTCCCAAATATATTTAAAATCCGAAATAATCAATGAGACGCATCAGTCACGCACAAAATTTCAAGCTGTAATTAATAATTTCTTCCCAAACTTATTTCAAATCAGAGATAATCAATGAGCCCCATCAGACACGTACAAAATTTCTAGTTATAGTTATTATTTTCTTCCCAAACATATTTAAAATCCGAAATAATCAATGAGACCCATCAGTCACGCACAAAATTTCTAGATATAATTATTAATTTCTTCCCAAACATATTTAAAATCCGAAATAATCAACGAGCCTCATCAGTCACGCACAAAATTTCTAGATATAATTAATAATTTCTTCCCAAACTTATTTCAAATCAGATATAATCAATGAGCACCATCACACACGTACAAAATTTCTAGTTATAATTATTAATTTCTTCACAAACATACTTAAAATCCGAAATAATCAATGAGACCCATCAGTCACGCACAAAATTTTTAGATATAATTATTAATTTCTTCCCAAACATATTTAAAATCCGAAATAATCAATGAGACCCATCAGTCATGCACAAAGTTTCAAGCTATAATTAATAATTTCTTCCCAAACTTATTTCAAATCAGAGATAATCAATGAGCACCATCAGACACATACAAAATTTCTAGTTATAATTATTAATTTCTTCCCAAACATATTTAAAATCCGAAATAATCAATGAGACCCATCAGTCACGCACAAAATTTCTAGATATAATTATTAATTTCTTCCCAAACATATTTAAAATCCGAAATAATCAATGAGACCCATCAGTCATGCACAAAATTTCAAGCTATAATTAATAATTTCTTCCCAAACTTATTTCAAATCAGAGATAATCAATGAGCACCATCAGACAAGTACAAAATTTCTAGTTAGAATTATTTATTTCTTCCCAAACATATTTAAAATCCGAAATAATCAATGAGACCCATCAGTCATGCACAAAATTTCAAGCTATAATTAATAATTTCTTCCCAAACTTATTTCAAATCAGAGATAATCAATGAGCACCATCAGACACGTACAAAATTTCTAGTTATAATTATTAATTTCTTCCCAAACATATTTAAAATCCGAAATAATCAATAAGACCCATCAGTCACGCACAAAATTTCTAGATATAATTATTAATTTCTTCCCAAACATATTTAAAATCCGAAATAATCAATGAGACCCATCAGTCATGCACAAAATTTCAAGCTATAATTAATAATTTCTTCCCAAACTTATTTCAAATCAGAGATAATCAATGAGCACCATCAGACACGTACAAAATTTCTAGTTATAATTATTAATTTCTTCCCAAACATATTTAAAATCCGAAATAATCAATGAGACCCATCAGTCACGCACAAAATTTCTAGATATAATTATTAATTTCTTTTAAAACATATTTAAAATCAGAAATAATCAATGAGCTCCATCAGTCACGCACAAAATTTCAAGCTATAATTAATAATTTCTTCCCAAACTTATTTCAAATCAGAGATAATCAATGAGCACCATCAGACACGTACAAAATTTCTAGTTAGAATTATTTATTTCTTCCCAAACATATTTAAAATCGAAAATAATCAATTAGTCCCATCAATGAGAACCAAATTTATATTCGATCAATGACTAAAAGGTTTATATAGTGTATTGAATTTCAGAACGACTGTATAAAATTAACTTTAATTTTTTCAGCAAAATGTGTCCATCTTGTTGTCGCGAAGTGACTTCCAGTGAAGTATTTTTATCAAAGGGCTAATATTAATATTTTTTACCGATGACGTCCTTTTGAAGCTAAATATATATATAATGCAAATTGGAATTTCGTTCCGGCTGCTTATAATTTGAGTTCTACTGAATGGAGTTCGGTGGAACTTACACCATTAGTTAGAAAAATTTTCAGGGAAGATTTCAGTATATTGCATATTATTCAACTTTGCTTAGTTATAGAATTATGGGACAAAGCTCTATAATCAGCTGAATAAGATTAAAGACTAGCCTTTTTAAAATGTTTTTGATGAGACCAGCATTGTTAGTTAGGTTATTTTTCAGGGATGGATTGCGTATTGTTCTATCGTTCTTTACCAAATCCTACTGTAAATGATCAACTAAGAGAGTTTATCCTTAAGGGTCCAAATTTTGTCTGGCACATTAGAAAATATAATAGCGCAATGGCGTTCGTACCGTTTCAGCAAGAACATTTCAGGTGAAAGTCTATTATATTGCTTTAAAACACACGATCAAAGTCACTGATATATTTCGTTTGATTCAAGGTTCGTTTGGGGCAACCGACAAGCGTAGCGGGCGAAGCTTGCTAGTGCTGCATACAATAATAATAAATATACGCTTAAATACGCTTACGTAAATCGAAGTATTTTGTCACAATCAAAGTGTTCTATAAATTCTGTAGTAGTGTTTATTTTTTTTAATGAAACTTTATGATATATTATTTAAATATTATTTAATCATAACTCACACTCTCTCTCTCTCTCTCTCTTTCTCTCACGCACACACAAAGAGAGAGGGGGGGGGGGAGTGACCGTATTGCTGCTCTGGCAATTTAGCAATCGGTTTAATTTATTTTATAACATGCTAAGTAATTTACTCCGTATCGCTTACGCTCTAAAATAATTATGGTAAAAATATTTTAGCGATATAGCGATTTAGTAAAGAATGATAATTGGCATAAAAGTTTATCAGATTCCGCTTTTTTTCCATGTAATTTGTATTACTTAAGAAAACCACATTAAACAAATTAATTAATGAAAATTTCTTCCTCTAATCTATATGCTTCCTCTAATCAAGCTTTTAGAATGTGTTTTTATAAACGTAGTTTTTATCAACAACAACAAAAAAAAATCCCCTCTATCCAGCCTTTATTACGTAAGTGCTTTTAAATTAAACATTAAATGAGTCCCTTTGGGAACTCAGCTAAGAAGTCTGAATTTGTAAAAGATGTTGCCTTTTGAAGTGTGTTTTCATATTAATTATTTAAAGCAACATAAAAAAAGGCGAAACAACGTTTTGTGTTAATTGACTTGCTGATTTTCCAGAACACTTTGATATAACCTCATGTGCGAAAAAAAAGAGAAGCTGTTTTTTCTGGCTATTTCAGCGCAAAAAGTTTTTAATGTTTTTGCAATATACTGAAAATTGTTCTTGTAAAGTAATATTGATTTTTTTTTAATATGATACATACTGCTTTTGACTTCTCGAACTTTTCATATAAGGATTTCAGAGCTGCCACAGGCGAGTATTTTTTCATTCTATCTGGTACCCCTTTTTCAAAACAAAAATCTTTCACATACACTTTGTCAAGATGTGCAAGAGAAATATGCAGCAAAACTTGTACTTTAAAAACAGTGGTGCGAATAGAATATAAAAATAGTCACGTGTGGTAGCCCTGGGATTTGGCATAATATTTGATCGATGATAAAATCACTATAATAAAGCACACATACTACAATATATATTAAAACACTCATACACACATAAATAACGCCTGCATTCAACAGTTAGAGGTATATATAAATATTTTACAGACATACATACAACAAATACAATAAACCCAACTGGAAGGAAAAATTAGCCAGAGCTAGGAATCGAACACGGGACCACAGTATACAAAACTGCTGCTCTAAGTTAGGTACCTAGAGTCTTGTATACTGTGGTCCCGGGTTCGATTCCTGGCTCTGGCTAATTTTTCACTCCAGTTGGGTTTATTGTATTTATTGTATGTATGTCTGTAAAATATTTATATATACCTATAAAATCACTAATTTGCAAAGTTATATTGTTGCCAGTCTCTATACTAGAAATCTGCAAGGGCCGAAAACTTTAAGCCCAAACCATTTTTTTTTTTTTAAGTTTATGGTTTGTCCCGTATGAAAATAAATGACACCAGGTATAATCCGACCCCACTCAATTGCAGCAAAACAGAGCAATTTAGCGTGTTTTAAAACATTAAGCATGTACAATATCGCCAGTGTTTTTACGAAGGAGGGGGGGGGGGGGAATTCCAGTTCGAAACGGGCTTGAGTCATTTTTTCTTTTCATTAAATTCGACCCTGGAAATGTGCAGAGAAATAAATATACTTCAAGTCAGCTTCCGCCGCGTGCAAGCTTCACTAAATCACCATCACTTTTTATCACTGCCTGTAAAAGAAAGTTTTATTTAAAAAGGAGGTTCTCCCGAAAAACATTATTTTTTTTTTTTTTTTTTTTTACCCTTAAAGTGTCTATAATATGTCCTAAAACCCTTAACTACACTGAAAATCTTAAAACCCTCCTCAAACACGTACTCATTTTTTAATTCCTACTATTAGTTCACACTCTCCCTATATTTATTTATTTATTTATTTATATATCTTGTTCAAATTTTCAATCGTTAATAAAATACTTATTATTCATCCTATCAAGTTGAAATAAATTTTTTAAAACTTGTACTGGATGACAATAGATGTTAATACAGTTTTTTCAAATATTATTTCATTAATTAAATTTTAATTAATTAATTTTAGTTTTACATGGGACACAAAATGGCGACCATTGGTTATCGAAGCATTTAATGCATCTTCATATCTATAAGGGGGGTTACCATAGGGGGACCCTGTTCTGTCGCCATTACCGCCAAGTTTGTCACCAACTTGGCGATATATCATCGAATTTGGCGAGCAAAATGAGTCGCCAAAAGTGACGGCAACTTGGCGATATCTCTACTATTTCGCCAAATTCCCATAGACTTCCATTGTAAACCTACTTGCTTATAGAAAATCAACAAATTGGGATATTTTAATGCAAGAAAAACTAATATTAGCTTAAGGGATTATATTAAATTTTTCTTTGATGACCTAAGTAGGAATTGACTCTAAAAACAAAATTTTTATATTACTTGTTCGTTTCACGTAATATTTAAGTGGTGACAAACAATTTGATGCGGTGCTCAAAAAAATACCTTTCCGAAAGCAACGCGAAATGTTCTGACTCATTTGCAGATTCATTTTTAAACGTAAAAACATGACATTTGCAGGCATGGTTATTGAAGTGATTTGTAATCGAACAATTTTTTCCATTTTTTAATAAAGGTCAATTTTATGGTATCTTTCAAGCTATCGAAGTCTTGTTTTTTTGTCAATTAAACTGGACTTTTTTAATTGGAGTACAAAAATTCAAAAACTTTGAAATTTCTAATAATTCCAATTTTTTTAAACAATTTCGAAAATGATCATTTAATACCAAAAATTTATCAAACAGCCGCCATTTTGTGAAATTTTAATTTATCTTATCAATTTGAGGTTTCGCATCCAATAATTTTTTGTCATGCATCTTGAGTTAGAAGCGACTGTTGTGGGATGACTGGATTTTCTTCCTTTTCCGCGTTGTCGCGTACGGAAAATCGGTTAATAACAGTTATGTTTGACCCCATTTTCTGAAAGATCTTCTGAAGGGACACGAAAAATAGGGAAAAATGTACGATTCCGTAATTTCTGAATAAGGGACTTCCAACTTCAGGAGTGTGCGAACAAAAAAATATATAAATAAATAAATTCCGAAATGTATTAGAAAATGCTTTGTTTGGATTTGAGAGAAACCTTAATGGAACGGTGTCACTGAGGACAAAAAGGCTGATCAAAATTTTAAACATGTTTTTCCTGAAAGATTTTTTTATTTTTAAATTGATGTACGTTCGCACGCTTGAATCCTTCAAGCTATCGAAGTCTTGTGCTTTGTCAATTAAACTGGACTTTTTTAATTGGAGTACAAAAATTCAAAAACTTTGAAATTTCTAATAATTCCGATTTTTTAAAACAATTTCAAAAATGAACATTTAATACCAAAAATTTATCAAACAACCGCTATTTTTTGAAATTTTGATATATCTTATCAATTTTAGGTTTCGCATCCAACTAATTTAAACAACCCGCGTGATTCTTTTGTTTCAGGTAATTATAAAGAGTGCATTCCGATTTACTGTCAATGCCTTGCGTAGCGTACTTTGGAGGAATGTAGATCCATCAAAACATAAACATTTTATATTACAGTAGTCTGAGACTTAGCTGAAAGTCCGATAAATTCAATGCCATAAACCATTTTTTTCTGCGTGTATTATTTAAATAAAATAATGAAATCAAAATAAAATCTCAAAAATTCCCTTAAAATCAAGACTAATAAGGAGAATTCTCCCATGAAGAAATGCAGTAAAACTGGACAGTACTATCAGTCATATTTAAACAATAAAACATTAAATGATTTCTAATGCAACAATCACGTAGTTTTTGCCAAGTTTATGGAATTTTGTAAAGGTATTTTAAGGTGAATGAAGATAAATAGTACATTTAATCCGCGTACTCCACACTAGTGTAAATTCTCCCCCGACTAAAATTTTAAATATTGGCTTTTTTTTTTTTTTTTTTTTTTATGCTTTCATTTATTGACATTTTTCTTATTAACAAAAAAAAATGTTCATAAAAATAAGTATTACAGCTCAATTTCTCATTAAATTTCGTATAGGTGTATAGGTCTTGTGTTATATTTCATTATCACTATAAGGTTAGTTGGGGCAACTGGGCCATGATTTTACAATGTGACTCTGGAGGTTCTGACTATTCAGCTTCAAAAAGCTAATGTTCATTTGAATTAAAGTCTGAACTTCTGTAAATGTGTTCAGTTATGTTCCCTCTATCAGACAGAAATGCTCAAAATTACATTTTAATATTTAAAAATATAAAAATATGCATATTTCATCTTTCTTTCCTCATGG